>JAKIJQ010000041.1:570000-767500 GCA_023373905.1 Rhizoglyphus robini | reverse complement strand
GCACTGATATACTGAGATATGGTCGCAGTACGAGAAATGTTGTTGTCATGATCCACAGAGGAACGACACATGAGCGGTATCTCAATGTACGAGTTAAAGAAAGAATCGTCGACACAGATTCGTGAGAGTCGTGTCTCGTACTTTTGTTCCAAGGATGAGTCGTTGTATTTGTTGATATCCGCCGGTTGTAGTGTGAGCAGATACGCAAAGCGGCTGTGCGTGAAACCGTACACAAACTTAATTGGATACGTTTGACGGTAGTCATCGTAAAGATTCAGCCTACTCCCTGAGACACCCAGTGCGGTGGTGTATTTCCATTCTGGCGATTGGCAAAAAAATTATAATTGGAGTATATATTTACGTATATATGTCATAAAAATGAACTTACTAGATTGAAATACTCTCGCCGAGAAGAAAGGTGTTGTCAAATTTCGTGATCTGCCATCTGGCTCAGCTCCCACAAAGAAACATTTCCCCGTGTGGTATTCACCCGAGAAGAACACCATCGACCTGCGACTAACGATAAAGTCCACCGGATCTTCAGAACCTGCTGGGCGTGATATGCGTACAACTGTGTTAAAGTCATCCTGCTTGTAGGCATAACATCGTCCACAGTCGTCTGTTCCACAAGCGATTACTTTCGCGTTGGATTGGATCACCACCTTCAGATCGTTGGTCTTTGGTTCGGCTGGGAGATCACCCACTTTAGTTTCACATTCTTTATTATTTTTCATCGGTACTTGCACACTATCTTCGAGTTTAAATAAATCCCGTTGCACACCCGTGCGCAGGGCTACTCGATGCAAATAGTCCTGTGCGCCAATGTACAGCTTTTTCCTCCCTTTCTCTTTGTCTGTCAAGCTGAAATCATTGTCCAAGTACAGTCGAATGAGATCCGTGTTTGACTGGTTAGTGAAGAGCAGTGACGCAAAAGTGACATTGTTCTTGTAGGGTGAGAGTGCACTGATCGGATAGTTAGTGTTGTTGGCTAAAATGTTGAGGTCAAGTTTGGTATAGTCAAACTTTTCGGTTGCGGCTGCTAAAATGCTAAAGTGACACCAAAACAGTGTTGAACACATTAAAAGGGAGAGATTGACCAGATTGGTGGTTGGAAACGACATCTTGGAAAGTGTTTCGTGGTGGTGATGATGATGATGACGAAGATGACTGACTGAACGAGATTTGTGGTGCGACTTGAAAGTGGTTGATGTGGTGGTGGTGATGTTGGTTGGGTTGATCATGATAATGCTGCTCAGTGTTGACTCGTTCTTAATCATCGTGCCTGTCTGTTTGCTTATAATCGGTCTAACGCCGAAGAGTTGAAGTTCATGTTGTGTGCGAACAAATTCGGGAAATGACCAAAGTCCGTAGTATTCTGAAAATATAAGTATACAATTGAACGAATCGACGACACGGATGCCCACAACCACAAACGCGCAACTAAGAATGTACACTCACAAAGAGAACACGAACTTGTCAAAGTTGGTTCATTTGCTACGGAAACTGATGACACACACAAGCAGAGTTAGAGTCAAGCATTGTGCTGAGTGACTGTCCAATTCTAATGTCTGTTTTCATTTGATCGTCCATCATCGATCACACCATAAGTTTTGATTGTAGCTTAACTCGTAGCAATCATCATCATCTCCAATTATCCATATCACAATAAATCACTTTTACTATTAATCATCATTATCTTTTATCTTTTAGGTTAAAAAGACATTCCGAATGAACATCATAATCATCATTACAACTAATTTTATTAGAAATCGTATCTCTATGAGTCTACTTTTCCGTCGTCTGCTTTTTTAAATCGCGCTTGTGTGTCATCTCCACTTTTACCGAGAGTCCGGATATCACAGATCTGCCACACCGATTCTCCAATCACAAAAACAAACCACAAAGAAACTGGAGCAACAAGCAGAGTGCTACGTACCTTAAAAAATCAATCCGATTGAAATTGGGTATGTAAAACCAATTTGTGAATCAGTTCCGACCGATAGTCGACTACTAAATGTATATACAATTGCAATGTGCGAGTGAGTGTGTTGATTTCCGTTGACCGACAAGGTAATACACTTGATTTAGAAACATACACACACATACAGACACATTTAGACATACAAACTGAGATCTTAATATGTGCATATGCGAGAGCGAGAGAAAGAGAGAGAGAGAGAGAGAGAGAGAGAGAGAGAGAGAGAGAGAGAGAGAGAGAGAGAGGGAGAGAGAGTGTGTGTGAGAGAGAGAGAGAGAGAGAGAGAGAGAGAGAGCACATTGGATAAGCTTAACTCTAACTGTTAGATAGATAGTTAGGCGCCACAAAGATACAGAGAATGGCGCCGATGGTCTCCTGGACGACTCTATTTTAGACACAAAGATATAACATCAACTCTTAAGTAAACAACGAGAGTGCATCATTGTGTGTGCGTGTGTGTGCACCAGAGAACGGCAAAGTGATTTTGGCAGATAACGATTTCTACTAAACCCGATATCAAGTTTTGCAACCGTATGCATTTTAATGTGACACTCGACATCAACTTGTAGGAAATTGGATAACTAGACATTGACATATACAGTTGGCTAGGCATGTGAGCTTGTGTGTATTGCTACGTGTAGACTCACTCTGAGTGTAATTGAAGAGATGCCGAATTTGATGTTAACCGATTTGAAGGTGAATGCATCAATATTGTTGTAAACTGAACATTCAATTTTGTACGGTGAAACAACAAACACTTTTGAACACAGTTTGATGTAATTTTATATGCATTGAGAATTCAATTCATGTTTAATGGATAACTTCTACTGTCATTAACATCATTCCACATGTTTGGAAGTTCCATCCACCATTTTGTGCTGCTGTGCACAACTGTTAACTACCAGTTTGGCAATACTCGGAGACAATTTTGCAGTAATTGATAGTAACCTGAGTGAGTCTCAGATAGTTGAGAGTCGGCAAGAGAGGCAATATCATCCACGAGATTGTTTGTCTCCATCTGTTTGTTTGTGTCTATGTTGAGCAGAAGCGGTGGCCGTGGAATGTAAACGTTTATAAATTTTCGATTAAATTGTAAGTTCTAACGATGAACTGTTGTGACTATTCGGCATGTGCACACAGACACGAGCATAATAATAACGCAACAAACTCAAAGTCATACACCAAACATAATAACCATAAAGTATAGATCACTAATAATGTAACCGAACAACAACACAAGCATAAATCCATCAAGCCCCATCATCAAACTCGACCTCAACCTTGACTTTGACGATTACAATCCAAACAACAATACAACCAAGTTCCCACAAGCACACACAAACACACAATGCAAATGAGAAAATATCATAAATTTAATGAACTTATAATTAGAATGTCAAATTTATGTTCAAACGGAAGGTTTAGGTTTGAAATGATGATCGTTTGAAGATGATGGCACGTACTCATGTAAATCAAAGTGAATTAAGCTGACAACAATGACTGGTTAATCTGATGAATTACGAGAAATACTAGAAATTACTGTATACAGGTTATTGATGGTTGTAGCATCCACTGGTTCAGTACGCACTGTGGCCGTGACCGTAAACCTGCCCTGATGGACATCAACAGTCGGGCGAACCAGCAGCAGCAGCAGTTTGCCGAGTTGCCACTAGATTCGCGGCTTCAAGACCAACGCTTTGGGCAGAATTCATCAAAGAGCTGCATCATCGAGTCCGAGTTTCGTCGTGGCACAGGCGAAAAGACCTGTCTACTGTTGAAACAGTTCCGTAACTATGAAATATAAAGAAAAAAGAACAACAACAAAACATAAATCACGTTTATTTTAATGTCAAATCAATATTACAAAATGAGAAAATATACAAAAATACAAAGGAAAAATGTCATTTACTGTATTAACAAAAAAGAAGAAGAAGGTTGCCAATAGAAAACATATAGTAGAATTATGATAAGTTTCTATGGTTTGGGCTTAAATGGTCAAACAAAAGTCAAAATAGAGGGTCACAAGTCAAAAAGATAGTCAGACTCAGATGCGTTTGGCACAGACTCACACCCATTCTCCTCCACATGACACAAAGAATTATATATTAAATAAAGAATGAACAAATTAAAGCTGAAATGCAATGTTTGGTTGTTTGAACTTGTACTCAGTTTGGCAGCTAAAGCCTATTTAGAGGTGATATTGCATGTTAGGTGTGAGGTATGTTGATGAGGTGACCTGAAGCTGGTCACGGAGCGTTGTGCTGCCTGTGCAGTGTGTCTTGATGTTGGTTTAATTGTGCAAAATGAAAAGTGCTAAGAGCAAATTGAAAATTAAGCGCAAATTACATTAAGTGCTAGATGAAATGTGCATTCGCGTTGGTGCTGGGATGATGATGATGAAAGTGATGAGATGCAACGAGATTTAATGTCGTGAATTGACGTTAATTTTGTCTTCTATGAACTTATACCAAGTCATGTCATGTGGAAGAGATCAAGTTGGATGATGATGATGACTGGAGATGAACTTTTGAGATGACAGTGAATGAAAGAGATATCCAAATTACTGGTCACACTGAGAACTACTGCTAAAGTGTGTGCACACAAATGATAAGATCGCTCTGGGGACTGGCTCGCAGGTAAATATATCACGACAAGTACCTGTAAAGGTACCAGTTTGGTTTACCTTTGGTTAGATTGCGTTTCGCTTTTGATTACACTATCATGTTCTCTCGTCATCTCTCATCGAGGCAGAGTGGCAATATTGAAGAAGACCGAATAGTGCACATGTACGCCTTGTTGTGGTCCATGACCATTGGGCATTGGCGCTTCTTGATCTAGTTGTTCGTTGCTGTTCATGTAGTGCCGCGGTTAACTGTCCACAAATTGTGAGTTACTACTTGATATTGCAAGATATTCGGTAGAGGTGGTCATTGTGTCGAGACAGGGCATTTGTGTTGCCGCAGTGTACGATGGCGAAGGATGGAGATGATAGTCTTCTTCGTATTGCGAATCGTTCAACTGTTCCACTGCGCTGTCATTGCACCGATTAGGAAAGCCAAACTGGTGCACTGCCTTCTCCATCATCAACTTACGATAGTTCGACACTTGATTTTTGATGTCCGGTACATTGTAGTTGATGGGACAGGCCCGGAAGACGTTAGTCGCATTTGGGTCGAGGTTGACATAATTTGGCAAGGTTTCAGTTTGCAGAAATGTCAGTGCATCACTGATCATGTTGAGCACATTCTCAAAGGTTGGCCGGTCTACGGGCTTCTCATACCAACACTCCATCATGATCGAGTAGATGAGGTCGGGACAGAACTCAAACTGAGTAAGCCTGTCACCGTGCCTGACTAGATCTCGCACTTCGTTGAAGTTCAACTGTCCATAGGGCACATGACCACGAGTGATCAACTCCCACATGACAACACCAAAGGACCACACGTCAGACTTGGTGGTGACAATGTTGCTGCCATCCAACAGTTCAATAGGCATCCATCGGTAAGGCAGCTCCTTGTCCTGATTCACCCGGTAGTACAGCTTCGCTTGATTGAAGTGTCGAGACAGGCCAAAGTCGGACACCTTCACCACCAATTGCTGATTGAACAGACCAATCAGGCAATTACGCGCGGCCAAGTCACGATGCACAAAGTTCAACTTTGACAGATAGTCCATTCCTGTTCGAAGATGATAATGATTAGTTAGCCATACTACAAAGTGCACAAACAAACAGCAACTCACCTTCCGCGATTTGAATTGAAAAATCGATCAAGCTCTGCACATTTGGATGGTTGTTCTCATTGCGCACATACGACAACAGATCACCGAAACTCATGAATGGCAGTAGAATGGCTGGCGCACTTGGACCGTCGATTGGCTTCATGTCCATCGTTATGCTAATCAGTGAGAGCACATTGCGATGATTGAATTCCTTCATTGTGTCCGCCTCCATGAAGAAGCCTTTCAGCTGGTCCACGTAGTCGATCGTTTCTGCATTCAAAGAATAGGTCAATATAACGATCATCATAATCATAATCATCATTACCTCTACGTTTAAGTATTTTGACCGCCACATCATCATCTCGATACTTGCCTCGATGGACATTACCAAAATGACCACTGCCAAGCCTAACTTCATGGATGTGCACCACCAGATTGGGATCCTCAATAATGAATCCACCCTCCTTGAGTGTGTTGTACAGGTCGTAATTGTCGTATGCATCGTGGAAGTACTCGCTCAGTGACTTGTGATACGGCTCCAACTGAACTGTATGGTACTCTTTTCCTGATGTTCCGCTCGATTGACTTGTACACTCGATAGGGAACATAGAAAATGAGGATGAGCAGCACCAGCGCCAGCACTGGCGACCCAATCCATATAATGCTCACGGTGGACAGTTTGGGCTCTTCCTGAACAAGAATGGTAACCTGATCGATACTGAGATGATCAATGAACAAATGATTAGATTAGTCACCGTCAGTTAACCAAATAAACCACTACTTACTAGAAAGTGGTCCTACCAACCCTAGCCTGCAGGTAAAGCTTCTTGCCCAAAACAGCGTCGAACATCTCCGTGCTAATAAAGACTTTACACATGAGCATATTTTTATTGGCTATTGGCCTGTCGTTGTGCACAAAACAGGGAATCGTATAGTTTAGACTTATTTGGTATGGCAGATCAAGGTCCAGATTGAATCCATGAATTGTGATAATCGGATCACTGACATTGATTGTTGGCGATGAGATGCTGCTCATCTTTGGATCGGCATGGTAGTAGAGTTTGGGCAAGATCAAGTTCTCCGTTTCACTGTCCGATTGGTTGCCATCGAGGTGGAGTACATAGCGAGCCTGGACACTCTCCTCCGTGACTGTCCTGAAGTTCAGTGGCGGAAGGGTGCACGTGATCATGGCCGAGTGTATCACATTGCACAGTTTGCCATCGTCGAGCTTTCCATTCAGCAGCAGTACGTCCAACAGTGGATACTTGATCGAGTTGAGATTGACACCCTCGAACCACACCTCGACACCACCACTTGCGATTGAGTGAATCTCTCTCGGAACGTAACGAGAGCAGATATCAAGGTTATAGTTTCTACATGCATTCACATCAAGGACATGAATGTATGTTATCTGTGGCACAGGTTTGTAGGTGTACGATTTGCCGACCTCGAGCACTTTGGCATGATTCATGAGAACATGCTCGAAGAACTCAATTGATCGGTCAAATGGATGTTGCACTGTCTGGGCGGTGCGAGATTGACGCTTTTTCCGTCGGCGAACGGCAATCTCGTGCTCTGGACTGAAGATGTGAGTGCCATCGCCTACCAATTTGTTGTCACTGTTGAACACAACGTCATTGCCGTCGAGCTTTAAGTTTAACTCTACTGAGTAGGACTTGCTCGAGTTCATCGGTGAATTGTACGGACTACTCTCGCATATGACATACTTTCGGACACGTTTGAGCTAAAAGGATAAATCAGGTTACCACATCGAGTAAGACAACAACAACAACGCGTCTTGTACTCACCACGCGACAGTTAGAATGTCCTAAATTGACAATCAACTCATTGCCAATGTGCAAGTTCTCTCCCCAAATGGCCACCTTCGTGCCACCCACAATCGGTCCGTACGAAGGATGTATTCCATTGTAGAAGACTTTAGTAAAGGTAAACTGTTCCTCCGTCATCACCACCGAGCCATTGATGTTGTAACTGGGTGAGAGTGCACTGATCGGGTGGTTGGTGTTGTTGGCTAAAATGTTGATGTCAAGTTTGGTATAGTCAAACTGTTCGGTTGCGGTTGCTAAAATGCTAAACTGACACCAAAACAGTGTTGAACACATTAAAAGGGGAGAGATTTACTAGATTGGTGGCGAGAAAGGACATCTTGCGAGATGTTTCGTGGTGATGCTTGTGATGCTGATGATGATGATGATTGTTATGACTGAGTGAACGAGATTTGTGGCGAGACTTGAAGGTGGTTGATGTGGTGGTGGTGATGTTGGTTGGGTTGATGATATCACTGCTCAGTGTTGACTTGTTTTTGAATCATCGTGTCTATCTGTTTGCACAGAACAAAGATCCCTGAATCTCTAAACAGAGATTTATTAGAGCGCATGGTGATTGATTAATAAAGAGTCAAAATCAAAAAGTTAATAAGTGTAGCAACCGAAAGGAACAGTATTTTTAAACGACGAATGTAAGAGGGAAGAGAGAGAGAGAGAGAGAGAGAGAGAGAGAGAGAGAGAGAGAAATTTGTCAATTACAACAAGAACAACCAAAGCGTCAATCAATAATCGTACGAACCAACGACAAGGACACACACACACAAACACACAACAAGGAATGTATACTCACCAAGAGAACATTTATGAGCAAACAGAAGTTAAAATTGGTTTATATCCAATGGAAACTGATTACACACACACACACACAAGTAAAGTTACAGTTAAGCACTGTGAGTGACTATGTTTAAATCCAATGACTGTTGGCAATTGATCGTCGACCATCGATCACACCTTGACTCATACTCATGATCGTCTCCTAAATAAATCACTATTACCTTTTTATCTTTTAAGTTAAAAAGAAGTTCCGAAAGAATCATCATCACCATCATTACTACTATTATTTTTTATTATAAATCGTATCTTCATTGGTCTACATCCGCCGGCTAATTTTTAAATCGTGTGTGTGTGTTCATCCTCACTTTTACCGAGATTCCGGATATCACAGATCTGCCACACTGATTGGCCAGTCCCAACAAACCAACCACAAAGAAACTAGAGCAACAAGCAGAGTATTACAAGTATTACGTACATAAAAAATCCATCCGATTGAAATTGTGTGTGTGCAAAATCAATTAGTATTAGTGAGTCAGTCAGTCAGTTCCGACCGATAGTCGACTACTAAATGTACATTCAATTGCAATGTGCGAGTGAGTGTGTGTTGATTTCCGTTTACCGACAAGGTAATACACTCAATTTATGCACAGTGTATTGCACACACACACACATTTAGACACAAAGACTAAGATCTTAATGTGTTCAAAGGCGAGAGAGAGAGAGAGAGAGAGAGAGAGAGAGAGAGAGAGAGAGAGAAAAAAGAGAGCGAGAGAGCACCTTTGACAAGCTTAACTCTAAGTCAGATAGTTAAGCGGCACAAATCTACAAAGAATGGCGCCAATGGTCTCCTGGACGACTCTAACTTAAAGAGACAAAAAATAAAACAACAAAACGTAAGTGACCAACAAGAGAGTGCATTAGTGGTTTGTGCAATTAGTGTCATTCCAAAGTGTTTGAGTGTTCATTGACAAAGGTTAATGTTTGAGTCGAAGGTTTCATTGAGGAACACTCAATTGACAGAGTATCCACTAGGTTCAGTACGAGCTGTGCCCGTCACCGTAAGCCCGCCCTGATGGACAGTCGAGGCAACCAGCAGCAGCAGTATTTGGCCGAGTTGTCGCTCGATCCGCTGCTTCAAGACGCGCGCTTTGTGCAGAATCTATAAAAGAGCTGCATCATCGAGTCCGAGTTTTGTCGTGGCGCAGGAGAAAAGGCCTTTTCACTTCCAATTCAGAAACTATGAAATATGATGGAAAATGAAGAAGATGAACAACAACAAAATGAAAATGAAATCACGTTTATTTTAATGTCAAATCAATATTACAAAATGAGAAAATATACAAAAATACAACAGAAAAAGGTCTTTTACTGTATTAACAAAATGAAGAAGAAGATTGCCAATGGAAAACATATAGTAGAATTATGAAAGGTTTCTATGGATTGGGCTTAAAGGGTCAAACAAAAGTGAAAATAGAGGGTCACAAGTTAAAAATATAGTCAGACTCAGATGCGTTTGGCACAGACTCACTCACCCATTCTCCTCCATATGACACAAAGAAAATATATTAAATAAAGAATGAACAAAAATTAAAGCTGAAATGCAATGTTTGGTTGTTTGGTTGTTTGAACTTGTACTCAGTTTGGCAGCTAAAGCCTATTTAGAGGTGATGTTACATGTTAGGTGTGAGGTATGTTGATGAGGTGAAACTGGTCATAGAGCGATGTGCTGCTGCCAGTGCAGTGTGTCTTGATGTTGGTTTAATTGTGCAAAATGGAAAGTGTTAAGAACAAATTGAAAATTATGCGCAAATTACATTAAGTGCTAGATGAAATGGCCTATGTGCTAAATGCTAAGCTGCGTGCATGTGCGTGCGTGCTTTGGTGCTGGAATGATGATGACAGTGAAGAACATTTAACGTCGTGAATTGACGTTGATGTTGTCTTCAATGAATCTATACCAAGTCATGTCATATGGAAGAGAGCAAGTTGGATGATGATGATGACTTTGGAGATGGATCACTTTTGTGACAGTGAATGAAAGAGATATCCAAATTACTGGTCACACTGAGAACTACTGCTAAAGTGTGTGCACACAAATGATAAGATCGCTCTGGGGACTGGCTCGCAGGTAAATATATCACGACAAGTACCTGTAAAGGTACCAGTTTGGTTTACCTTTGGTTAGATTGCGTTTCGCTTTTGATTACACTCTCATCCTCTCACTCATCGAGGCAGAGTTGACATGTTTGAGAACATTGAATAGTCCTGAACGGGTACGCCTTGTTGTGGTCCATGACCATTGGGCATTGGGCGTTCGTGATGATGTTCGTTGTTTATGTAGTTCTGCGGAGGACTGTCCAGGAAGTGAGTGTTACTGCTAGAAGCTTGACCAGGGTATGCGGTGGTGGTGGTCAGCGTGTCCAAACAGACCATTTGTGTTGCCGCAGTGTACGATGGTGGTGGATAGAAGCGATAGTCCGGCTCGTAGTTCTCAAGCGAATCGTTCAACGGAGGACTGTCACTTTCGCCCTGTCCACTGAATCCAGCATTCGAAAACTGGTGCACTGCCTTCTCCATCATCAACGAACGATAGTTCGACACCTGATTCTTAATATCCGGTACATTGTAGTTAATGGGACACGCCCGGAAGACGTGAGTCGCATTTGGGTCTAGGTTGACATAATTTGGCAACGTTTCGGTTTGCAGGAAAGTCAGTGCATCACTGATCATGTTGAGCACATTCTCAAAGGTTGGCCGGTCTTCGGGCTTCTCATACCAACACTCCATCATGATCGAGTAGATGAGGTCGGGACAGAACTCAAACTGAGTGAGTCGGTCACCGCGCTTGAGATGATCCCGCACTTCGTTGAAGTTCAACTGTCCATAGGGCACATGACCACGAGTGATCAACTCCCACATGACCACACCAAAGGACCAAACGTCCGACTTTGTGGTGACAATGTTGCTGCCATCCAACAGTTCAATTGGCATCCATCGATAGGGCAGCTCCTTGTCCTGATTCACCCGGTAGTACAGTTTGGCCTGGTTGAAGTGTCGAGACAGGCCAAAGTCGGACACCTTCACCACCAATTGCTGATTGAACAGACCAATCAGGCAATTTCGCGCGGCCAAGTCACGATGCACAAAGTTCAGCTTCGACAGATAGTCCATTCCTGTTGATGATGATGATTAGTTGACATATTGAAACAGAGTAACACAAACAGCAACTCACCTTCCGCGATTTGAATTGAAAAATCGATCAAGCTCTGCACATTTGGATGGTTGTTCTCATTGCGCACATACGACAACAGATCACCGAAGCTCATGAATGGCAACAGAATGGCTGGTGCACTTGGCCCATCGATTGGCTTCATGTCCATCGTAATGCCAATCAGTGAGAGCACATTGCGATGATTGAACTCCTTCATTGTGTCCGCCTCCATGAAGAAACCTTGCAGTTGGTCCACGTAGTCGATCGTTTCTATATCCAAAGAATAGATCAATATATAATGATCATCAACATCTTCATCATTACCTCTACGTTTCAATGTCTTCACCGCCACATCATCATCTCGATACTTGCCCCGATGGACATTACCGAAATGCCCACTTCCAAGCCTAACTTCGTGGATGTGCACCACCAGATTGGGATCCTCAATGATGAATCCTCCCTCCTTCAGTGTGTTGTACAGGTCGTAGTCGCCGTAAGCATCGTAGAAGTACTCGCTCAGTGACTTGTGATAGGGCTCCAACTGAATTGGATTGTACTCTTTCTTGTTTTTCCGTTGGTTGGACTTGTACACTAGATAGTGCACATAGAAAAAGAGGCCGACCAGCACAATGAACACAATCGAAAAGATGGACACTTTGGTTTCATCCTGAATGGTCACCTGACCGAGACTGAGTGAATGAATGAATGAAGAATTAGTCATCGTATGTTAACCAAATGAAACACTATTCACTTTTTTAGTGATATTACCAACCCTAACTTGTAGGTCAAGCTTCTCTCCCAAGACAGCGTCGAGCATCTCCGGGCTAATGTTGATCTTACACTTGATCAGCTTGTCAGTGGCAGGTGAATCATTGTCCACCAAGCAGGGAATGGTGTTGTTGAGGCCAATTTGGTATGGTAAATCTCGATTCAAATTGAAGCCCTGAATTGTGATTAGAAGATCATTGGCATTGATGGTTGGAGATGAGATGTTGGTGAACTTTGGATCGGGATAGTAGTACAACTGCGATATTGGCAATTGAAGATGCGGCGAGTTTGAGTGCTTGGGCGGCATTTGACTGTCCACTTGGAAGCCATCGAGGTGGAGTACATAGCGAGCCTCGACTCTGTCCACCGACAGTAGTCCCTTCAGTGGCGGAATGGTGCACCTGATGATGGTCGAGTGTGTCACATTGCACAGTGTGCCATTGTTGAGTGGCTTTCCATTCACCAGTACGTCCAAAAGTGGATACTTGATCGAGTTGAGATTGTCACCCTCGAACCACAGTTCTGTGCCACCGCTTACAATTGAGTGGAACTTATTCGAACCATGAATCGAGCCCTCCCCATAACGGTCTCGAATGTCCGTAATCTGTGGAGCCGGCTTGTAGGTGTACGTTTCGCCAAACTCGAGCACTTTTACATGATTCATGAGAACATACTCGAAGAACTCAATTGATCGGTCAAATGGATGTTGCACTGCCTGGGCGGTGCGAGATTGACGTTTCTTACGCCGACGAACGGCAATCTCGTGCTCGGGACTGAAGATGTGGGTGCCATCGCCCACCAACCTGTTATCACTGTTGAACACAAAGTCATTGCCGTCCAGTCGGAAGTTGACCTGTTCAGAGTAGGCCTTGCTCGTGTTGTACTTGTTCACCGCTGGCTGGTTCGGACCACTATCGCAAATGGCAAACTTTCGGGTACGTTTGAGCTTAAAAAAAGTCAAATCAACGGTCAACAAACCGAGAAAAAAAACAACAACTATACTCACCACTCGACAGTTTGCATGACCCAACTTGACAAGTAACTCAGTGCCAATGTGCAAGTTCTCGCCCCAAATGGCCACCTTTGTACAACCCCCAAACGGCCCATACCAAGGATGTATGCCTTTGTAGGTAACCTTAGTGAAGGCAAACAGCTCCCGCGTCATCACAACCGAGCCATCGATGTTGTAACCAAGAAAGTCCTTACTGTTCTCGTCCATGTTGTCGTACTTTCCGTCCACAGCCCTAACCTTGATGCCGTCCTTTGGGATCAAGTATGTTTGGTTGAAATCGCGTTCAATCTTGCATTCGATGATGTTCTGTGTTCGTTTGGTCACCTCACACGTGATGTTGTTGACGGTCACATTGGCATAGTCATTCTTATCGCCAACTGTTCCTCGGCCAAAGTTGTTGCCGTACAGTGTGAGCAGTGTGCCACCCTGCGGAGGACCCTCTTTGGGACTAAAGTTGTACAGCTCAGGCGGACAAATCTCCATACGCGAATTCTCTGGCACATCATCCGTGTGCATGCACTTGTCCTTGTACCAGAAGCAATTGATCTGATCGATACGCAAACAGGCGCTACAGGACACATAGACCGAACAGGCTTTTGCGGGTATTTGCATCAAACTGCGTTGGGTCAGTGCATAAAAGTTGCCACTTTGTGGTTCGTACACAGGATTGGGTAGAAAGGCGCCAACTGACGCGTTCAATTGAGTAAAGTACTTGATCGAAAGAAACTGGTACTGTTTGAAAAGATGCAGTTTCATCAGACGCGACTGTTCAGTGCCCGCAAACAGATACGTAAAGTGATTTGTGCTGCGCTTTCGACGGCTAGTTATTCCATAGTTCACTGCTCCAAGTGATGTGACGTAATCTGAGGTGGTAAATGTGCAAAGGTGATTTAAGTTAAGATTAGTGACATATTGCCCAACGATCGAACACACTTACCATTGGTTAGACTGAACACATGTCTTCCACCGAGTGGGCTAATGCCCCTGAGATATCGATTGTAATGCTCTGAGCCACATACGATTTTGTTAGTTTCTATAGAACCGTCCGAAGAGGTGCAAGATAGCTTCTCATGTGGCCCACGAATGGACTGCATCAGTTGAGCCTCATGACCATTGTAATAGCAATTCCTTGCCACAAACTCAAACTGCCGCTCTATGTCCTTCATTGGGAAGGCACAGATGGCCGAGGAAGGCGAGGGTACGCCATCGAACGAAACATACAGTGTGTCCTCTTCGGTGTTGTTGCTGCTCGAGCTAATGTACTGAGATATGGCCGCAGTACGGGCAAGGTAGTGATCATGCTCAGCAGCCGACCGACACATGAGCGGTATCTCAATGTACGAGTTAAAGTTCGAATCGTTGACACAAATTCGCGAGAGTCGTGTTTCGTACTTTGGCTCCGATTCGTTGTATTTGTTGATTTCCGCCGGTTGTAGTGTGAGCAGATAGGCAAAGCGGCTGTGCGTGAAACCGTACACAAACCTGATTGGATACGTCTGCCGGTAGTCGTCGTAAAGATTCAGCCTGCTCTTGAAACCATCCTGCACTGTGGTGTATTGCCATTCTGGTGATGCACAATTGGGCAAAAGCATTTCATAAGTAATGGAGCAAAGGTATATATGTTTGCATGGACATACTGTTTTTGGCGACTACTCTTGAAGAGAAGAAAGGTGTTGTCCAATTGCGTGCTCTTCCATCGGGCTCAGCTCCAACAAAGAAGCTTTTGCCGGTGTTGTATTCGCCCGGGAAAAAGACCATCGACTTGCGACTGACGATAAAGTCCACCGGATCTTCAGACCCTGCTTGGCGTGATATGCGGCCAACTTTGCTAAAGTCATCCTGCTTGTAGGCATAACATCGTCCACAGTCGTCAGTGCCACAAGCGATCACTAGCGCTTTGGTTTGGAACACCACCTTCAGGTCGTTGGTCTGCGGTTCGGGCGGGAGATCGCCTACTTCAGTGGCACATTCTTTGGTATTTCTCATCGGTACACGAACGCTCTCTTCCAGTTGGAAGAAATCGCGTGGCGAACTCGATCGCAGCCCTACTCGATGCAAATAGTTCTGTCCACCAATGTACAGCTTCTTTCTCTCTTTGCCTGTCGAATTGAAGTCATTGTCCAGGGCGAGTCGAATGAGATCCGTGTTGGACTGGTCTGTGAAGAGCAGTGACGCAAAGGTGACATTGTTCTTGTAGGGTGAGAGTGCACTGATCGGGTGGATGGTGTTGTTGGCTAAAATGTTGAGGTTAAGTTTGGTATAGTCAAACTGTTCGGTTGCGGTTGCTAAAATGCTAAAATGACACCAAAACAGTGTTGAACACATTAAAAGGGAGAGATTGACCAGATTGGTGGCGAGAAAGGACATCTTGCGAGATGTTTTGTGGTGGTGATGATGATGGTGACGATGGTGACGATGGTGACGATGGTGACTGACTGAACGAGATTTGTGGCGAGACTTGAAGGTGGTTGATGTGGTGGTGGTAGGGTTGATGATAATAATGCTGCTCAGTGTTGACTCGTTCTTAGACATCGTGTGTGTCTGTTTTCTTGTCTATCGGTCTAACGGCGAAAAGTTGAAGTACATGTGTGCGAACAAATCCGAAAAAATACCAAAAATCGTAGTAGTCTGAAAAATTAATTTTAATTTAACGAATAGACGAAATGGACATCCACCACCACAAACACACAACTAAGAATGTGCACTCACCAAGAGAACTTCAAACAGAAGTTAAAGTTGGTTCAATCGCCACGGAAACTGATGAAACACAAGTAGATTTAGAGTTAAGCACAGTGAGTGATTTTCTGTTGGCATTTGATTGTCGATCATCGATCACACCTTTACTCATAGCCATCATCATCTCCAATTTGCTATATCACCATAAATCACTAATACTATTAATCATCATTATATTTTATCTTTTAGGTTAAAAAGAAGTTCCGAATGAACATCATCATCATCATCATTACAACTATTATTATTATTAGTAAAAGCGTATCTCTATGAGTCTACATCTGTCGTCTACTTTTTTAATCGCGCGTGTGTGTCATCCTCACTTTTACTGAGTGTCTGGATATCACAGATCTGCCACACCGATTGGCCAGTCACAAAAACAAATCAAAAGGAGGCTGGAACAATTAGCAGAGTACAGTCAACTCTCTGTAATTTAGAACTCGCTAACTTTGAAACCTTTCATAATTTATGGCTTGGAATAGGTTTGATCAAAAATTGATATAATTTAGTACCTTTAACTGTACAAAAAACCATCTGTAACTTAGAAAATCCTCTATAATTTATAATTTAGAGCAACATTTGGAGCTTATTTTGAATAATTGGAAGAGCGAACGAACAAACTCACGCTCGAGCGAAGCGAGAGTGTGAGTTTGTGAGTGAACGAGTCCTCTGGCGCCACTTGATAGGAAAAAGGCTTGTGTTTCAGATACCGCCTAAACGGTTAAATGGATCGGTCTAAAAAATTTTACCATAAATTCAGGTATGGGTGTAGACTACCTGGTTAAATTTTTTAGCACTTAAGGTCAAAGGGCATCGGAAATAAAAAATAATTAGTGATATTTAATATAGATCTGTATCGAGGAATGAGTGTACGTGTGTGTCTTTGTCACTGAGATGACTCATCGATGACTGATTTGATAAGAAAGGGTGCTCGGGATACTCCCGCTCCGACTTTACGCCAACGGCGTCACTTAAGACTAGTTGTATAATGGGGGACCAAGGTAAGTTTTTTGTACTTGGGAAATTTTGTTAGGTAAACTGACCCAGAGTGAGAATGTGAAAGGACAATCTCTGGAAATGCGATTAATTTTTTTATGATTTAGTCTTCATAATTGAAATATTTTACTACAATCTACTTATTTATAATATTTGAACTTCAAATTGTGAAATCGTTAAGTTAATTATTTACATTTTAACCCAAATTTCACCCCATTGTAATTTATAACTTGGAAAATATTTTGAGATTTTACTCCTAAAAATTCTAAATCACAGAGAGTTGACTGTACTACTTAGGTAAAGAAAATCTATCCAATTAAAATTGTGTATGTAAACCCAATTAGTATTAGCGAGTGAGTCAGTCAGTTCCGACCGATAGTCGACTACTAAATGTACATACAATTGCAATGTGCAAGTGAGTGTATTGATTTCCGTTGATCAACAAAGTAATACACTCGATTTAGAAGTATGCACACAAACATGCACACGTTTAGACATACAAACTAAGATCTTAATGTGTGCACATGCGAGAAAGAGAAAAAGAAAGAGAGAGAGAGAGAGAGAGAGAGAGAGAGAGAGAGAGAGAGAGTTAGGCGCCACAAAGATACAACGATACAGAGAATGGCGCCAATGGTCTCCTGGACGACTCTATCTTAGTCACAAAGAAAGAACATCAAAACTTAAGTAAACAACGAGAGTGCATGTGTGTGTGTGTATGTGTGTGTGTGTGTGAACTGCATTATGTGCATTGTAATATGACACTCGACATCATCGGTAATTGGATAACTAGACATTGACATATGCAGTTGGCAAGGCATGTGAGCTTGTGTGAGTATTGCTACGTGCTGACTCACTCACTCTGTGTGTGTAATTGGAGAGATGCCGAACTTGATTTTGGTAACCGATTTGATGGTGAATATACATCAACATTGTTGTATTCTGCACAATTCAATTGGACTGTGAAACAACGAACACTTTTGAACTCACAGTTTGGTGTGATTTGATATGCATGGAGACAATTTCTCAGTAATCGATAGTAACCTAAGTGAGTCTGACTTTTTGAGATACGGCAAGTGAGGCAACAACATCCACGAGATTGTTTGCCTCTTTCTGTTTGTGAGTAAGTCGAGCGGCGGCGGCCGCCACATGTAAACGCTTATAAATTCAGTTTAAATGTTACTATTACATCGTTCATCTGATTTAGTAATGTGTAAATTGATTTAAAGTGGTGAAAATTAATGTCATCTCAATGTGTGTGCTCAGTGACAGAGGTTAACGTTTTGAATCAAATGTTTCGTTGAGGAACACTCAATTGACAGAGAATTGATTAGAACGTTAACCCTAGATTGTGTGTTCGTTCGATGCAGCTCTATGTAAGTTCTAATAATAAATTGTTTTGACTAATCCGCATATACTTACTGACACGAGCATAATAATAAAGCAACAAACTCAAAGTCATACACCAAACCTAACATAACATAACCATAAAGTATAGATTACTAATAATGTAACCGAACAACAACAACACAAGCATAAATCCATCAAGTCCCATCCAATTCGACCTCAACTTTGACTTTGATGATATCAATCCACACAAAAAACACAATACAATAGAGAAAATGTCAAGACAAATTTAGTGAACTTACAATTAGAATGTCAAATTGTTTTTCAAATGGACGGTTTAGGGTTAGGGAGATGATGATGATGATCGTTTGTTGGGTGAGTGAATTCAAAGTAACTCATTTACGCACACAGACACGTAATCAAGTAGAACAAAGTGAATTAAGCTGAACAACAATGACTGGTTGATCTGATGAAATACTAGCCGTACTGCAGTAATTACTGTATTCTGGTTAGTTGTGGTTATAGTATCCACTGATTCAGTGCGAACGGTGCCCGTGACCATAAGCCCCACCTGATGGACATAAACAGCCGGGCGAACCAGCAGAAGCTGCAGTTTCCCGAGTTGCCGCTCGAGATCCAAGATTCAAGACCCACGCTTTGTGCAGAATCCATCGAAGAGCTGCATCATCGAGTCCGAGTTTTGTCGAGGCACATGCGAAAAGGTCTGTCTACTTCCAATTCAGAAACTATGAATTTTGAAGGAAAAAGACGAAGAAGAAGAACAACAACAACAAAATGAAAATGAAATCACGTTTATTTTAATGTCAAATCAATATTACAAAATGAGAAAATATACAAAAATACAAAGAAAAAAGGCCATTTACTGTATTAACAAAACGAAGAAGAAGATTGCCAATAGAAAACATATAGTAGATTTAATATGTTTCTATGATTTAGGCTTAAAGGGTCAAACAAAAGTCAAAATAGAGGGTCACAAGTCAAAAAGATAGTCAGACTCAGATGCATTTGGCACAGACTCACACTCATTCTCCTCCTTATGACACAAAGAATTATATTAAATAAAGAATGAACAAAAATTAAAGCTGAAATGCAATGTTTGGTTGTTTGAACTTGTACTCAGTTTGGCAGCTAAAGCCTATTTAGACGTGATATTGCATGTTAGGTGTGAGGTATGTTGATGTGGTGACCTGAAGCTGGTCACGGAGCGTTGTGCTGCCTGTGCAGTGTGTCTTGATGTTGGTTTAATTGTGCAAAATGAAAAGTGCTAAGAGCAAATTAAATATTAAGCGCAAACTACATTAAGTGCTAGATGAAATGGCCTATGTGCTAAGTGCTAAGCTGCGTGCATGTGCGTGCGTGCTTTGGTGATGGGATGATGATGAAAGTGATGAGATGCAACGAGATTTAACGTCGTGAATTGACGTTGATGTTGTCTTCTATGAACCAAGTCATGTCATATGGAAGAGATCAAGTTGGATGATGATGATGACTTTGGAGATGGACTTTTGCGACAGTGAATGAAAGAGATATCAAATTACTGGTCACACTGAGAACTACTGCTACTACAACTAAAGTGTGTGCACAAATGATAAGATCGCTCTGGGGACTGGCTGACAGGTAAATATATCACGACAAGTACCTGTAAAGGCACCAGTTTGGTTTACCTTTGGTTAGATTGCTCTACGCTTTTGATTACACTCTCATCCTCTCACTCATCGAGGCAGAGTAGACATGTTTGAGAACATTGAATAGTCCTGAACGGGTACGCCTTGTTGTGGTCCATGACCATTGGGCATTGGGCGTTCGTGATGATGTTCGTTGTTCATGTAGTTCTGCGGAGGACTGTCCAGGAAGTGAGTGTTACTGCTAGAAGCTTGACCAGGGTATGCGGTGGTGGTGGTCAGCGTGTCAATGCTGGGCATTTGTGTTGCCGCAGTGTACGATGGTGGTGGATAGAGGCGATAGTCCTCCTCGTAGTTCTCAAGCGAATCGTTCAACGGTGGACTGTCACTTTCGCCCTGTCCACTGAATCCAGCATTCGAGAACTGGTGCACTGCCTTCTCCATCATCAACGAACGATAGTTCGACACCTGATTCTTAATGTCCGGTACATTGTAGTTGATGGGACACGCCCGGAAGACGTGAGTCGCATTTGGGTCGAGGTTGACATAATTTGGCAAGGTTTCGGTTTGCAGAAAAGTCAGTGCATCACTGATCATGTTGAGCACATTCTCAAAGGTTGGCCGGTCTTCGGGCTTCTCATACCAACACTCCATCATGATCGAGTAGATGAGGTCGGGACAGAACTCAAACTGAGTGAGTCGGTCACCGCTTTTGAGTAGATCGCGCACTTCGTTGAAGTTCAACTGTCCATAGGGCACATGACCACGAGTGATCAACTCCCACATGACAACACCAAAGGACCACACGTCAGACTTGGTGGTGACAATGTTGCTGCCATCCAACAGTTCAATAGGCATCCATCGGTAGGGCAGCTCCTTGTCCTGATTCACCCGGTAGTACAGCTTCGCTTGATTGAAGTGTCGAGACAGGCCAAAGTCGGACACCTTCACCACCAATTGCTGATTGAACAGACCAATCAGGCAGTTACGTGCCGCCAAGTCCCGATGCACAAAGTTCAGCTTCGACAGATAGTCCATTCCTGTTGATGATGATGATTAGTTGACATATTGAAACAGAGTAACACAAACAGCAACTCACCTTCCGCGATTTGAATTGAAAAGTCGATCAAGCTCTGCACATTTGGATGGTTGTTCTCATTGCGCACATACGACAACAGATCACCGAAACTCATGAATGGCAGTAGAATGGCTGGTGCACTTGGCCCATCGATTGGCTTCATGTCCATCGTGATGCCAATCAGTGAGAGCACATTGCGATGATTGAACTCCTTCATTGTGTCCGCCTCCATGAAGAAACCTTGCAGTTGGTCTACGTAGTCGATCGTTTCTATATCCAAAGAATAGATCAATATATAATGATCATCAACATCTTCATCATTACCTCTACGTTTGAGTGTCTTCACCGCCACATCATCATCTCGATACTTGCCTCGATGGACATTACCAAAATGACCACTTCCTAGCCTAACTTCATGAATGTGCACCACCAGATTGGGATCCTCAATGATGAATCCACCCTCCTTGAGTGTGTTGTACAGGTCGTAGTTGCCGTATGCTTCGTGGAAGTACTCGCTCAGTGACTTGTGAATCGGCTCCATCTGAATTGGATTGTACTCTTTCTTGTTGTCTCGCTGATTTGACTTGTACACTCGATAGGGCACAAAGCCAATGAGGCCGATCAGCACCAGCACTGCCAAGACAATGAACACAATCGACACGGTGGACAGTTTGGTTTCATCCTGAATGGTCACCTGACCGAGACTGAGTGAATGAATGAATGAAGGATTAGTCATCGAAGGTTAACCAAATGAACCATAACTTACTTTTTAGTGATATTACCAACCCTAGCTTGCAGGTCAAGCTTCTCTCCCAAGACAGCGTCGAGCATCTCTGGGCTAATATTGACCTTACACTTGATCAGCTTGTCAGTGCCAGGTGAATCATTGTTCACCAAACAGGGAATGGTGTTGTTGAGGCTAATTTGGTATGGCAAATCTCGATTCAAATTGAAGCCTTGAATTGTGATTAGTAGATCATTGGCTTTGATGGTTGACGATGAGATGTTGGTGATCTTTGGATCGGGATAGTAGTACAACTTCGAGATGGGCAATTGAGGACGCGACAAGTTCGAGTGTTTGGGCGGCATTTGACTGTCCACTTGGAAGCCATCGAGGTGGAGCACATAACGAGCCTCGACTTTCTCCACTGACAGTTGCCGCTTCAGTGGCGGAATGGTGCACCTGATGATGGTCGAGTGTGTCACATTGCACAGTGTGCCATTGTTGAGTGGTTTGCCGTTCACCAGTACGTCCAACAGTGGATACTTGATCGAGTTGAGATTGTCGCCCTCGAACCACAGATCGGTGCCACCGCTTTCAATTGAGTGGAATTTACCCGAACCGTGAATAGAACCTTCCACACGTGAATCGAGCCCTCCACACTCACGGTCTCGTATGTCCGTTATCTGTGGCACAGGTTTGTAGGTGTACGATTCGCCAAACTCGAGCTTTTTCACATGATTCATGAGAACATACTCAAAGAACTCAATTGATCGTTCAAATGGATGTTGTACTGCCTGGGCGGTGCGAGATTGACGCTTCTTACGCCGACGAACGGCAATCTCGTGCTCGGGACTGAAGATGTGAGTGCCATCGCCCGCCAATTTGTTATCACTGTTCAACACAAAGTCATTTCCGTCCAGTATGAAGTTGACCTGTTCGGAGTAGGCCTTGCTCGTGTTGTACTTGTTCACCGCTGGCTGGTACGGACCACTATCGCAAATGGCAAACTTTCGGGTACGTTTGAGCTAAATGGTGAAGTCAACGGTCAACATTGCAAGAAAAACAACTACAACGCGTTTCTGTACTCACCACTCGACAGTTTGCATGTCCCAACTTGACAAGTAACTCAGTGCCAATGTGCAAGTTCTCGCCCCAAATGGCCACCTTTGTGCCACCCACAAACGGCCCATACCAAGGATGTATGCCTTTGTAGGTCACCTTGGTGAAGGCAAACAGCTCCCGCGTCATCACCACCGAGCCAGCGATGTTGTAGCCGAGAAAGTCTTTACTGGTCTCGTCCAGGTTGATCGCATACTTTCCGTCCACAGCCCCAACTTTGATGCCATCCTTTGGGATCAAGTATGTTTGGTTGAAATCGCGTTCAATCTTGCATTCGATGATGTTCTGTGTTCGTTTGGTCACTTCACACGTGATGTTGTTGACGGTCACATTGGCGTAGTCATTCTTATCGCCAACTGTTCCTCGACCAAAGTTGTTACCGTACAATGTGAGCAGTGTGCCACCCTGTGGTGGACCCTCCTTGGGACTAAAGTTGTACAGCTCAGGAGGACAAACCTCATTACGCGCATCTTCTGGCACATCATCAGTGTGCATGCACTTGTCTTTGTACCAGAAGCAACCGACCTGATCGATACGCAAACAGGCGGCACAGGACACATAGACCGAACAGGCTTTCACGGGTATTTGCATCAGACTGCGTTGGGTTAGCGCGTAAAAGTTGCCACTATGTGGTTCGTACACAGGGTTGGGCAGAAAGGCACCGACTGCACTGTCCAATTGGGTGAAGTATTTGATCGATCTCAACTGGTACTGGTTGAACAGATGCAGCTTCATGAGACGCGACTGTTCAGTGCCCGCAAACAGAAAGGTGAAGTGATTGGTGCTGCGCTTTCGACGGCTAGTTATCCCATAATTCACTGCTCCAAGTGAAGTGACGTTATCTGAGGTGGTTAACGTAAAGGCAATTCAAGGTAAGATTAGTGACATGTTGACCAGCCTTCGAACTTGACTTACCATTCGTTAGACTGAACACATGTTTCCCGTCGAGTGGCTTAATGCCCCTGAGATATCGATTGTAATGCTCTGAGCCACACACGATTTTGTCTGTTTCGATGAAACCGTCCGAAGAGATGCAGTTGAGCTTCTCATGCGGCCCACGAATGGACTGCATCAGTTGAGCCTCATGACCATTGTCATAGCAATTCCTTGCCACAAACTCAAACTGCCGTTCAATGTCCTTCATTGGGAAGGCACAAATGGCCGAGGAAGGCGAAGGCACGCCATCGAAGGACACATACAGTGTGTCCTCTTCGGTGTTGTTGCTGCTCGCGCTAATGTACTGAGATATGGTCGCTGTACGGGCAAGGTAGTGGTCATGCTCGGCAGCCGACCGACACATGAGCGGTATCTCAATGTACGAGTTAAAGTGCGAATCGTTGACACAGATCCGTGAGAGTCGTGTTTCGTACTTTGGTGCCAAGGATGAGTCGTTGTATTTGTTGATATCCGCCGGTTGTACTGTGAGCAGATAGGCAAAGCGGCTGTGCGTGAAACCGTACACAAACTTGATTGGATACGTCTGACGATAGTCCTCGTAAAGATTCAACCTACTCTTGTAGCCACTCTGCTTACTGGTGTATTTCCATGCTGTTGACGATTCGAAAGGACGCACGGGTAAAGATACATTGTAAAGTATATATTGTAAATGGGTGAACTTACCAGACGATTTTTCGATTGTTCTTGCCGAGAAGAAAGGTGTTGTCAAATTGTGGGTTCGTCCATCGGGTTCAACTCCAACAAAGAACGTTTTGCCTGTGTTGTACTCTCCCGGAAAGAAGACCATCGACTTGCGGCTAACGATAAAGTCGACAGGATCTTCAAACCCTGCTTGGTGTGATAGACTATGTAGAGATGTTGCGCTAAAGTTATCCTGCTTGTAGGCATAACAGCGGCCACAGTCGTCCGTTCCACAGGCGAACACAGCCGTTTTCACTTGGAACACTACCTTCAGGTCGTTGGTCCTTGGTTCCGCAGGGAGATCGCCTACTTCAGTGGCACATTCTTTGGTATTTCTCATCGGTACACGAACGCTCTCTTCCAGTTGGAAGAAATCGCGTGGCGAACTCGATCGCAGCCCTACTCGATGCAAATAGTTCTGTGCGCCAATGTACAGCTTCTTTCTCTCTTTGTCTGTCGAATTGAAGTCATTGTCCAGGGCGAGTCGAATGAGATCCGTGTTGGACTGGTCTGTGAAGAGCAGTGACGCAAAGGTGACATTGTTCTTGTAGGGTGAGAGTGCACTGATCGGATGGATAGTGTTGTTGGCTACAATGTTGAGGTTAAGTTTGGTATAGTCAAACTGTTCGGTGGCGGTTGCTAAAATGCTAAAATGACACCAAAACAGTGTTGAACACATTAAAAGGGAGAGATTGACCAGATTGGTGGCGAGAAAGGACATCTTGCGAGATGTTTCGTGGTGGTGATGGTGACGATGATGACGATGATGATTGACTGAACGAGATTTGTGGCGAGACTTGAAGGTGGTTGATGTGGTGATGGTGGTTGGGTTGATCATGATAATGCTGCTCAGTGTTGACTCGTTCTTAATCATCGTGTCTGTTTGCTTGTCATCGGTCTAACGACGAAGAGTTGAAGTTCATGTTGTGTGTGCGAACAAATTCGAAGCGAAAGTGAAAGACCAAAGTCCGTTGTAGTATGAGATGTGTGTTCGAGCGTGGTTGAGATGATAAGACAGGGACACAGTCAGTAAGTCACTTGGCCAGCCAGTGAGGTGATGATACTGCTGCTAATGATGATACTGCTCAGAAGGAGAGTGACTGTTCACACGGCAAAACCAGCCAGACTTATCAAAAGACGTAGTACGATTAAGACGAGAGACGAAAAGAAGAGATAAACAACCAAACGATGATGGCACAAATCAGGCGGAGAAAGTGCGACTTATCATCGAGTGATGATCAACCAGGGAACAGTGCGAAACTGAGATGAGATCGACGAAGGAGAAAGAAGAAGAGCACAGGGTGGGGAGAGAGCAAAACAAAAACAAAGAAGAAAACATTAGAAACCATCATCAATCAAACAGGCATGAATGCATCAATCGATACAAACACAGTCACAGACAGACAGACAGACAAGAACGTCAAGGACAATCATTTCGAATACCATTTCCAAATGTACAGTTTGTTTACTTAAGAACTGAAGAAGAAGAAGAAAACTCAAATAGGAGGTGAACACACAAGTAAATTATATCATTTTGGGTTAAGCATAACACAAAAGAAGAGAAGTGAACTTTTGTGTTTGCCTAATAAGTTGAACTATCAAAACAAACCATTTGCAACTGAATTCCAAGAATTCCAACTTGAAATAGTATCATAACACATTCTTGGAAATCGAATTTTTGCGTACGAAAGTAGGTTAATTGGCGAGGATTAGCGCGAATAATCAATAATTCACTAATAGGCGCTCACACACAGACAGACACAGACTAGGCGTCGTCGTTTTAGCGAATGGCCTAACGGATCTGTTAGTTCCAAAAACTCAAAAAGTATGACGTCAATAGACTGAGACATTAGTTAATTGGACATTCTGTGTAATAATTGAACAGAAACGCTAAATAGAGTGACATTAGTGCTAATAGACTGCAGAACTGACATCTCTGCCATTAATACTAATATCATGAGCATGAATTAGTGATAATAATAGCAATATCCATAATCATAATTAACCCAAACAAACCATCATCATAAACCATTTTGATGAGTTTGACAGTTCTGTGGAAAGTGACACGCGCCAAATGCGCCACTAAATTTGTGTGTGTGTGTGTGTGTGTGTGTGTGTGTGTGTGTGTGTGTGTGTGTGTGTGTGTGTGTGTGTGTGTGTGTGTGTGTGTGTGTGTGTGTGTGTGTGTGTGTGTGTGTGTGTGTGTGTGTGTGTGTGTGTGTGTGTGTGTGTGTGTGTGTGTGTGTGTGTGTGTGTGTGTGTTTACACCTCACTCGGTTGTTTACACAAAAACATAAGAAATATTTAACACATATTTCTTATGAACTACTTTATAAAAATAGATTCTGGGGAAAGTACACATTTTTTGAAGTAATCGAATTCTACCTAAATCAAGTTGTGGACAGTGCAGAAAGTGGTCCGTATGGAAAGAACCATCGCTGATTGATTTATCGATGCAGAATCGAAACAACTTTGGGCTAACTGCGTTCGGACGATTTCGTTAAACCATTTGACCTGTCAAACTGCAAACTCTCTGATAGTGTTCAAGGAACTGACTGTCTTCCTCATCTTTTGGGCCACCCTCGTTTTCCTTTTCCATTCAAACCACCCTCACACTGCAATCACTACTAATTGGTGGTAATTATCGATGTTACTGGCGATAGCAAACAACAAACTGCACAAATCGCTAAAATCACTTTCCTACCAGATATACTCGGAAAGTAAACACACACATTCATACATACACACAAGGGAGACCAATTAACAATGTAAATGACTGTTCACAGTGTTGCACTGACTGTGCACACATACAGTCAGACAGACACAGTCGACAATGTTAATCGGTCACAAACGGAATTGAATGTTCAAAAAAATACGCGAAATCTAACAAAATCTAACAGATTTATGGAAATAGAGTGCAATTGAGGGTTATTCGAACTGACAAACTTATTGAACACTACAATAATTGTAGTAGTAACTAGTAAATGTTCTCAATGTTAGTGTGTAAATAGAGTAGCAAACAACAGCACACACAAAACAGTCGAGTAATGATAGAACGGAAAGATAGTGTGCGTCTGTTCTGGGGGTGCTCTGATTGAACAGGAAAACTTGAAGATTGAGACGAACGAAAATGCCACAACACATCAGAGAGAGAGAGAGAGAGAGAGAGAGAGAGAGAGAGAGAGAGAGAGAGAGAGAGAGAGAGAGAGAGAGAGAGAGAGAGAGAGAGAGAGAGAGAGAGAGAGAGAGAGAGAGAGAGAGAGAGAGAGAGAGAGAGAGAGAGAGAGAGAGAGAGAGAGAGAGAGAGAGAGAGAGAGAGAGAGAGAGAAAAGATGTGTATGACAAGTTGTATGTTTCGGACTAATGGCCAAAGGAAATCGAACCTTCCTGTGAAATACGACACCCCAGAGAACAGTAAGACACGATGTGCATGTGTGCAAGTCTGTGCAGATGTGCCCAAGTGGAACACGTACCATGTGGAAATACCATTTCGAATGCACCATATCTCCGTTCAGTGCCAAAGCTCACAAAGAAAAAGAACGCACAAACAAGCTCGCACACACAGTATCACATCTGTTTTGCTGATTTATGCATTATTTGCATATGCAGAGAAAAGAACTAAACGAGCACTCGTGTACAGCTCGTGTCTGCCATTTGGTTAGTAACCAACACTCTATAAGGAAAGTTTGAGAGTTTGAGCTCGTCAAAAGTAAAAATGGTAAATAGAACCTACAAATCGACTCGAGTGTAGAGTAAACACACACCAACACGCACAGACACACAAACCCACAAAACGATACAAACCAAAAAATACCGAGAATAGATTGAATGGCATAAAAAGGGAAATACAGACAAAACAAATACGTAGTAATACTTGGAATAATAGAAGATACATTTTGGGGGCAACAGACATACTAAATGCAAAATGTTATCATTTTTCCAGGAAATTAACATACAATTACAATTATACAATTAACTATAAATACTACTAAAATGTAGTAATATAATAACTAAACGGAGATTGATTAGTGAGCATTGTGATTGACGCGCGATTAATAAAAAGTCATTAAAGTTAATAAGTGAAGCAACCGAACGGAACAGGATATTGGACGACGTACGGAGAGAGAGAGAGAGAGAGAGAGAGAGAGAGAGAGAGAGAGAGAGAGAGAGAGAGAGAGAGAGAGGAGAGAGAGAGAGAGAGAATTTGGCAATTACTACAACAACAAAAGCGGCAATCAATAATTGAACGAACCGACGACATAAACACCCACACACAACTAAGAATGTTATACACTCACCAAAAGAACATCAAACAGAAGTCAAAGTTAGGTTCATTCGCAACGGAAACTGATGACAAATCACAAGTAAATTTAGAGTCAATCACAGTGCAGAGTGACTCTTTAACTCGAATGTCTGTTGACATTTGATCGGTGATCATCGAACACACGTTGACTCATCACCGCCATCACCAAATGAACATATCACAAGAAATCACCACTATTAATCATCATTATTGGTAGTTGGTTAATGTAAACAAACTTGTACACACTAGCATAGAGCACACATACAATCTTGGGTGTGTGTGTGATAGTCGAAAGTAGTCGTCCGAATGATTACAACAATGTTCCCTGCTGGTATTGATGGTTAGAACCCTGCTGGTTATGTTTATCACACAACACAATTAGTCCGAATATATTACACAACACTTTGATGAGTCACTATTGGGCAGTAATAGATCATCATAACCACTTTTACGTTTTAAAAAAGAAGTTCCGAATGAACATCATCATCATCATCATCATCATTACTAGTATTATTATTAATACTACTAAACGTATCTAAATGAGTGTACATCCGTCGTCTACTTTTCATCATTACGCGTGTGTGTCATCCTCTAGTTTTACTGAGAGACCGGCAATCACAGACACATCACCGGTTGGCCAGTCACAACAACCCACAAACCACACAGGGAAACTGGAGCAACCAGCATCGAGTGTACTACGTACGTCAGAAAAATCCATTTGAAAGGTCTGCAATTGAATGTAAAACCAATTAGTGAGTCAGTCAGTCAGTGCCGACCGACACAGTCGACCACTACTAAATGTACATACAAATTGCAATGTGCGAGTGAGTGTGTTGATTTCCGTTGACCGACAAGGTAATACACTCGATTTAGAAGCACATGCACACAGACATACACATTTAGACATACAAACTAAGATTTCAATGTGTGCACATGTTAGAGAGAAAGAGAGGGGGGAGAGAGAGGGAGAGAGAGAGAGAGAGAGAGAGAGAGAGAGAGAGAGAGAGAGAGAGAGAGAGAGAGAGAGAGAGAGGGAGAGAGAGAGAGGGAGAGAGAGAGAGAGAGAGAGAGAGAGAGAGAGCACCTTGGACAAGCTTAACTGTTGGTTAGTTAGGCGCCACAAACAAAGATAGATACAGAGAATGGCGCCAATGGTCTCCTGGACGACTGACTAACTTAGACACAAAGATAGATACAATACAAAACGTAAGTAACCAACGAGAGTGCATCACTGTTGTGTGTGTGCACCGTATTATGCATTGTAATATGACACTCGACATCAACGCGTCGGTAATTGGATAACTAGACATTGACATATACAGTTGGCTAGGCATGGCGTGTGCTTTTGTGTGTATTGCTACGTGCAGTCACTCGATGTGTGTAATTGGAGACATGCCGAACTTGATGTTGGTAACCAATTTGATGTTGAATGTACATCATCAACATCGTTGTACGCTGTACAATTCAAAGGTACATACATTCAATTGAACAGTGAAACAACGAACACTTTTGAACACTAATTTAGAAACAGTATTTTGATATGCATGGAGAATTCAAATCACGTTACTTGAATGTGCCAATCACATCCCACATGTTTGGAATTTGACTTTTCATTTGCCTCCCTCAGATGATGAGATGAAATGATCACTAAATGATGAAAGCTATCATAGTATAGCTACTATAGTAGTGAATGGGCGAGAAAGGCGACAATTGCGAAATAGCACACACAAAAATGTCTAATCAATATGCAAGGGAAAGAAGAAAGTTTTGTCACTTGAGTGTGAATTGATTCAATTTGTTAGTGATAAATTCGATTACAATCACGGACATAAACAGGTATTCTCTTCCTTTGAAAGCCCTACCCCAAGCATCAACTCTGTTATTACTCCACTGCTATGAATCACATCACGAACATCATTAACCATTTATTATTACGATTTCCCAATAATAATTCACTGTCAAGCAACAATTCTTGTCATAGCTTTTTTGTTTGTTGGTTGGTTACTACTTGGCTGTGAGTGTCGTTTTGCTGCTTTTTGCACGACTATTAACTACCAGTTTGGCAATGTTAGTATGGAGACAATTTCGCAGTAATCGATAGTAACCTGAGTGAGTGAGTGAGTGAGTGACTCGTTGAGTAATTGTGATGGTCGTGTGGTTGCATACCACAACAGCACACAAGTCGAATCATTTGCATCACCCAGGCACACTCATAGAAACAAACTTTGACAAACATAGCAATTATGCTTTCAATAGATGCTCACTCCCTCCTCACAATCTTCTTCTTTTTCTCCCCAACCAGTCATTACCCATTAATCAATTCCATGCCAGTCCGCAAGTCAGAATACAACCACAAAACACACAACTCTAACGAACTAATAATAAATAAAAAGAATGCGATTTCCGTTAAAATAAAAACAGTAATTCTGTTTGTGCGTTTGCCTTTGACTAAACAAATCCGAGAAAAGCCACTCGAGCAAACAAACGCGCAAAAGATAACGCGCACCTTCTTCTTACTACTTTACACACACAGAGTTGATAGCTTCTGTTTGTATGTTTGCGAGAGTGCGAACAAGTAGAAGAGGAATAAAAGCGTGACGAGATTCGTTAGTTCAAACACACAAACGATACTAAACACAAAATCACAAGGACAACAACAAACAACAACCACAACATCGAACCTGAAGTGATCAACGGCGATAGATTCGAGTGACAATCGTGAGTTTGAGTGGTGGTGGTTAGAGGTCAACCTAATGTTGTGTATGAAGGAGAGAACTAGAGGACATTGCTTTTACACAGATTAAACAGCTCGATAAGCGCAAAAAATCACAATTTTCCGAGTTAACGAGCTCATAAAAGACACAATGATTATTACAAAGAAACTTTATGAACACTAACTAACTGCACAATAGAGCGAGACACACACAAATGAACAAGGTCAATATATATGGAAAGAAACACAAACACAAACACATACAACGAGTTAGACACAGATTGTCGGTTTCGCTTACTAGTCAGTAGTAGCTAGTGTGACATGAGATGGACATTGGTCAAAGTCTCCGCACTCAGCACTCATTCTATATAGCACAAAAAGTACATAGTCACTTTGTCAAATCACCCCACTTTTTGGGTATACTTTCAGGCTAAACCCAAAACTCAACAAACTGTGTCAATATAAGGATTGCGTTGTGTTTAATGTCAACGATCACGACTAGAAAATGAACCAAAAATCAACGAACGAGACAGATAGAAACATAGAGACATACAGAGAGAGAGAGAGAGAGAGAGAGAGAGAGAGAGAGAGAGAGAGAGAGAGAGAGAGAGAGAGAGAGAGAGAGAGAGAGAGAGCAAAATGAACAGTAGAACAACAAATCACGCCAGAACGGGTGCATACATTGCCATTTGCGTCATCGACCGACATCGACTCGAGAGTAGTAGACATAACATACGATCGGGTTTGAGTGTTTGCGTTTGTGTCTGTCTATCTGTTTGTACATGTAAACATCGTTTGTTGACATGTTATCGAATCGATCTTTCCGAGAACACCCCTTCTCTTCTCAATTTAGACCAAATTATTAGACCAAATTGGGAACCATTCAATTCATACGCCTACAATTTCATCCAAAGTAATTAGGATTTTCCACAATCGAATAACCGGAAAAGTAGCCACACACGCACGCACATTCAATCAGTAAATCACTTGTCTCCATTGATTGACTCTGTACGATAAGCACGTTTTGCACAGACACTTCGGACAGAGCGTTATAATAATTTATTGAAAGTTTTGTCTATTTTGTCTGTGTGTCTACTCTCTCTCTCTCTCTCTCTCTCTCTCTCTCTCTCTCTCTCTCTCTCTCTCTCTCTCTCTCTCTCTCTCTCTCTCTCTCTCTCTCTCTCTCTCTCTCTCTCCCTCTCTCTCTCTCTCTCTCTCCCTCTCTCTCTCTCTCTCTCCCTCTCTCTCTCTCTCTCTCAATTTAACAACAACAGACCACATGAAGTGCTTCTGTTACTGTACTGTGCTGTGTGTGTTGGCGGTTGTTTGCTTGGTTAGTTAGCTAACCTAAAAGTTGAAACCAAAACAAGTTACAGTGCAATTGCCTTTACATTACACTTTTCCCCTTTCCTTTCAAGAATTTCATTGCCAACATAAACATTGGCAGCACAGAGACAGAGACAGACAAAAAGACAGTCAGATAGATACAAAGGCGAACAGTATTCGAGTACAGTCAGTCAAGCCAAACCAAACCAACACTCGACACAGTCAACTCACAAACACAAACTATCAAAAGCATACAAACAATTAGCGAATTGTGCGAGCGAGTGAGGTTGGTGGTCGAGGTGATGTTGGTGATTTACACACACTAATTAGTTATTCATTCTATTAGACAGAGCTAAAAGTAAGCCTAATGGATTATAATACAGAGCAAGACTTTAGTATTTGTCTAATACTCGATGATGATGATGATCATTATGGCAAGTGAGGCAATAACATCCATGAGCTTGTTTGTATCTGTCTGTCTGTTTGTCTGTATGTCGAGCAGCGGCCGCCGCATGTAAACGTTTATAAATTTCCGATTTTGTTGAAATGATGTTATTGCAATGTACATTTGGTGATTTAGTGCTGTAATGTGTAAATTGCTTTAAAGTGGTGCAATTAGTGTCATCCCAATGTGTGCGTGTGTGTGTGCTCAGTGACACGAGGTTAATGTTTTTTGAGTCGAATATTTCATTGAGGCACTCTCAATTATTGCGCGTATTGACAAATTGATTAGAACGTTAACCTTTGATTTGGTATTTCGATGCATTTCTAAGTAAATTCTAATGATTCACTGTTTTTTGGTTAATTCGTTTCGAACGGGAAAATGGATTTGAACACACAAAAATAGTCTAAAAATCAAAGCAATAAACAATCAAGATTTTTCAAAAACATAAATAGCTAAATTATATAGAACATTCTAGAAAACAGACATTGATAAGGTGAACAGACTGACACGAGCATAATAATAACGCAGCAAACTCTAAGTCATTCACCAAATATAACCATAAAGTATAGATCGCTATTAATGTAATAGGGTATTGCATTGCAAAAATTTTCCTCACCCGACCCGCACCCGCAACCCGCACCCGTATCGTCACCCGCTTCACCCGCATGCGGGTGAGAAAGCGGGTCCACCCGCAAAATCAAAAAGTAACAGAATTGTCACAAATTTAGCTCCCAGATTCTTTCCTCCAATTGAAGAATCCAAAATATATTTATTTTGAACCTTATCCCAAAGTGGTAGTCTTAGAAAATTTCTTAACCGAGTTGATTAATCTCTCATGATTGAATTAATTGGTTTGTCAACTGATTTGACAGTTTTTTTCCGTCAATTAGTCGAGTAGGAAATATTTTATCAAATGGTCGATCATTTTAGTCCAACAAGTCCATTTTAGCTATCTCAAATTAAAATTATAATGATTTCATGGTTAATAATACAAACATATCGATATATCACCATTTTACCATCTTGATAATATAATCAGAGATAGAATATATCATATCATTAAAGTTCGAATTTGAATAAGTCGTTTGTCAGATGGCTTGATAAGGAGTTTCTATTTCTTTTGTTCTATTTTCGATTTTGTTTGCGCGTCGATGTTTCGATTTGTTTCTACTTTCATTTGCATTTGTGGTCTCTACACGAACAGTCTAGTTCGAACTTGTCCCAAAGTAATTTATTGTGAATTCTGTCTTATATCATGTCTGCTCAATCACCTACTGAATCCAACATGGAGGTTGACGGACATGAACCAGTACTCGACGTTGATGGGGAGCGCAAGCTAAAATCGAAAAAGGTTGAAGATATTGAAGCAAAACTGCCTGATTCGAACCTATCAAATTCTGAAATTGTTCTTTTAATCGAGGTCAAAAGCAAATTGATCAAAATAGATGCCTCATCCGGAAAGCGTGGAAAGGTATTTTTGATTGAATAATTTTATAAATGTGTTTTAATTTATTTTTCTGATTCGTTTTTAGGACTGGAAACATTTCGATGAATTGTTTGCAAAGGCATTGACAAAACTGAATGGAGCAAAGCAAATTATGCCATTTGTAAGCCATGCTATGAGAAGCAGAAAATTTCTATTTACCGAACTGTTCTGGCTAACGGGAGGAATGCTGGCACGGGAAGTTTGGCTGGTCATATCAAGTCAGTACACAAAGGCATCGATGATCCAATCGACTCGCAAACTAGCAACATTGCCAAAACTGAATCAACTCAACCACTGATTACGAAACATATCATCCGAGAAGGCACATTGACCAGCAAAATAAAGGATAACCTTACTTACACTTTGGTTGTTGGCTTGGCACTAGGCAATAGACCTTATAACATGCTCAACGATATTGGCTTCCGAATGGCAATGAAAGCTGTCAATGTGGCAACAGTTCAGTTTGGGGGACTTTTCGACATCGATCACGCCATTTGCGAACCATCGACTGCATCTCGTCGTTTAAAAACAATTCATGCTGAAGGAATAGAAGAACTTAAATCTACTCTGAACACATCATCGATTCTCGGAATAAGCATCACAAGTGACCATTGGAAAGGTGGAAATAAAAAGTATTTCCTAAGCTTTACTATTTCGTACTCAGACATGCAAAAGGAATACATCGTCACACGTTACCTCTGCCTCGAATTTGTCGAAAATAAGCAAAATCTCACTACCACAACTCGTACCAAGAAAATCGTTAAGGACTTCAATTTGAGCCAATTCGAACTTTCGTATACCACTGACAATGCAATGGAAGGTTCTTATGAGAAAGAACAGCACAATGCCTGCCTCGCTCACAGTTTGGCACTATTTCATCGTAAAGCATTCTACAACGCAACTTCAAAGTCAAAATCTCAGCAGAAAACGTCAATCGAAATTGTTCATAAGATTAACCGAAAGACTGAAAATATCGATGCCAAAGTTGAAGCAAAGTTTCGGAAGCAATACTCCAAATGTGTTCACCTTATTGGTCAACAAGCAAAGTTAGAACTTATGAAAATTATCCAATGTATCATGCTTGCTAAGATGCTTGTAAGTTTTTATTTTGTATAATTTATCATTTGTTCCTAATATATTTGTAATTTCAGGTAAGTTACCTGAAACATTCTGGTTTAGAAAGCGGTTTGACGAAGCGACTGCAACAAGAATGTGACATCAGGTGGGACACAATGTTCGACATGATTAAATCCATCACCGATATCGAAGAGGAGTTGAAGAAAAAGTTTACTGAAGGACATGCTTTTGAGATCATCAACTTAATCGACTTTGAATTTACCAGACAATTTCAAGAATTCCTCAAAACGTTCAAAATGGCTCGACTTAGCCTGAGCAAACAATCTAAACCATCAATGGTGTATGCGCTTGCTACTTGTTACCGTCTCTACGGGGACATCGACAAATTGGAACTATTTTGACACAGCCAATCGGTCATATTGGACATATTTCAAACTGAGGTGCTCGATCGTCTGAATGACACCCACAGATGTGCTTCCATTTTCAGTCCTTTTGGTCTATTGGTTCTTCAATCTGAACGCCAGCAGTACTACACACTAGATCAAACTCAACTGGCGATTATCGAACGCAAACTGCTACAAATTGAACCTAAATTAAAATCGGATAACACCGAAACGAAATCTTCAGAACCAAAACAATCACAGACCTTGAATAAAAATTCGCAAAATATTTTGGTCCCACGTGGCTTTTCAATGTCTGATTTTATATCGAAAACTCCATCTAAACCAGTTCAAGAGGACCAATTGTCGATCGTAACCGAGTTCAGGAATTATTTGAGTCAACTTCAGGACATCGTCAACGAATTCTACCAACCAGAAGAAGAGGAAAATTTGTTTTATATTTGGAAAAGTCATAAAATTCGATTTCCTAAATTGTACCAAGCATCGACAATTTATCTCAGTATCCAAGCAACCCAAACTGTGAGTGAGCGCATCTTCAAGAGAAGCAAAACTGTGATGATGACTACTTTGAAAATTATGACGAATTTATGGAATCTATTCAAGACTATTTAGGTATTCAACAAAATGTGGGAATTCTCGGAGAGGCAGATTTTAAAAGTCAAGACGATTGATTTATCTATTATATTATATTAACATACATTTACATTCACACTGTCCAAATTTTAATTTCTTACACAGATTAACTACCTAATAAATAATTTCATTAAAATATTGATGTTTTTCAAATATTTTTCTTGAAAATGCTCACCCGCATCACCCGGAAGCGGGTGAAACCCGCATCACCCGCATGCGGGTTGCGGGTGGCGGGTGAGCAAATGCAACACCCTATAATGTAACCGAACAACAACACAACAACACAAGCATAAATTCATCAAGTCCCATCAACCAACTCAACCTCAACCTTGACTTTGACGATAACAATCCGCATACACACAATACAATACACAACAACCAAGTTCCCACAAGCACACACACACACACACACACACACACACACACACACACACACACACACACACACACACACACACACACACACACACACACACACACACACACAATGCAAAAAATGTCATAAATTTAGTGAACTTACAATTAGAATGTCAAATTGATGTTGTTCAAACGGACGGTTTAGGGTTAGGATGGGAGATGATGATGATCGTTTGTGAGTGAATTCAAAGTGACTCACTTACACACAGACACACGGACTCAAGTAGATCAAAGTGAATTAACTGCTGAACACAACAATGACTGGCTTGATCTGATGAATTACGAGCAGTAATTACTGTATACTGTACTGGTTAGTGGTGGTTGTAAGGGGATCGGATATGAAAATGCAAATGGTTATGCGATCGTGAGAACACAAAAGAAAATGTGGAGTAAGTGAACACATGCACACACACAAACGCACGAGACGATGACAGAACAGAGTGTGGTGAGATGTAAGAAGGATGCAAGAGGCATGCAAGTAAGAGGCGCACATGTGTTGGCAACAGATGTTAGACATCAGTAAATGGCGCCGTCGAGTAAGTGACTGACTCTGCCTGAGTAGTAGAGTAGAGTAGTAGATTGCCGTAAAAGGGATGTGTTCAACACAGAGTGCAACAAACTGTGTGTGTGTACCATACTAAACTATTCCGAGATAGTTCCGAATTCTGATGCACTGACTCAGCGTATTTCATTTCACTCTGATTCACACTCACAAACACGAGTTGATGAACGTTGAATGATCGTTGAGAGAACGAACACGAATGAACTAACGAGAACGAACCTATCAAGAGAGAGAGAGAGAGAGAGAGAGAGAGAGAGAGAGAGAGAGAGAGAGAGAGAGAGAGAGAGAGAGAGAGAGAGAGAGAGAGAGAGAGAGAGAGAGAGAGAGAGAGAGAGAGAGACGGTACTGATCAAAAGAGAGTGGCGAATGAATACAACTCGAACTATGTGAGCAGGTGACTCATCACTGATCAGACATGAGGCAACAGGCTTTCAATAGCAATGATGTGAAGGTATGGGAGAGTGACTCGAGCGGTGAGAGATGCGTTCATACAAAAAACAGACAGACCGACAGAGAGACCGTAGTGAGTGAGTGTGCACAAGTCGATGTGCGATTTTCTCCGTCCATGTTGCACAACGACTGCATCAGAACGCGGAGGTGAGATGTGCAGTTGTGATGTATCCACACTCTCTGAGTGTTGATAATGCAAATGTGTGTATGGTGACTTTCTAGTAAAAGTAGAGGCAAACTTCTGGTCGATTCCACTCTTAACTAGTGCATGCATACACTAATAGACCAGTACAGTCCACCACTAGTCAGTAGTAGTCCATAAATCGTTGTTGATTCGGCTAAAACACTAAATCTGACAGAGGTACATTGATAATTGTGGTCAATTTGGTCAACTCAGTAAATCAAATGGTCAATCACAAAAGGTCAAAACAAAAGTTTGTTCAAAAGAAAGCATTGCTCGACCAGGTCAATCGAATTCACAACTTTCTGCTTGTCTGGCCCATTGCATCGTACAATCAAAATGTTTCATCATTTCTCACATTTGTCAGATTAAAGATGCTCAAATTTCCCAATGCTTGACGTACAACAAAACGCAATAAAGCAATCGAGCGCGCGCGAGTCATGATTTGTGTGAGTGAAAAGAAATAAAAGATAAGAAGCTTAACTATTCAAACTAAAGTACAGATACTGGGAAGACATTGCGTTTGTGTGACTGTGTGTGTTGATTCTGACAAATGGCTGTATGTTCGGTGACTGTGAACTTTGGAATTTCACATCTCACCGTCAACTATATTAATTGTATAAAAGGTCAAACGATCGGTTCGAAGAAGTTGTGTTGGGTTGTGAATGAATTGAACCAACAAAACGAAACGAAAAACTAGAATCAATAATACTAAAACACAGTGCGGACACGAGAGAGGTCACAAATGCAATCGAACAAGCAGCAGCACTCACCGTAACTAATCACGAATCAATGGCAACCGAATGTGCAACAGCAGTAGAGTAACCCTTAAACACACTACATCAAACAATAGGCGCAACAAAAAGTGCAATTTCCTAATAGTCCGTCAGTCTGACTGAATGAATGCACTCACACACACACACACATGACACTTTATGACCAGTTGAGTGTCTTTTTATGTCTCTCTCCCTCTCTCTCTCTCTCTCTCTCTCTCTCTCTCTCTCTCTCTCTCTCTCTCTCTCTCTCTCTCTCTCTCTCTCTCTCTCTCTCTCTCTCTCTCTCTCTCTCTCTCTCTCTCTCTTTCTCTCTCTCTCTCTCTCTCTGTTGTTTTTATTTTGTTTAACTTCTATTAAATTTCCATTTGGTATAATAACGTTTCGTGAGTGTGATAGTTTTTTATGATATTAAACTCAATGAGCACTGTCACATAAGTGCTTCTTCGTTTTGACTAATAATAAAAGGGTAATCGAGTCAGTGCACCGAATGTGTGCGAAAACCCTTTGAAAAAGACCACTTAAAAGTGTACTTTACTTACATTTTGATTTCGAGTGTAGATTTGGCCTTTTTGTTCAATTAAGTTTGCTGATGAAGAAGAAGTGTTGATTGAATGAGGACAGTATTGTGAATAGTTGCTGTTGTTATGTGATGAGTGGTGCAATCGAACAGGAATGCTCATCAATCGATCGATTGTGTCACGATTATCACGATGTTGGCGATGTTTGTTTGTCCAGTTTGTGTAAAGTTCAATTGATTCGTCAATCGATAGACACACACACACGATTGATGATGACCAAACAGGTCACTCTGCACACGACACGACACACGACCAGAGAACCAGTTCTCTCGGTATGATGTTTGTGGTTGTGGTGTCAAGTTGCGTGTTGTGTCATCATCATGTTAGGGTTGAGACATCTCATTTCATTTGGATGGTGGTCACTTGCGAAATGTTGATTTGGAATTGGCAATTCCGAATTGCTAATAGACACACAACGCATGCATACAAGTGGTAAATATATTCACGGGAGAGTACACACAAAGGTGAAGTGACACGAGACACGAACAGATGGTAATCACAATGATGGTGAGGTCACAGGTTGTGTGTGCTGTTGCTGCGGCTGCTGCGGGCACAGGTCACATGACTGGACACACGATCAGGAGATCGAGCGAGAGGTGAGAGGCGAAAACTGAGAAGACGAACAGTGTGAGCGATAGAACACACAACACACACGGACACACAATCACGCACAAACGCGCTCATAAATGGTGACTGGCGAGAGGGAGAGATCACTCGCTGGAGAGAGAAAGTACGCGAGTTGTGCTTGCAATGTTGTACTGACTGTTGCTCGATCGACACCAACCGACTAATGCTTTGCCTCTCTGTGTTCGAGGTTTGTGTGTGTGTGCGGTGATCTGACTTCGACTGACGACGACTGGCGGAGTGAGGCATGCATGCCTTGAGTCAGATGACAGCATTGCCAACAGAGTGGGGCTGCATGCTGCTGTTGGCCTGTGCTGTAGCACTGATCGCACTACTCAGCCGCCCGTTTCGGAGTAAAGGAATGTGTAGTGGTGGTGGTGCTGCTGATGCCCAACTACTGCTGCACTGTTGTGGCCACCATTGCCGAGCACAAACCGCGTGAGTGTAACACGAGTGCGATCACAACGCCACCGTCACCATTGCCATTACATCGAGTCGAGTAATGTAATGTATAATGTATACGACCAATGTATATAATGTATAACAGGCATGGCGGCTAGATGGTGTGCACTGTGCCCCCCAAAAAGTATTATTCGAACAACACAACATAAGGCAATCCAATGACGAACCATTAACGGGGCAGCACAGACCAAACGTTGTGTCTCACCAATATCACCAGTCAGTCAGTCAGTTAGCCAGCCATGTCATGTAGGTGCAATGGTCCCACTAACAACCAAATGCACTCACTAGGCGGTGTCCGCAAACTGACTGAACACATGACGATAGCACACACAAACCGCAATGCGCATAAAGCATGACATGCAATCACAAGACATACAACAGTCGATCGATTCTGGTTATCCCCACAAAACCCGAAATAACCAGAAAAGCCAGAAAAACCGTTATTGATTTTATTTATTGATCCTTAAAAAGTAATTGACATTATAATTGACAGTATAAATGTGTCAGCATATATATGATGATGATGATATATAATGTATATATTGTTTATTATGTGTAATAATACGATTCGAATGTGTAATGTATAATACTAAATGCAATGCATTAATAGTAGTGAGATGGTGGCGCTGCCTTGTGGTGGCCAAACAAAGTAGTCTTCCATTGGTGTTGTTGTATTGGTGTGGTCGTGTTCTGGTGTTATCAGCTTTTGTCGTAGTCGGTGACTTAAGATTCGTGTTTCTGTAGTGATCAGCTAATGAGATAGTTTAAAGTTGGATAGATTGAAGTTGGATATATTGAAATTGGGTAGATTGAAGTTGGATATATTGAAATTGGGTAGATTGAAGTTGAATGTGTTGAGTAGGGTATATGAAGTGACACATCGATGAGTAGAGTGGCTTACGAGTGGCGATGGCCAAATGTACCAATTGTGCCAAATGTACCAAATGTGCCAAATGTGCCAAATGTGCCAAATGTGCCAAATGTGCCAAATGTGCCAAATGATGCTACAATGGTGTTTAGTGAAGTTCATAGTCAGCGTTCCGTTCGGCCAACACGAGCCCCTTTTCGTAACACCGAAGGCAGTAGTTGTTTGTGTGTGGTTTGGTACCATCAGTACAATGATATTCATACGGATCTGAGCCTAGATTCTTATGGCTATATTTAATATGACGCACTACATTGCTCTTCTTGAATGAGCTGAACGCACAGTGAGGACACTTGTAGCGAGTGTGACTGTGTAGGTTGGCATAATGGTGAGTCAACGTAGAATATGTAAGAGAAGTTTGAGGGCACAGTTTGCATGGTAAACGCTCGACTTCACCATGAACACTTCTCAGATGGACCGAAAATTCTTCCCTAGTGAAAGTGAAGTTGTGGTTGTCAATGTCAAAATGTAAATAGCCAATCAATTTTGGCATCATGCATAGTAGTATTAGTGATGGAGGGGAACATCAACGGGAATCAACACATTTGAATGGATACTCACTTTTTGGTAAATGATTTCGAGCAATCATCAACTAGACATTCAAAAGCATCTAGTCCATGAACTAACTTCTTGTGAGCTTGGAGTCGCTCTTTACTATCGTATAAATTAACATAATTGCAAAGATTGCATTTGATGCCTACCACAATCGGTGCATTGGTGGGAACTGGTTGAGGTTGAGCAACAACACTACGCGTGTTGTTTTGATTTCGATTTGTGATTGCTTGACGCAGAGCCACAATCACACTCACCCTGTTGGCTACTACTGGTGGTGGTTGTAGTTGTTGTTGTGGTTGAGTTGTTGTTTGTATGTTTGTCTGAAGTGATCTATTCGTGTCACGATTAGCGCTGATGGGCTCGATTGATGATTTACTTGATTGGTTTGCTATGTCATTGAACGCTGCTTGTGTGGCTCGACTAGCTCGCGAAATGCTCAAATTGATTGGATTATTGTACATATTTGCCTTACTCTCACAACTGGCCACTGGAAGAGCATTAGAATGCATAGATGACACTTGATTTGATGATGCATTTGGCCAATTTAAGCCGTACATTTGTCCGGTATGAGAGTTCATCACAACTCGAGTTGGTAGTGCACTGAATCGAGAGTGTCCAAACGGACGAACAGAACTATGTTCCAGACTTGCAGTGGTACTAGTGGCCACTGGACGGTAGTGACTTGCACTAGAATGCATAGATGATGACATAGGATGATTTGATGCACGCGGCAAATCGCACATTTGTCGGTAATTTGGACGAGAATTCATCACAACTCGAGTTGGTGGTGCGCCTAATTGAGAGTGATCGAATCTTTGTTCCAGATTTGAAGTACTGGTTAGCTGTAGAAGTCGACTCAACGGAGAATTATCACCATATTTGAATGGTGGATTATTCGTTTGTATTCGTTCTTGTTCACGATTAGCATTGAACATGTGCTGTTGTTGATAAGCCTGAGAACGTCCAGCGTTCTGCATTCGTGCACTTATGTTAATGATTTGGTTTGAAGCAAAGCGCGCATTTGCATTCGAACCAGACTGTTGTTGCTGTTGCTGGTTTGACTGTGTGCGCCCAGTGGCTCTGTTTGGGACCTCCACATTGGAAAGTGCCTGTGGCACATCCTGTACAGCACTTACATTGGCTGGAGACATTTGGTGGTGGTGGTGGTGGTGGTGATGATTGGAAGGATTGGTTCGTGGCAAATGGGCATTGTCACTACTACTAGTAGTTGCTGCACGGGAACAATTTGCCTGGTCCAACCAGTTCGACTGTGGCTCTTGGGATGTAGTTGGAACATCTTGCCAGGGGCGAAATGGAACATTTGACAGTTTGAGCTGTTGATTTGTTGTTGCCAACAAACTGTGTTCACTGGCACTGACCGTTGATTGATGATGATTCGAATCGTGGGAGTGCACTTTGGGTTTAGGCACAGGAACACGAGCCTGTTGGTTTGGGTTTGTGGAACTGGTGATAGTGGTTGGAGGTCTCTGGATCAAGCTGCCACTCGATTGTGGTCGGTAATTCGACAAAGAATTAGCCTTACGATTAGGAAAACGCACTTGGGTCTGTTGATTTGAGTTAGTGGAACTGGTAATGGTGGTAGGAGGTTGCCGAATCGAGTTGGCATTCAGCTGTTGTTGTTGTTGTTGATCCAACAAAGATTGAGCCTCGCGATTTGGCACACCCACTTGGGCCAGTTCGATTGGGCCAGTCGATTCACTATCCAAAATGACAGTGAAAGTAGAAGGTCCATCAATGGGCATTCGATAGATTGACTCTGCTAGTCGAATCAACTCTCTACGCACATCACTACAACTCAGTTCTCTAGGTGAATCGAATATGATCCCTTTAACGGGATATATGATGAAACGTAATGCGCCACTGGCTGAAGAGCGGCGATGATGATGATCATCATCATTCGAGTTGGCGCTAGATTGTTGTTGTTGTTGGCTCAACGCAGAATGCCATATTCTCTTAACCAAAATTATTTTTGGCTTCTCACTTGAATTAGCTGGCGCTGTGATTGAGAAAATGGCAGATATCTCAACGTTTGTGTGATCAGTGAAGGCATGTGTGTAAATGCTGTTTTGATTGGCAAACACACGACTGCATGAACTCGATAGATGACATGTCCAGGTCTCTGGCTCTTCTTGCTGCTCATCATCATCATCATCAGAGTCGAGTGTGATCGTATGATTTGACTCATCGTCGAATGATGATCGGTTGTGTGGCTCGTGCTGTCGAGTTTCAGTGTTGGTCTGTGCTGTACGATGGCCTGGGCTAGCAACAGAAACTTGTTCCAGTTGAGATTGTTGTGGAAACAAGTGAACATAAAACGTATGCAAAAATCGTTCACCAACTCTCACACAAGGTCTAAAACGATCGTCACTGTCACTATGAGATTGGATGTCGACTTGAATCGGTGCAGTGGTCGAATTGTTGTTGTTGTTAGGTTTCAATCGTTTCGAAGCAGGACCTTTGCAATTTGAACTGGCTGCTTTAGATGCTGAAGAATGCGGTTCACTGTGAAGATATAGTGGTTCACTACCAAGAGGTGGGTTATCTCGCCTATTCTGGTTGAGATAGGAGGCATCATTTTCGCCCATGTTGGCTCGAGTTGATGTTGAAGCCGAGTGGACATTTCTTGTTGGGTTGTTAGACGAAGAAGGGCGCTCCATGGTGAGACGCGGCACCGTCACGCGGACGCACAGACACACACACACAGGCACAGAAGAGAGACGGAGAGTACGAAGCGTACGGACCTCACTTGCTGCTGTCTGCGACCAAACTGAACGGACAACCAACAAAAAGACGACCAACCGACCTAACGAGAGCGCAGATAGTGCCTAACTGTCCACTCGAGTCAAGTCACACCGATCGGTTCTTCGCCTTCGCCAATTGAGATGATTCCTTACAGCTAGGGTTGAGAGAATAAGAAGCGGCACCGACTGACTGTGTAAGTGAAGCGAGAGGAGTGATCAAAGAATGAGGCCGGTACTAGGCCATTTGTATGCACTGACTGTGCATAGTTTGTATCCCCCCTTAAAAGGAGGCCTAACTTCATCGTGGGGGTATAATGATCAGTTGACTCAACTGGCCGTTGAGAGATTCTATGCGAATGTGTTGAGTGGGGACACTGCCATGTTGATGACATTTGCGTGTGGCAATCAGAGTTGCACCGATACACCGAAAAGTACTGCTAATTAAAACCAAATGTCCAAGCTGTGGACAGTCGGCAGTGGACGAACAGTTGCCACTTTTGTGTGTCACTATTTGCACAGTGTGTTGAAGCCTTGAACTTGAAGGTGTACATTTGTGCAAGTCGGTGCATTGTATAATCAATTGCCTACTACTGAGGCGATTCTTATCGCCAAAAAAGCTGTTGCCAATTTGTCGGACAAGCGACCCACTTGACGCACAAATCAAGTGGCCATAACGAAACGAACACACTCCGTCATGGGCAATTGGACATATACGATCGTTCGATTGTGTGTGCAAATCGAACCAAACACATGACCTAACGTCACCGACACAACTTGAAACAGATGTGCAGTAGTGGCACATTAGCAAGACATGTAAGACACGATCGAAATTGGCATACTCATCATCACTGAGCAATGCATAGTAGTAGGCAGATACTGCTCGTCGGTGTCGGCTGGGCCGTGTGTCCAGCGCCTCACGTGGCGGCTATAATAACGTTGGCTGTCCTTGTGGATTCCTAGAAATATGGCTATTTTGGGGTATAGTGCTCGTCAGTGTTTGGTGGCAAGCCATTCGAACAGTGACTTGACCCAAGTGTTCCACTGTAGTGTGCAAATGGGCAAACAGACCATATGTGACATTAAATTCTCATTATCTCTCTCCTTCGCATACCCGGCTAAAGTCGCTCGCTCTCAATTTCTCTCCCTTCTTGCCTTAATTGCATTGTCATAAAATCAAATCTCTTTTTGATCCTGCCTTAACAAGATACATACGAATGCAGTAGAATGCACTTGTTGCCAACTTGTCATTACTATGCACACTATAGAACCAAGTCACACTGTCCACTGGTCACAAGCAGGGACGAGAACCCACATATGGCAATTAAGGTCACTTTGGCCACGCAAACGAATGAACGAATTATTCCGGTGGCGTGGTCGGTGGAATGTGTTTATTACTGTTCGTATTCATGTTACACTTTAATTGAATTAGCAAGAAAAACTGGGGATCGAGTCCGCGTCGAGTGTAAGAGTAAGAGTGCACAAGATCGACCAGTCCTGAAAGATTTGCCGTGTTGGATTTAGCTCAATTCTTCGAATTGGCAAAACAAGTCACGTTTGTGTTCAAACATGTTTGCATTATTATTATTGCCCCCAATTGAACACATTTGGCTCAGAAAGGGACACAGCACCAGCCACACTCACACGAATCAGTCCATGGCAACAATGTTAGAGAGGACTGAACGATTCACTTGTTGGTCTGGCAACAGAAGCACAACGGTCATAAATGACTCATTAGAAATGAGGAGTAATTAAGTGAGCAAAAGAGAATGCACAGTGCAATGAGATGAGGGCACATTGAGTGAACTTGTGCTTGATTGGTCAGTGGCCAACTGGCTAAGGATAAAGTGGCCAATGTGGAGATGAACTATGTTGATGAGTTCTACTTTGAGTCATTCATGCTAAATCTAATTGTATGTGTGTGTAAAATTGGACTAAGTGGGCAAGAGATTTAGTATATTATCGGTACAAGGTATATTACACTATATTATGCACTTGGACAGATTGTTGCCTTGGTTGTGTGGTCTAGGTGGTGGTGGTGATGATGACAATAATGATGTTGCGTCCTGTTTGTCCCTAATGAAATAGGCAAATCAATTGGCCAATGATTTATTGATTGATGAATTGATGCGGCAAATAGTCAACACAAGTCGACACAAGTTGCACAAGTTCTGGTCTCGATGCAACAGCCGAGTGAATTGTGACACTTTGTTCACATAAGAGCGGTGCATTGCGCCAAAGCACCTGATGTGTAATAATAAAGGCATAGTGTGAGTGTGGTGTATGTGACTAAATGTTGCACTGTGCACCACCGACACAGGCTAATTTGATTAATTATTTGTCTCTATATAAATAATTCACAAGCTCAAAAAGGCACAATCATTAATCGTGTGTCCGTGTGTGTGTGTGCCATTCTGTGTTTGGTTCCGTGTGAGTGTACGGTTCTTGTGTTCTGTTCTCGTTGTATCCATTGCAATTCAGCGCATGAATTGTGTGTCCAAAGTCGAGTCACACACACACACACACACACTCATTAGGCGCCTAACGATTGCACACTCCAGCACCGGTTCGGCACCCGAACAAGCACCACCACCAGAGAGAGAGAGAGAGAGAGAGAGAGAGAGAGAGAGAGAGAGAGAGAGAGAGAGAGAGAGATGAACAAATTAAGTGGACAAATGTGAACGAAACATTCCGCCATTGGCAATTGGACATAAGGTGTATGTTTATGTGTTTTGAAAAATAGACCAAGCTCGGTTTAGTCAGATAAGGCAGGATGGTGATGATGGTCTCGACTATGGCACCATAGTTACACTTAGAAGGGACAGGCACTTGACTTGGCAAGGTGAATGCGCCAGTCGAAGAGCCTGTCGCCCACATCACCTTCTAATTGCCATGAACGATATCTCCAGAGACTGTAACCAGTATGGCACTAGGTTAGACTTTCTTCTGGTTCGCTGGACAACCACGGCCACGTTTGTGTTGGAGAAACTAACATCGCAGCAGCAGCCGGCTGGTCACCGAGGTGATACACATTGAACCACCACCAGCCACCACCATTGTCACCCATCGAGCACAATGCTGATCGAGTCTAGCATCATCGGCCGACACAGCACCACCACCAGCACAGCACCACAAGCTACTCTGCTAATTGTGGTCACTTTCGATTTATGTGCTGGGCTTCACATTTCATTTTCATTTTCACATTTGTCATTGTTTGTAACTTCACATTCAACTTTTCATTCTATTTTGATTGTAGTATTGTTCTAAACCTGATTGGGTGCAAAATGGAACTTAGATCAACAACTGACACAAGGCACCTACCGCTGATGTAGCTCATGTCTGCCGAGTTTTTTGTTGTTGTTTGTGGCTGTGTGGCCATAATGCAATTGTTGAGTGCCAGTGCACAATTGACAAGTGTCAATTTGGTTGTGAGGTGACCTCTCACCAAGGTGATTCTTTTTGATGGTACTTTACTGACAGTGTGATATCATCAATTGGTGTTATGGAACATTTGATCAAGCTCAATGTAGGTGAACAATGAACGAATGAGTGAGTAGTCACTGCTGTGCTGCGTTGCCAGTCTCACTGCATGTGTGTGCACTGACTAATTGCCGATATATGTTTTGAGTGTTTTGGTTTGTCATCTTATTGAAAAATGACATCAGAAACTGGTGGTCAAAGATTGGGACGCTCAATAGGATTTGTGCCGAATGACAATTTTACATTTGTCCCCCTTGGCCATGTTTCAATCGTTGGAGGACAGTGGCACTGAGGTGGACAGAAACACAAGTCGAGAGACTGTGTGTCTATGAGTGAAGCGAATGCGATGCACTGCGTCCACGAAATTATTTGTTGCGTTAATGTGATTTCTTGTTGTTTGCCATCAGATCGCATGCAACTCTTCACCCTACAGGGACACAATGAAACAACTGAACCAAATGACCAACAAACCCAGGAAAGCCAGTAAGCCGACAGTGACCGCGACCAGTGAGGCACAAAAATGTGACCGACCACAATCGCCAATGCTAATCGAAATCTGAGCCTACAAAAGTGGACACCACTGGGACCAATCAGATTATCAGCATCACATACCAAACTTGGACAAGTTGACTACTGAAGACGACTCGGCAGTTGAGGCTCGATTGGTTGGTTTCGAGCGAAATGCAGATTTAAGCGAGTGGCACCATCGACCCCCACAGCACCACCACCACCAAAAGTAGACAGTCATTTTGCCAATCGTGATCACTTTCAATTTATGTGCTCAGCTGACCGTTGTTCGGAATTCATATTCACTTTTTTCTAAACACTGTATGTCATATCATCATGCCATCATCTTCATGGTGTGAGTGAAAGTGAGAGAGAGAGAGAGAGAGAGAGAGAGAGATTATCGAGCGTAGGCCAGTAGACGAGTACCAATCATCGCACTCATTCACCGATCCACTCAATTATTCATTGATTTCATAGTATTTGTGCTCAGTCTAAATTTACTTTTCGACTTGGTACCCCATTGACATGGTCCAATCTTGGGGTGGACAGTGGCACTGAGTTGGAAAGACATACGAGTGCATCCACAAGACTTTATCATTGTAGCTGCTGAGGCTTCTGATTGTCAGGCTATCGCATCAACTGTTCACCTCAATGTGCATTGCTGTAAATATTAGTCCAAATATCAAGTTCAAGTGTGCACAGTGTGGACAAGTGGGCCTCATGACGGTGATGGTGGTGATTGACCAGATTGGTAGCAGTGGAAGCAATTCGACAAATGGTCATAAGTTTGGCTTTGTTGATAATTAATGTATATGTAAAAGAAATGAGCATAAACTCAGTATTCTTCAATGTTAAAAGCTCCATTTAGGTGAATAATGATCAACACTGCAGTCTTCATGCAGGCACACAACCACTCCGATCAATGAATAGCCACTTCTGTGCTGCTGCTTGGCCAGTCTCACTGCGTCTCAGTGCGTGTGTGTGCACTGACTAATCGACTAGTCGATCGGGTCATCTCATCGTTGTTTTGAGTACTTTGGTTTGACACTGCAATGAACAGAAGCATCAACAAATGGAGTTTCCGAATATACAATGGAAATGGGCATAAACTCAAGAGTACGACCACGGCAACGAACACCGCCGGATTAGCCATTTAGTCAGTGAGACCAGTGCCCGGCTAGTGCCAATTCACGTTTCATTGCAAACCAGTCAATTAGCACGCACAGTAGGAAAATTGCAGACAAACCTAATCATACATATCAACAGGCGCGTACTTTTAGTCTAAGCGGATTTGTTCTTGATTGAATTGTTAATTGCTGATCAAAGACACCAAGGTAGTAGTGATGGAACGTCGAACCGAATAGCAAAGTCAGTTAATCACAAGCCTCAGTCTTGCAGGAAGACGGTTACACTCTCTCAACTGTGTTGAAGAGATCGGTTTGCCAGTCACTCGCCAGCTAGTCGTGTCATGCAGATTCATGACGCTAATCGGAACACCCAACCTAGGCACTGTGTCTACAAAGTGAACTGACTGAACCGGACGATCTGCACACAGTCCGCAATGCGTAACAAGTGCTATGCAATCACGAGGAAAATCCGATCTATCCTTGTTATCCCCCACAAACACACAACAAAGCCCGAAATAACTGTAAAGCCAGAAATGCCGTTATTGATTATTTATTGAACTGTAAAAAGTAATTGACATTTTGACAGTATAAATGTGTATATATGATGATATATAATGTATAGTTTATAATTATGTGTAATACGATTCGAATGTGTAATGTATGTACTAAATGCATTATTAATAGAAGTGCGATTGTTGCGCTGCCTTGTGATGGCAAATTAAAGTAATCGAGCATTGGTGTTGCTGTATTGGTGTGATCGTGTTATGTTGTGGTGTAATCAGTATTTGTGTTGGTCGGCTACGGTCAGCTCGGGCTCTTCCGGATCACCTGATGAGACAGGTTGAAGTTAGATGGAGTTGAGTTGAGTTGGGCGACATGAAGTGACGCATCGATGAGTAGAGTAAAGTGCTTACGACTGGCAATGTCCAAATGTGTGCCAAATGATGTGCCAATCAAAGTAATGTTGTGTGGTGTAATCAGCTTATGGTGGTGGTCGGCTACTCAACCCGGCTTCCTCAAGATCGACACATGAAATAAAAAAGTGAAGATGATACACAGGATGGGTTGAGTTGAACATGAAGTGGATCCCATCGATGAGTTGAGTGTTTATGTGTGAAAGGCCAAATGGCAAACGATGCTACTGTACTGCGTATAGTGTTGTGGATCTATTGGCCCAATTCTCTGTCTCACAAGCGTTCGTAATCTTTTTTGAAACAGGAAACGCATCAGACAGGTTGGCGATGATATTCGCGCGCATCTTACACCCGAGGTGGATGGCTCTCTTTAATGTGCTTAAACACCTTACGGTCACTGACCGATTCGAATAGACAGACAGAACACTGGTGGCGATCAGTGTTGTGTTTTTTGTAACAATGATTATGCAAAGAGCGATAGTTTGGGCATATCTTGAGACACACTTTGCACTTAAATCCATTTAAAAGCGCATCTTCATGGTCATTTTCGCGATGTAGTGCATTGAGTTCCCTGAGAGAAAGAGTTGTCAATTTTAAATTGCCAATCAATTGCACATGTATGTATTGGGTGGAAGGGACAAGCCTAGGGAAGCAAACAATTGAGCGCATACTTACGGAGTGAAAAATGATTGGGAGCAGCCATCAATTATACATTCGTGAATATTAACTCTATGAATGTGTGCCTTGTGTTCTATGAGTTCCTCTTTGCTATGCGCAATGAGCGAACAGTAATTGCATCCGAGGAATGATAGGACTGACACATTGTTGTGAGCTTGAAGTTGTGGATTGGCAACATTCTGTGTTGTGTTGGCTTGATTTTGTGTGGGTGGTTGTCCCGCTCTCACGATCACGCTAACTTTGATTGCTTCAGGTTGTTGTTGTTCAGTTGTGTGTGGATTGGGAATTGGGTTAGATGTATTCGTGAGCGTGCCACGATTAGCACTAAACATTCGCTGCTGATAATACTGAGACTGTCCATTGGTGTGCATTGGTGCACTCATGTTAGTGAGTTCCATGAATGGATGTGCCACATCGTGCAAACTGCCATTTGCCTGAAACATTTGTGGTTCATAGTATGCGACGTCCGATTGAGAGAACTCGGAAGCCGTAGGTGCAGCCATTTGCATTCGTTCCATATCATTATCACTGAACATTTGCTGCTGATAATACTGAGACTGTCCATTGGTGTGCACAGGTACACTGATGTCAGGGATTTCCATGAATGGCACATCTAGCAAACTGCCATTTGCCTGAAACATTTGTTGTTCATAGTATGAAGCGTCCGTTCGAGAGGACGCCGAAGCATTAGACAAACTAATGCAATTCACACAAGCACTATTTTGGACATGAGAATGAGACTGGTTCAACCAGTTCAAGTGTGGGGCCAGTGTATTTACATGGCAGGCATGTATAGGAATTGGCACAATAGGCCAATTGGCCCTAGCCGCCGGTTGGGTGCTTGCTTGAAGATGTTCACTACGAAGAGTGGCACCAAAGTTGGTTGATTGATTGATGGCACTTGATGTAATCGATGGCAAACTGCCACTGGCGCTTGGCACTTGACGACTGTTGGACTGAGGTTGCAGTATGGACACTTCTGAACGACGAACATTTGCACCGACTCGAACTCGCACAGTTGGCTGTTTGAATCTGTTTGTTGGGTTCGCCAAGCTGTCACTGGAGCTGGCCGTGGATTGTTGATCTAATTGAGAGTGAGCATCACGATTTTGCACTCGCACTTGTGCCTGTTCGATTGGGTCAGTCGATTCATTCTCCAACATGACATCGACAGTAGAAGGTTCGTCATGCGATAATAGATTTGACGCTTCTAGTTGAGTCAGCACTCTAGGCAAATCACTACTACGGATTTTACTCGCTGCATTCAAGTTGACCCGTTTGATTGGGATTGCGGCATAACTTAATGTGGTACTGACAGAAGAAGCAGAATGATGATGATGATTGGAGTTTGCACTCGATTGTTGTTGTTGTTGAGTCAACTGATCCTGCTCAATGCCACTGACGGCATCCAATTCTGTGGACTCACTCGACGGTCCAATTCGCCAAATTTGATATTTGACAACGTTTGTGTGGTAAGTAGGAACATGTCTGACAAGATCATCGTGAGTGGAGAACACTCGATCGCAATCATTCGATAGATGACACAGCCAGTTCTCTCTATTCTCTTGGTCTTCATCATCATCATCAGAATCGATTTCGCTTTCATCTGACTCTAAATTGATGAGTTCTATTGAATTGGCTTGAGTTCGAGATACGGGTTCAGTGGTCAACTGTGGACGATGTTCCATTTGAGTTGATCGTTGTGCATGTGAAAACAAGCTAATTTCTACAGGTAGAAAATATCGTCCATCTTGCCACACACCACCACTCACACTATCGTCACTGTCACTATCCGATTCGATGTCGTCTGCTTCATTCGGCGCAGCAGTCGATTGGTTGTTACCTCTGAATCGCTTTTGTGTGTGATTTTGGCTATTGGAACTGCTTGATGGAGTTGACTGTTGAGCACTTTGATTGGTGGTTGATGTCGATGGATGAGCGACCAATGCACGACCAAGTGATGAGTGATCTCGAGCATTCTGGTTTGGATAGGAGCTATCATTTTCGCGCTCCATTATGAGGTTTGGTTGTCGAGATGTAGAAGCCGAGAGGACAGTCGGTGATGACTGGTTAGACGAACTTTGTGGTGACCGCTCCATTGGCGGAGACACAGAGGCAGACTCGCGCAAATAGGCACACAGGCACACAAGCACACAAGCACAAGAATCGATTTGTGAGGCACGAAGCGTTCTTCTCTCACTGCTTGCTGGGCACAGACTGAACGCAACACGACGATCGATCGATCGAACGACTGACTGTCAAATGGCAAACAAGTCAACTCGTGTCCCTCGCGCTGAGACTCAATAATACCCCCACCAATAGCTATGGTACGCACTCACTCAAGTAGTGGCACAGGGACAGAGAAGAATGCCTGTCCGACAGAGTTACGGTGTGAGTGAGTGAGTGAGTGAAGCGCAAAAGTGAGCAAAGTATAAGACCAGTGGAAGGCTTACAGCTGTGTGGCTTGCACCCCCCTGGTGGTGCACTGTTTGCATCCCCCCTAAACGGGCTAGGCCTAGCTACTTGGAGTGGGGGCATTATCATCAACGGCAATTCTGCAATCGTAGTGCACCATTCTCGCTCAGGCTCAAATGATGAAGATGATGAAGAACGGTGCAGTGGAGATCTGTTTGGTGGAGGAGAGAAAGGGAGAGGAAGGGAGGGAGAGAGAGAGAGAGAGAGAGAGAAAGAGAGAGAGAGAGAGAGAGAGAGAGAGAGAGAGAGAGAAGCCGGTGCAAGCCTGTACACGAGATTATCTTTTTTCGCATGACCATTTGGGCATCAATATCTATCCCACAACAAAATCCAGAGACAGGAATGTGCTGTGTATAGTATCTACACACACACACACACACACACACACACACACACACACACACACACACACACACAAGAATGAGTGTTTGGGAAGACAACTATTGTCTGCGTTAGACATTACCGAATTGCTTGATTTTTTTTAGTTGCATTACCGAATTGACTGTTTCCATGCATATTAATTGATCAAACAGCCAAAGAGTGTGCTAATTACTATGCAACTATTTTGTTATTATGTCCAATAGGCCTGTGTATGTCCGAATGAACGAGTCACCACGAGACTAAGACAAAACAAGTGCTGAGTTCACCTAACATGAACTGTACTCGAACTCGCTGTATTTCGCTAGTCTGCTGAATGCACTAGCCAATGGACAATTAGTGTTTGTTATCTCGTGTGCCCATCAGTGAGACGGTTGTAAACTATCAGGTAGGTATCTTGCCTTTATGCGAAAGTGTTGACTGAGACACTGTCGAGCCACTTGTGTGGGGCACTCGGCCTGGCATCGGTGCGACTGCACATAATTGATCGGGACTGTCTGATCTGGCGGTAAGATGTTAATCAAAGGTGTGCCACACAACTCGGGTAGGAAAGTCACTGTAACTCATTAAGCCATCTGTGCTTTAGGCCTTGAGCTCTTAGTGGTGTTGACAATTGTGATCAGCGCCCGACTCACCGAGCACCAATCACAGAGTTAACTCGAGTCAACTAATTTGCATGCAATTGCTAAAGGGTGCACACCGATCAAAGTGTCCGCCAATGAGACGCACAACAACGTTGAATGCCAGAATATCGCCTTAATCTCTTAATTGCCCCCTTATAAAGCGCAATTTGCACAGAATAAGACAAGAATAGACTGCCGCACGTGAGGGACAAAAGTGCTCACAAGAGCAGTGACAACTAATTAGGCTCAAATGTACAACCGTAGACAGTGGGAATGGGCCGTTGACAAATTGGCTCCGTATGAGGCGCCAGACGACTATGTCTGTCGCGAGAGAGAGAGAGAGAGAGAGAGAGAGAGATGAACATATCAAGAGTGGACAAAAGTGAACGAAACATTCCGCCATCGGCAATTGGACAAAGGTGTATGTTTAGGTGTTTTAAGAAATAGACCAAGCTCGGTAGAGTAAGTGAATAGAAAAGGGGTAAAGCAGACTTGGTCAGATAATGCAGGATGGTAATGATGGTCTCGACTATGGTATCATAGTTGCACTTAGAATAGACTGGCACTTTGCTTGGCAAGGTGAATGCGAGAGTCGCCTGTCGTCCATTTCAAGGTGATGTTCACCGTCTGATTGTCATGAACGATGTATCCAGAGACTGTAACCAGTATTGCACTCGGTTAGGCTTTTTCCTGGTTTGATGTACGACTATGTCCGCGTTTGTATTGGAGAAACCAACATAGCGGCAGCCGCCGGCTGATCGTCGAGGTGATACACATTGAGCCACCATCAGTCGAAGCAGCCACCCCATCCCCATTAGTAAAGTGCCTGTGCCGGTCTTGAATTTGTTTGGCAATCAATTAATTTGGCTACGACCACATCAGGGAAGATGACAGATTTCGCAAGTTGAGGCTCGATTGCCACCCATCGAGCACAATTCTGATCGAGTCAAGCTGTTGACATCATCGGCCGACACAGCACCACCACCACCACCACCACAAACTACTCTGCTAATTGTGGTCACTTTTGATTTATTTGCTCGGCTGACAGTTGTTCGCATTTCATTTTCACTTTTGTTTGGCTACTGTTTGTCACTACACATTCACCTTGTCATTCTATGTTCAGTGCAGTATTGTTGTCAACATGATTGTGTGCCGTGTGGAACTCAAATCAACGACTGGCACACGGCACCTAACTCTGATCGAGCTCATGTCTGATGAGTTTGTTTGTTGTTTGTGGCCTTGTGGCCTTAATGCAGTGTCCGAGTGCACAATTGTCAAAGGCCACTTTGACCACTCACCAAGGTGAATCTTGTTGATGTCACTTCACTGACAGTGTGATATAATCAATTGGTGTGACTGACCATAAGATCAAACTCAATGTAGGTGAACAATGAACGAATGGCAATGATCAATGCAGATTACACACACAACCACTCTGATGTAGTCACTGCTGTGCTGCATGGCCAGTCTTAGGGGGTGTGTGCACTGTCTAATTGCCGATCGCGTTTACTCATCCATGTTTTGAGTGTTTTGGTTTGTCATCTTATTGAAAAATGACATCAGAAACTGGTGGTCAAAGATTGGGACGCTCAATAGGATTTGTGCCGAATGACAATTTTACATTTGTCCCCCTTGGCCATGTTTCAATCGTTGGAGGACAGTGGCACTGAGGTGGACAGAAACACAAGTCGAGAGACTGTGTGTCTATGAGTGAAGCGAATGCGATGCACTGCGTCCTTTGATCATCGATGGTGTTGATCAGAAAGTCGGCTGAATCTAATTGCCAATTTGGCTGTCTGGACAAGTGCGACACAATCAAACTACTGGACCAAATGAGTGAGTGAGAGAGAGAGAGAGAGAGAGAGAGAGAGAGAGAGAGAGAGAGAGAGAGAGAGAGAGAGAGAGAGAGAGAGAGAGAGAGAGAGAGAGAGAGAGAGAGAAAGAGAGAATGAACAAATCAAGTGGACATAAGTTAACGAAACATTCATCTTCTACATTATAATCGTCCGTATTCACCGTCTGCGTATTCCGACAGTTGGCCCAATTGAACTAAAAGATGCAGAACCAACCCTTGAGAGTGCTTAGGCTGACAGTGACAGCGACTAGTGAGTCCCTATGTTTGCCTCTCGCGACTGTCAGTATAGCTTTCGGCTGGGCTTTTTCCCCTTTGGTCGATGGACGATCACGGTCGCGCATATTTGGATTGGTTTGAGAAACCTTCGCCGCAACAGGCTGGTCATTATTCGAGGTGACATAACACATTGAGCCACCACCAGTTGAAGCAGCCACCACCACCACCACCGCCTTCGCTGTAACGCCTGTCTCCGTCTTTGATGGTTCTTCTTTGCCACAAGATCGATTAGTTTAGTTTCGACTACATCAGAAAAGTGACATATTTACTGTTGCGGTGTGGCCATAATGCAAGCAGTGTCCGAGTGCACACTTGTCAAGGGTCAATTTGGTTGTGATCACTGAGAGTGGAGAGCACACAATCACAAAACAAAAGGTTATATTTAAGGCTAATTCAGGCGCTGCACTGTTGGCCACTGCATTTGCCTTGCAACACTCCACTCAGTACACCAATTGGTTTCACCGAAACACTGCCCAATCCGATTCCACCAAGAAATAATGTCATTGATCAGTCCAAACAACAAACAAGTGTCCTGTGCACAGTGCACCTTGGTGGCGCACTCTACCGATCAATATCAATGCAATGACAATCGCCAACAAGTGTGCTCGCTCGAACACTCGATGATTGGGCAGCCGAGTCTAGGCGAGTGAACGATTACCGACCGTAGTAAAGTGGTTGTGGCACCAATCATCGAGGTGATACACATTGAGCCACCACCAGCCATCCCACCCTCATTAATGAAGTGCCGGTGTTGGTTTTGGATGGTTCTTTTTGGCAAAGAATTGATTAATTTGGCATCGGCCATATCAGGCAAAATGATAGATTCGAGAGTTGAAGCTCGATTGCCACCCATCGAGAGCGATTCTGATCGAGTCAAGCGTTTGGCATCATCACAGCACCACCACCACCACCAACAGCACACCTTCAACGAGCCCTCAGTTATGCTGACTCACAAGCCATTCTGACGATTTACTCGAGAGAGGGCGAGAGAGGGAGGGAGAGAGAGAGAGAGAGAGAGAGAGTGAGTGAGAGAATCCATTAAGACAAATCACTACATGACAATGCAATACGTACAGTATAAAGGTCATTGTTGGGTTGTGACACGAGTTCGTTCAGCTTCTTGTTGCATCCTTTCCGAGCTCACTTCGATCACTAGATCGCTAGATTCGAGGTCGGCTAGATTGCGCGAGGTGTACAGCGACCGAATGACGGCCGTCAGTAAGCCGCCCTGGATGGGAGTGAAGGGGTTAATAACTCATACATTTGTGTAAAGTAGAAGTAGAAGTGTCATCACTTACGGTGGTCTCTCGAGTCGACACTAACCCCGAGACTCCTCTCTGTGGACGGATTTGTGATGGTTGCGAGGGAGAGAGAGAGAGAGAGAGAGAGAGAGAGAGAGAGAGAGAGAGGGAGAGAGAGAGACAACCGACCATAGTCCAGTAGGCAAGAAGCGATCATCGAACTCGTTCACCGATGCACTCAATTATTAATTGATTGCATAGTATTTGTGCTCAGTGCAAATCTGCTTTTTGCCTTGGTCCCCTATTGAAATGATCTAATCGTGGGGCGGACAGTGGCGCACTGAGGTGGACAACCACAAAACATTATTATTGTTGCCACTGAGGCTACTCATTGTTGGCCATCAAAATCAACCAGTTCACCTCAATGTGCATTGCTGTAATCAGTCCAACTAGTGACTAGTTAGTGTGCAGTGGCGGGCCAAGTAAATTCTAATTGTTCTAGAATGTTCTGTAAACTGAACAGGAAGATTGCAGACAAACCTAATCATACATTTCAAAAGTTGCGTACTTTTAGTCTAATCGGATTGGCTTTTTGTCAATTACTGACCAAGGACATCAAGGTACTAGTGATGGAACGTCGAACCGACCTCAGTCCATCACAAGTTCTCAGTGTTGCAGGAAGACGGTTGCACTCTCACAACTGTGTCGAACCAATCGAAAGTCACTCACAAGACAGTTCTGTATAGTAATTTCACCAAACGGAACATACAACCGCGGAACTCACTGGACTGTGTCTACAAACTGAACAAACTGAACAGGACGATCGAACACAATCCGCGCAATTAAGTGCAATGCAATCACAAGACACAAAGTCGATCGATTCTGCTTAACCCCCACAAACACTCAAAACCCGAAATAACTGGTAAACCAAAAAAACTGATTTTGAATATTTATTGAACTGTAAAAAGTAATTGACACTTAATTGACAGTATAAATGTGCGCATATATATGATGATGATATAATGTATAAAGTTTATTATGTGTAATAATACGATTCGAATGTGTAATGGGTACACTAAATGCTATGCATTAATAGAAGTGAGATTGTGGCGCTGCCTTGTGGCGGCCATTCAAAGTAGGTGTTCATGTTTTGGTTTTAATCAGCTTATGGTGGTGGTCGGCGACTTAAAACTCGGGTTCCTCAAGATCACCTGATGAGATAGGGTAAAGTTGGATGGGGTTGAGTTGGGACATGAAGTGACGCATTGATGAGTCGGGTGCTTACGAGTGACGATGGCCAAATGTGTGCCAAATGATGCTACATGTGTTTAGTGTTGCCCATTGGCCAATTGTCGGGCTCACGGCGGGTGTTTGGCGTTATAATGATCAACCATTGACCTATAAGTTGGACAACCTTTGAGACACTTTTCGCAAATAAATTGATAGTCCCCATGAGCATTCTCCTTGAAGGAAAAGTTAGCCGGCCCAGAGATGTCAGCTTGAGGCTGAGGATTAAGAGCGTTGTATGGGTTGATTGGATTTTGAGGGACTGGTGCACGCGCATCAACAGTGCCACTGAATCCTGCTACAGACTGTGGCTCTCGATTAGAGGCTCGGGATGTGCTCAAATCGATTGGGCTTGAGATGACGTGAGGCGAACTCACATTAGCACTAGTGATCATTGGTCGGTGGCTTTGATTTTGATTGGTTGCTTGACGCTGATTCACGATGACGCTCACACTGGTTGCCACTGGTTGTTGTTGTTGTTGTTGTGTTGTTCGCAAATTGGGAATAGGGTTTGCTGTATTCGTGAGCGTTTCACGATTAGCCCTGGTGAGGTGGACTGTTTGGCTCGCATTTCCTATGCCACTACTGATCCCTGCCACAGGTTGTGTGTCTCGATTAGCTCGATGGGAAATGGATCTCATCTCGATTGGATTAAACATGTTTGCCATACTCATAGTGGCACTAGTGGGTACTTGACTTGCACTCGAAGGCACAGATGACATTTGATGATTTGATGATGCATTTGGCCAATTAAAGCCGCGCATTTGTCTGGCAGAAGAGTTGACAACTCGATTTGGTTGTGCATTGAATCGAGAGTCTCCAAACGAAACGTATCCATTTGCCACTGTCACATTGGACCAAGTGGCCAGTTGGCGGTGAGATGCACAAGAAAGCACTTGTGCATTAAATCTCAACTGTTGTTGTTGTTGGTTTGACTGCCAACCCACAGCTCTGCTGCGGACATCCAGACTGGACAGTTCCACTGGACGTAATCGATTAGGCATTCGTGATAATGAGGATTCATTCGAGCTATTTAACCCTAAATTTGTAGTGGCACGGTAATTTAGTTCGTTCAACCAGTTCACATATGAAGGGTTTGCTTGCGAGCCATGTATTGGAGCAGGCTTAACAGCCGTAACAATAGGAAAATTGGCATTGGGGCTAGACACTGGTGGTGGGGTATCTGCTTGAGGAGATTCACTGCCAAGGGCAGCACCTAAGTTGGCTTGATTGGTGTCATTTGATGGAATCGATGCTAAACTGACACTGGCGCCTGCCACTGGGCGATTGTTGATCTGAGAATCGATTATTGACCTTGCAGCTCTCAGATCGTTTGCACCGAGACGAACTGGCACTTTTGGCAGTTTAAATGGATTTATTGTTGATTTCACCAAACTGTCGCTTGTGCTGGCCGTTGATTGGTGATAGGAACCCACCCGTTGGTTGGTGGCACTGGTGATGATGGTAGGTGGTTGCTGAATCGAGTTGCCACTTGACTGTGGTCGGTAATTCGGCAGAGATTGAGCCTGGCGATTTGGCACACTCAGTTGGGCATGTTGGATTGGGTTGGTGGCACTGGTGATGATGGTAGGTGGTTGCTGAATCGAGTTGCCACTTGACTGTGGTCGGCAATTCGGCAGAGATTGAGCCTGGCGATTTGGCACACTCAGTTGGGCATGTTGGATTGGGTTGGTGGCACTGGTGAGGATGGTAGGTGGTTGCTGAATCGAGTTGCCACTTGACTGTGGTCGGCAATTCGGCAGAGATTGAGCCTGGCGATTTGGCACACTCACTTGGGCATGTTGGATTGGGTTGGTGGCACTGGTGAGGATGGTAGGTGGTTGCTGAATCGAGTTGCCACTTGTCTGTGGTCGGCAATTCGGCAGAGATTGAGCCTGGAGATTTGGCACACTCACTTGGGCATGTTGGATTGGGTTGGTGGCACTGGTGAGGATGGTAGGTGGTTGCTGAATCGAGTTGCCACTTGACTGTGGTCGGCAATTCGGCAGAGATTGAGCCTGGCGATTTGGCACACTCAGTTGGGCATGTTGGATTGGGTTGGTGGCACTGGTGATGATGGTAGGTGGTTGCTGAATCGAGTTGCCACTTGACTGTGGTCGGTAATTCGGCAGAGATTGAGCCTGGCGATTTGGCACACTCAGTTGGGCATGTTGGATTGGGTTGGTGGCACTGGTGATGATGGTAGGTGGTTGCTGAATCGAGTTGCCACTTGACTGTGGGCGGTAATTCGGCAGAGATTGAGCCTGGCGATTTGGCACACTCAGTTGGGCATGTTGGATTGGGTTGGTGGCACTGGTGATGATGGTAGGTGGTTGCTGAATCGAGTTGCCACTTGACTGTGGTCGGTAATTCGGCAGAGATTGAGCCTGGCGATTTGGCACAAGCATTTGTGCCTGTTCGATTGGGTTAGTTTCACTCCCCAAAGTCAAACTGACAGTAGAAGGTTCTTCATTCGAGATTGCGTTAGACTCTCGAAGTCGATTCAACTCTACGCACACCTCACTACTACTGAGCTTTGTTGCTGAATGTAATATGACCTGTTTGAGAGGGAATGCGGCATAACACAATGGGACAGTGGCGGAAGATGTAGTAGAATGATGATGATTGGAGTTTGTGCTAGATTGTTGGTGTTGTTGTTGATTCGAATGCTGAACACTATTAGCATCATCCAATTCTATAAACCCATTTGACTTTGTAATTGGGGAAGTTTGGTATCTTTTCACATTTTTGTGATCCGTATAAGCATGTCTGACAAGATCATTTTGATTGGAGAACACTTGAGTGCAATCATTCGATAGGTAACATTGCCAGTTCTCTCTATTCGCTTGGTGTTCGTCTTCAGAATCGATTTCGCTTTGATCTGAGTCTAAATTGATGAGTTGGATTGAACTCACTTGAGTTCGAGATGCGGGTTCACTGTTGGACTGTGGACCATGATCCATCTGAGTTGGTCGAAATTCATGTTTTGGAAGCAAGAGAATGTCTACACTTTTCACATATCTCCCACCTTGCCACATCCAACCATTTACACTATCGTCACTGTCACTACCAGATTGAATGTCGTCTTCATTCGGTGCAGCAGTCGATTGGTTGTTAAGTTTGAGTCGTTTCGCTGTATGATTTTGGCTATTAGAACTGGCTGATTTGGCTGTCATTGACTGTTGAGCACTGTAATGACGTTGATTGGTGATTGTTGGTGGATGAGCCAGTGCACGACCAAGTGATGAGTGATCTCGCACATTCTGGTTGGGATAGGAGCTATCATTTTCCATGTTGTGGCTGGGTTGTCGAGATGTCGAAGCCGCGTGGACATTCGTCGATTCGCTAGACGAGCTTGAATTCGTGTATTCCATTGTCAGATAGTCACCGAGACATACACGCGCGCACAAAGGCACACAAACGAACACGCGCGCACAAAGGCACACACAGGCACACAAGCACAAGAGTCGCTTTGCATGAAACGATCCTCTCTCTCTGCTCAACGCAACACGAAGAGGATCGACCGACCGACCAACTGACAATGACAAGCACTCGAGTCGAGTCGAGTCGAGTCTCACACGCTGACGCTTAACTTTAGCCTTTTCTACTAGAGATACTCAACTAGTGGTACAGAGAAAGAAGAAGCCACTGACATTGACGATGTGAGAAGAGAGAGAGAGAGAGCAGAAGTGGGTGAAATATAAGGCCTGAAGAACGCTTTCATCTAAAGGACTGATGGTGCACAGTGTGCATCCCCCCAAAAAGGAGTAGGTCTGCCTTCTTCGAGTGGGGGTATCATCATCCGTTGAGAGATTCTAATATCATAGCCCACTGCACCATTCTCGCTTGAGGTCGCTTTTGTCTCAACTTGAGTGCGCACTAGGACATGCAGTCGGACATTGGCGAATTAGATCATAAGATTAGTGATTTGGATCGAACGAATCGACAACTGGCAACTTAAACACGCAAACTGTACACCATGGATAAAAGAAAGTTTACGATGAACGGTGGCGGCTCAACTTATGGAGATGATGGAGAACGGTGAGGTGGAGAGAGGGGGTGAGAGAGTGTGTATGAGAGAGAGAGAGAGAGAGAGAGAGAGAGAGAGAGAGAGAGAGAGAGAGAGAGAGAGAGAGAGAGAGAGAGAGAGAGAGAGTGAGAGAGAGAGAGAGAGAGAGCACACAATGAGATCCGACAGGTCACTATGACGCACAAGTTGGCGTAGGAGAGATTGGCCATATAACCCATTGCCATCAGTGCAGAACCGCCAAATGTTTAACCTTCGACTCAATGATTTACCGGATCGAATTGAGCCTTTCCTGTGTTGGCCAACTCACCGACGATGCACTGGCCACAATGATTGTGATGGTGTGCCTGGCTTGATTGTTCTTCGTTTGTGTGTGTGTGCTGAGGCCACTGCGAGGGTGGCTGCTTGGTGGAGGAGAGATGGATTACTCAGAATTCGAGCACACAACCAACCGCCACTCAAGCTCACTCACTCAGTCTGTTCCCACACGCGAATCTGCCGCGCTAGTTCTTGGAAAATGGCATGAACAGGTGTCCGTTCGGCACACCGATCACACCGTACTGGCCTGCTTAGTAACTTACCATTCTATGGCTCGTTGGTTGATGCTAATTGCCGTATCTCCTATGAGCTCAACGAGAGCGCGCAAGTCTCTCTGTCTGTTTTGTTTTACTCCAACTGCTCACACGATTTAGCAAATGCAAATGTCGATTTATTTTATTTAGCAGTACAATAAAGTGATTAAATGAAAGTAATATAAGGTTAAATGTGCGTTATATATGGTTAAATTGAGTATATTTGATTAAATGAATCAGGATTAGTTGGCACAAACTGGTCAGTGGTCACACAGTGTCACACCATTCACTTCACTTCTTCTTGGTCTTGCTTGTACGACCAAAATGCTTTCGAGTAGATTCGACTTTGTTGTGACGTTTTCGATGTCCCGGACAGCAGAATGTAGAGACAGGATTGTGAAGCTTGTAATAAGCTATAAACAGAAAACAAAAACAAACATCAAACAACAACACATGATTGATTCATTCTGATTGTGATCACTTACCTCGCTTATTACAACCTTTGAGCCAGCATATCCAAAATGCTTTATCTCCAGGACGACCCCCGCGGAACGTCTCGGGGTCCGACTTTTCAAGGGTTTTAAAGTCTAATAAAGTTCCAATTGTGTGTACATTTGAGTCTGTGTTTGTTTCGAGCTATTGTGCACTTACCACAATTCTCGTCAATGTACAGGTGATCCATAATAAAGTATGTATCACTAAATTCAATCGGATCCTCAGGAATGGTGTTGTCGAAGCGTTGCTTGTCAAGATGAGTGGCATAATAATTCGCCTCGTCGATTGCCTCACTTTGAAATTTGGTCAATCTGCCTCTAGCACCACCACCACCACCAGGAGGCATTTCCGTGGAGTACTGGTACAGTTTCTGTTCTTTGATGTCCACCAAAAACCTAACCAAAAAAACCAATTCAAAACCAAACCAAACCAAACTAATCACATCACTCACAAGATTTGTGGTCCAAAGGTGCGCACCTTTACGTGCGTCTTCGACAGTGTCAGGCTATACGGCTCACGGTGGGGCATCACCTTGCCCGGAAACCATCGATTGGCCATTTTAGAGATCGCATCTCTCTTGGCCCCATAGGACATTCCCACAGTATCGGTAATTTTTGGATTCTTCCAAATCCTGTCCAGCTCGGCAGCACTGGGCATCTTGATCCAAACCACCGAATGAGGATTTTGGCACGAGCTCAGAAAGGCACCACCAAACTCGGTGACAGTCTTAGTGTACAGTGGCTTAGGTCCGTTCTCGATGAGTTGCTTGTAGTAGCATGCATAACACGAGATGCACTCGTGCATCATCGTTGCCTCCCTCTGTGCGTATGCCTGCAAATAGTCACACTTCTCAACTATTTCGGCATTAAAGTGATTCACAATGCGTTTCTTGTGATCGAACTATTACAGCAATATAACAAACACAAATGTAAGTGCGTGACCAAACAACAAACAAACAAACACCAAACATCAATCATCACCACAATCGAGCACTCACCTTTTTCAAGTCGAACAGAAGCTCCGCAATCGAATTGTACGGATCAATGTTTCGATGTGTGGCTCTGGCCAAAATGTGTTTCCAAGTGATGTGTTGAACATAGGAAAACTCGCCCGTCGGTTCGCACATGTCGAACATTTCTGGATAATCCAATTTATCCTTATCTTCACATTTCATTTTTAAAAGTTCCATAAAAGTACCAAAAGGGTACTTTATGTCATTCACATTACAGCTTCGCTTCAGGCCGTGCTTTGTGTGGTTGAAATAGTTCTCGGTCATCACATTTGTGCAAGTGTTGCACATCTGCATATCACGTAAAGTCATAACGAGACAGTGCAGCTTATCTTCTTCTTCTTCATTTTCAGTTACAGTTTCATTAGCCTGTTCAAGCACGTTAGCCTGCATACCAAACAAACTGTTGGTTTGTACGCACATTTCGTGAAAGGTGTTGAAGCAATTTTCACAAAGAACTTGTCTAATACTGTTAGGTATTTTGTGTTTACAATGAAAGCAAACCAATTTTGGAGCACCCGGCGGTCGAGCATTTGGAGCGATTGTTAGAAGGATGCTACAGTGAATGAACCAATGCAAAATAATGTAATTATTCTCATGTGATGTGAACATTGGAAGGGAGGGAGAGAGGGAGAGAGAGAGAGAGAGAGAGGGAGAGAGAGAGAGAGAGAGAGGGAGAGAGAGAGAGAGAGAGACAGACAGAGAGCGAGAGAGCGAGAGAGCGAGAGAGAGAGAGCGAGAGAGCGAGAGAGAGCGAGAGAGAGAGCGAGAGAGCGAGAGAGAGCGAGGGCGAGAGCGAGAGAGAGAGAGAAAGCGAGAGAGAGAGAGAGAGAGAGAGAGAGAGAGAGAGCGAGAGAGAGAGAGAGACAGAGAGCGAGAGAGCGAGAGAGAGAGCGAGAGAGCGAGGGCGAGAGCGAGGGCGAGAGCGAGAGCGAGAGAGAGAGAGAGAGTGAGAGAGAGTGAGAGAATTTTAAGTCTATGCTGGTTTAGACTGATGCGATGCTGCGATTATAATTGAAGCATTTCGAATGGGGATCGAACTGTAAAACCAATTACTGTTTCAATGCATGCAATTTGAAAGAACATATTAAAACTGTGCTAATTACTGTGCAATTATTGTACCATTATGATCAATTGGGCCTGTGTGTTCCCGAATGTACGAGTGGACACACACACACACACACACACACACACACACACACACACACACACACACACTGTACTTGCACTAGCCAAATGATAACTAGTGTTTGTTATCAAGTGTGTCCAATGGACACTGTCCATCAGTGAATCGGTTCTCAAACTTCCGGGTCCGAATCAGGTTTTTATTTTAGGCCAAAAAGTGTTGTTGATTGGGACAAGTGAACTGATGACACTTTCGTGTGTGGCAATCAGCCAGAGTCGATGCCAGCGACACACACAGAATGGTACATTACTGATCAGGGCTGTCTATTCTGGCGGCAACATCTTAATCAAACGTTTGCCACATTACTCGGTCGGACAAAACTGTAACTCATTAAGTCAACAGTGTAGGCCTTGTGCTCTTAGTGGTATTGCCAAAGCGATCAGCGCCCGACACACCAAACACTCGAGTGCACTTGAGTCGGATAATTGAGGCATTCAATTGAGACTCAAAGGGTGCACACACCGATCAAAGTGTCCGCCAATGAGACAAAGAACAACTTTGAATGGCAGAATATCGCTTTGATTACACTTAATTGTACTCGAATCAAGAACAATAAGAATAAGAGGACAAGAATAGACTGCTGCCTGCGAATAACATCAACAATAGTGTGCACACAAGAAGAGTGACTCGGCAGTTGGGTAGTTAGCTAATTGGCGGCACGGCGAATTAGTTTGTCTCAATTTCACCGTGTTTAAGGGGCATTGGTCAATTGAGTTTTTACATATTGTGACGATTGTTATCGACGAAAAGCTGTGCCGCCATGTCGCCGTGACAAGAGACAAAGTGCCACTGCAATACAATACAGACATATGGACAGAGAAACAAATCATGTAAAAAGATGTAAAAGACGAAAACTAAATCGACATACTTCTAATGATCGTCACTTTAGCTTACTAGTAGTAGCCGTCGCCATAATTTGCGACCAAATAATGCGCGCGCTTAGTCATCAGCAATGCATCGGGCAGTGCAGTCAGTGTCTGCCGAGATTTCGAATGCCTCGCGCGCGACAGCGGCAGCCGCTTGCCTATAAAGCGATTTGCGCGCCTTTTCCATTGCATTGTCTTGATCGTTGTCTTAGCAACCAAAATGGCGCAGCAGAATGAGCATGGCACAGACATCGCACAGGCGCACATATATTTTAGATATTTTGGGGCAATTGTCTCAATCAACAAGGAAACGAGCTTCACTTTGGGCTCGTTATTGGTAGGTTCCAACAAACAGCCAAACACACACGCGCGCAATTGCAAAAGCTAGGCACACAAATATCAAAGCAATCAAATAGCAAATCAACTTTTAATTTGGTAATTGGGATTTGGAATTATAAAACGGATAACTCACTTTTGTCCGTTCCGGGAACTGTTTGCCGCTTGTGGTTCTGCTCGATGTTGGACAGTTGGTTGAGGCGGTGGTAGTGGTTGTCCGCGTCCGCGTCGTGCCCGTGTCGATTGCCGTCGAGATGGTGGCACTTGTTTGCCGGTTTGTTGGTCAATTTGGCCTTGCTGGACAGCCACTTCGGTGCCGCCAGTTTTGTTTCTTCTGGTTGATCGCCTGGTTCGCATTTTGGCCCACTTGCTCACGAACAGAACAGAACACGCCACAAGTGTGCACAGACCAACTGAACGATTTCGAATGACGGTTGAGTAACTAAACTCGAGTTATGTAAAGAACTTTTTCGAATGGAGTGGAGCAGGGTGGCCAGTGCCGAAGCGGCAGTGGCATTGGCACGAAGACAGAGGCGGTCGGTTTGGACGTTAGAACTCAGACGTTAAGCTTGTGAATTATTACGAATTGCGTTTGAGTCGAGCCAAGTGAAAGGCAGACGGTGAAGGGTGTGCGTGTGTGAGTTACTGAGTGGGAGAGTGAGTGACTGACTGAGTGACTGAGTAAAGCAGAGTATCTGACGGCAACAGGCAACTACAATGCAGCGTCTGTTTTGGCGGGAAAATGAAGCACCGGATGGCACCGACCAATTCCACTTAAGTGACGCAACTGCGCGTTTGTGCTTTGCCACCCAGGAAAGCAATGCAAAGGGAACAGTGTGCCTCAAAGTTTACGGCCAATCTAATGTGTTCGAGTATTGGCCGAGTCTGCTTTTGCCCGGCATTGGTTACATTTGTGCCTCACTGCTTGTGTCTGCTTAACTTACATTTGCAATGGCACTTTACACTATTCGACGAAGACAGACAGAGACTCGGTTACAGAGTTCTGCCGCTCAGCAACAACAAGTCCATCGTCGTAATATACTTTTCACTTTTAACGTACTAAAATTAAGAGCTATTGGTGCAACAGAGGAAAAGCACAACCACCACCACCGAGTTCACCCTCGGCACGGTGCATCGCCATGTATCAAAGTAACTTGAGCCAGTTTGACAGTTTTATTACATCTTCCGCTACAAGAGAAAGACATTGCGAACACAGAGAACGAATAGTGTACTTGGTGTGGGAGACAATGTGGCACATTTAATTGCCTCGCTTGGTGGCTATCATCACAAGTTTGTGACACTTGGTCACTTGGACACTTGTTGATCCAATTCAAGGAAAGTGGTCATTTCGTGATTGTGTGTGCCAGTGGTCAGTTTACGAAAAGTGATCGACCCAAGTGTTCTAAATGTGGCAATGGACAAGCACACACACAAGATGGGACATTATTGTCATTATTGCTCTGCTTCGCATACATCACTCCACTCGAGTCCCCTTCTCCCAACTGACTTTAATTGCCTAGTCATAAAGTCAAGTCCCTGCTCGGTCCTTTACTCGAAACGAAAGCACATAAAAAGCAATCGAGTCAGTGCACTGGCTTGCAAAGTTGGCCTTATTCGGCACACAACTGGCCCGAGTCACAGTGCTCACTATCACTATGAGGCCCGAGTGATCACATCTGGACAATCAAATAGTGTCACTCTCAAATGACATTCTTCGTTGCCAGTTCGGTTGAGTGTCGTGCAATTCCAACGAAAAATGCGGGCGAAAGCTATTTTGGTCATGCCAAATGAGCGAACGAGTCCAGAGATGGTAAGTGGACTGTGTTTACGAATGTGTTCATGTTTCACTGTTTTATTGAATTAGCGAGGAAAGCAGGGTCCGAGTTAAAGTCGAACGCACTTGGTCGAGCATTGCCAGTTTCTCCTCTATCTGATTGGACTCAATTCTTGGAATTGAGTTAGCGTTAAAATAGATCACGTTTAAGACTAAACAGTGAAGGTGATTCATCTAGCATTTTGTATTACTAGTCATAAGTGACGCCGTTGGCGTAAAGTCGGAGCGGGAGTATTGCGAACACTCGTCCTTATCAGTTCAGTCATCGATAAGTCATCAAAATACGACAGACACAGACATGCTCATTTCTCAATAAAGATCTTAGTAAATTATCACTAATTATTTTTTTATCTCCTGTGCCCTTTGACCTTATATGCCTAAAATCTAATCAGTTCGTCTACATCCACACCAGAACATTCAGTAAAATTTGCAGGACGATCCATTGAACCGTGTTGACGCTATCTTGCTAACAAGCCTTTTTCCTTTTGAGTGGCGCCAGAGGAATCGATCACCACAAACTCACACTCTCGCTTCGCTCGAGCGTGAGTTTGTTCGTTCGCTCCTCCAATTATTGCCACCGATTGAACACATTTTGGGCACAAATGGCCCAGCACCAGTCACACTGCGTCCACTGGACATTGCATTGCTGTGTCAATTAGGCTTGTTGTAGTTGGCCATCAGATCGCATGCATATCTCAATGTGCAATCTCAAGACAATGCAATACGTACAGTATAAAGATCATTGTTGGGTTGTGACACGAGTTCGTTCAGCTTCTTGTCGCACCCTTCCCGAGTTCACTTCGATCACGGTTTAGGTCGGTTAGATTGCGCGAGGTGGACAGCGACCGAATGACGGCAATCAGTAAGCCGCCCTGGATGGGAGTGAAGGGGTTAATAAGTCATACATTCGTGTAAAGTAGAAGTTGAAGTGTCAAATATTTGCTTATTGGTGCTCTAATGATGACAATTGACACATGTATCTTGCGAGAGTGGCACTTGGGTGCATCTTGTTAGTTTGCGTTCGGGCTGTGTGTATGTGCATATCAGCAAGCACTCTAAATCACACTCAGGTGTGGGTTTTGTGAGTTGACTTGGCGGTAACGTACAGAAGTGATGCTGATGATCACTAAACAAGCGTCAAAATAGATCTCATATATGTGCAAACATTAAGGTCCATCTCAGATTCGACTTAAACTTTGTGTTATTATTGTGGCCGCCGAATGAACATATTTCGCTCACAAATGGCACAACTTCAGTGTAAAGTGTGTGTCAAGGCTAATGTACATTACTTTCAATCATTCTTGTTGGATCGATTGAGCGGTAGCATACAGAAGTAATGATGATGATGATCAAGAGATAAAATAGATCACATATACGTGCAAACATAAAGGCATTAAGATTGTGGGCCGAGTGGCACACAAACCACCACTTATGGTGCTCATGTCTGGCTAGTGTGTTTGTTGTTTGTGGCTGTGTGGCTGTAATGCAAATTGTGTCCGAGTGCACAATTGTCAAGGGCCAATTTGCCAACACTCAATGCACCATTTGATTCGACAAGGACAAAAATCAACACTGTCCAATCCGAATCCGTCAAGGAATAATACCATTGATCAGTCCAAACAACAAAAAGGTGTTCTGTGAACAGTGCTCCTTGTTGGCTTGCTCTGCGGACAAAAATCGGTGCACACATAGTCACCAACAAGTGTGCGCTCGAACATTTGGAGAAGAGTTGCCAAATCGATAGAGAGAGAGAGGGAGAGAGGGAGAGAGAGAGAGAGAGAGAGAGAGAGAGAGAGAGGGCGAGAGAGAGAGAGAGAGAGAGAGAGAGAGGAGAGAGAGAGAGAGAGAGAGAGAGGAAGAGAGAGAGAGAGAGAGAGAGAGAGAGAGAGAGAGAGAGAGAGAGAGAGAGAGAGAGAGAGAGAGAATCCATTAAGACAAATCACAACAAGACAATGCAATACGTACAGTATAAAAATCATTGTTGGGTTGTGACACGAGTTCGTTCAGCTTCTTGTCGCACCCTTCCCGAGTTCACTTCGATCACGGTTTAGGTCGGTTAGATTGCGCGAGGTGGACAGCGACCGAATGACGGCCATCAGTAAGCCGCCCTGGATGGGAGTGAAGGGGTTAATAACTCATACATTCGTGTAAAGTAGAAGAAGAAGTGTCATCACTTACGGTGGTCTCTCGAGTCGATCTCGACACTGAGCCCGAGATTCCTCTCTCTGGACGGATTGGTGGTGGTTTTTCAGACATTGTGGACTCAATGATGGAGTTGTCACACACTGGAGTGAGGTAGCCGGATGGGAAGAAAGATAGAGGCTCATGTTATGGAAACTCTAACATTAGAATAGACACAAACATATTGTAGAGGAGACAAAACAATACTCAACTTACCAACAACAAAATAACAGCAGAATCACAGGATGGAAAAACAAAACAAAAAGGAAAACAACAACTAAATAGTCAGACAAACTGACAACGACGACTACGTCGACTAAAGCTCACGACATGTGCCACCGAACAGTCACTGAACAGTGCACACACAAACACAAAGTTGTATTGGTGCTGCTCAATGATCGCTTTAAACGAAAGTATTGTACAAAATCAAATCAATACCAATAACAAACAAAACAACAAAACATCCAACGTCCACTTAGTCAGTCAGTCATGCAAAGGTGATGCAGCAGCCGCACGTACTGTCACGATTAGCGCGTCACCCTTTTGCATTCCAAATATCATTGCACTCATTCGCAAATCTACTCATTTATTAATTGATTACATAGTCTAAATAATCACTCAATAGAGCCAGACAAGCCAATTCTCACTACTGTGACCAGCAGTGGTGGCCGGCAACACATTCGGGTGCGTGAACAGCAGCAACGCAACACCATTCACACTTACATCTTTAGCCCGAGCCCAAGATGTTAATTTGATCTGTCAGTGGGCAACTGTCTACTGGTAATATGGACCAAGTCGAGTTTGGTTACGTTCAGTCATTCAAGTTGTACCTAATGGAACAAGATGAAACTATCGATTGAGCGGTGCCACTTTGCTCACTCGCAAACTCTCAATCCGCGCGGTGCATTGCCGAATGGTCGAGGCACCAGTAAGGACATTTTCACTACCACTCACCGATATGATTCTTGTTGGTGGCACTTCAATGTCGGTGTGACATCATAAATTGGTGTGACTGGCCATAAAGTAAAACTCAATGCAGTTGGACAATGAACGAATTCAAATGATCAACACTGCAGTCTGCAGACACATAACGACACTGCCAAGAGACAGTCCCTTTTGTGCTGCTGCTTGGTTAGTCTCAGTGCGTGTGTGCACTGACTAATTGCCAATATAATATATGTTTTGAGTGCTTGATTTGACACAAGAATGAACAGGGATATCAACATCTGGCTGATAAATATGGAGACGCTCAATAGTATTTGTGGTCACTGTCAATTTTGCCTTGGTCCACCTTGGTCCAATCGTGAGTGTCCAATGTAACTGAGTTGGACAGACACACGAGTCAAGACAATCTTGTCTATAAGTCAAATGAGGCAGCAGTGCAAACAAATCTAAAATGGTCATAAGTTTGGCTCCGTAAAGTGTTCAATATGCAATTTAGATGAGCATAAACTCAATATTACCTCTCAAATTAGTTGAGTCTGCCTGATCTTGCTGTTTGGCTTTATGAAGAAGTATGCTGCTTGGTGGGGCCTCAGTGTGCACTACAATCGACATATACAATTGTCTAATGGAGAGTGGCGAGCCGTGGAAGAAGTCGATTCGCTAGTCGGCCGAGTGGAATTAGCCAATTTTGCAGTTTCACAAGTGCAAAACAATGGAACATTTGATCGAGATGGGCAACACAGGCGGGGAGAGTGAGTTAGCCGATGGTCAGTCACCGTCGACTGCGACCAATGAAATATAGTAACCAAACTAGTACAGCCCCGGCCGCCGGCTGGTCATCATTCTAGGTTACACTAGTAATTGAGTCACCACCAGATGAAGCAACCACCACCGCCATCAGTGAAGCGCCTGTTTCGGTCTGGGATGAAGAGAGAGATAAGCGGTCTTTATTAGTTCAAAACTAACCAAAGAAGGAGCTGCTCACAAAACTAGTGAGTTGCCTTACGACACAGCATAGTAATCAATTTGATAAGACAATAGTTACATAAATGAAATTTGAGGGTTACAAAAAATGAATACTGTAAAACAATGTGAATACTGTAAGTGGTGTAAATACTGTAAATATAAGTCAAACAAAATGTCTAGCCATAAATGTGAAAGTGAATCATACGCACTGAACATGACAAAACGGTCTCAGCTAACTCGGGTAGTGCTTTCTTATCCAAATGGAACCTGTCGAAGAAGTCGACCATTTGGGTACTCACAGTCCCTCGCGCTCCCATCCATAATCCAATGACCTCGCAGTCACGTTTCTCGATTATCGGATACTTCTTGCATAGGTCGTCGTAACAGCTCTCGTAAATTGCTTGCTTCTCCTCTTGAACTTCTTTGCCAACATCGTGGTTGTCTTCCCATCGTACAGTCGGGTCTATGATGTAGACCTTGTCAGAGTTGGCCTCGAATGCGAGGATGTCCACAAATCGATTGGCACCATCCCCGTCCTTGCAGTACGGCTCGACAATACAGGTGAACCCTTTGGCGCGAAGTAGAGCAGCAAGTGACTCCTTGACCTTGTTGTGGCGTTGAATGCGGCGTTCGTCGTTAAAGTAGCAGGCACCGAGGACGTGTCCAGGGGTTTCTTTCTCTCTGCGGGTTGCAGTTGTGCAACGACGGCAAAGGTTCGATGTCTGAGCTACATTTCCAGCTACACCGGGAACTCCCAACAGGTTGGCGTAACCTGTACTCAGCTTGATGGCGGCGGTCCATTCTGAGCCGGATAGAGTATTCTTGTCGTAGACGAAGGCGTTTCCTTTCGGGTATTCTTTGAAGTGTTGTATACCGCAACCTTGCCACTGCTGGGTGCTCCAGAAGGCGAAAGTTAGTTCGCGCAGTGCGTTTCGAAGTTGACGTGCAGTATAGCCTACGAGTTGAGTTGGTGGATCACACATGTTGCCAAGTTCCTGAATACAGATGGCCATTTCTTGCTCGCAGTTGTAGACCTCGTGAAAAAGTCCATCAGGAACAGTGGACAAGCGCTTCGCCATCGCAAAGTGCTGAAGGAGAAATTCCCACTCACATTTGATCATGCCCAATCCACGATACTTCCTGGGCGAGTAGATCATACTGGTCGACGCCTGCTTAGGTAAACCAATGATGTCCTTCACACTGGTGCGGATGATCTTGTCGAGCAGTCGGAGAGTGTCCTTGTTGACCTTGCGAAGAGGTGCTGCTTGTAGAGGAAACACCAATCTGGGCAAAACGTATTGGTTAAAGATGTTGAGTTTTTTGGTCCCGGTTGAGCAGAGGCGAGACTTCGACGTTCTTTGCGCACTCCTTGAAGTTAGCAACTGTAAAGAGAGAGAGAGAGAGAGAGAGAGAGAGAGAGAGAGAGAGAGAAGCATCTTGCCAACTGCATCACCCCACACAGACAGACAGACACTTGGATAACATCGACATTGCATCGATTCTACATCGAGAGTGGAGGGCGTAGTGCATCATCATCGTCTTGAGTGCCGGCCGCAACTTAATTTAATCCGCGGCTTTAATCCATTTCGACGACTACGAGTGATTTACATTCCTCAGTCGACTGTTTATTGTACACTACTGTTGTGCTGTGTGTGCACAATGTCCGTGTCTCGATATGATGTTGATCGCAGTCAATCGAACGTTACATTGCTTCAATGTCCCACTGAGGGGTGATCATCATCACACCTAACCAACAATTACTGTTGTGACGTGTGCTTTGGTGTTGTGTGTTCAGTGTCTCATCTCAACTCAACTCGAACACCATTGAGCAACGAACCAAACGAGTGCCCGACGGGGCCTTAGTGTCCACGAGTCCTTCGGCAAGCGAATTTACTTACACCAGCATTACTCGTCCAACTGCATTGAAATTGGTGCATGCAAATGGCAACAACAACAACAACAGCACGCAATGATTGAATTGCAATGATCCACACTGCAGTCTGCAGAGTGCACACAACCACTCCCGATCAGTGAGAGTCACTTCTGTTCTGCTGTCTTGCCAATTGGTGTGTGCACTAATTGCCGATTGTGTTAGCTCATCTTTGTTTTGATGTGTTTGATTTGACACAAAAATGAACAGGGTTTTCAACAACTGGTGGTGAAAGTTGAACATAAGTCTACTTAAGGTCGAATGTTATGGAACATTAGTAATAAGTGTTCAATTGATGTGGTCAGTGGTCGAACGGCTCACTGGGCTGGTCAACTGCTTTGACTGCAAACACTAAACCGTCACCAAGCCCACAAAGACAAACCACCAGTATCACAAATTCACTTTATGGTTTATGTATTCTCCGAACATGTCCTCATAACTCAATATCTGAACCATCGAATTCAATTGTCAATGCGGCCGTTCTTCGTTCGACTTTTACTTTCACTCGTTTTGGCGGGGCTCGATTTTCGTTTCTAGGCAACATACTAGTTTGTTCAAGTTAAAGATGTTGGTCAAAAGTGAGAGTGAGAGAGAGAGAGTGAGAGAGAGAGAGAGAGAGAGAGAGGGAGGGAGGAGAGAGGGAGGGAGAGAGAGTGAGAGAGAGAGAGAGAGAGAGAGAGAGCAGAGAGAGAGAGAGAGAGAGAGAGAGAGAGAGAGAGAGAGAGAGACAATTAGATCCGGCTGGTCACTTGCATCCAGAGTTTGTCTGGGAGAGAGAGGCCATATAACCGATTGCCAATAGTGCTGAACGGCCAAATGGCTCACAGTCGCTCGCTCAATGACTTACCGAATCAAATTGAGCCTATCCTGTGATGGCCAACTCACCAAAATGTGTTGGCCACAATGGTTGTGATGGTGTGCCTGGCTTGATTGTTCTTGGTTTGTGTGTGTGTGTGTGTGTGCTGAGGCCACTGCGAGGGTGGCTGTTTGGTGGAGGAGGAATGGATTACTCAGAATTCGAGCACACAACCAACCGCCACTCAGGCACTCACCCAGTCAGATCCCACACGCGAATCTGCCGCGCTAATTCTTGGAAAATGGCATAAACAGGTGTCCGTTCGGCACACCGATCACACCGTACTAGCACGCTTAGGCACTTACCATTCTATGACTCGTTGGTCGATTCTAATTGCCGTATCTCCTATGAGCTCAACGAGCGCGCGCACAAGTCTCTCTGTCTATTTTGTTTTACTCAAACTGCTCAAACAATATATTTTTAAAATCCAAGATTAAAATGATAGATTTTTTATTTGCGCTTGTAAATGATTGAAACAAGAAAATGCGCTTGGGAATGTTGAAAACAAGAAAATTATCACTCAGGTAATATGTTTGAGATGTTCTTTAAATAAAAAATCAGGCGGCGGGTTACCTTAACCTCAACCACTTCGTGGTGGCATTTTGGGTAATTTGCACAGAACGAACGACAAAAAGTAGAGGTTTTAAAATTTAGGAGCATAGGTTAACACAAGGTGTCTCTGAACCCTAAGAATGTTAAACTAGTTATAGATAAGTACTGTGGAATCGATAATGATTAAGATGAGGGATCCATTCTACCTGTAATAATTGCACTCAGAAGCATTAATATGAAAATAAAACTCTGTATGTAAAATTGATTACTCAAAATTACAAAACAAAATCAAAATTAAAATTATTAGTAAAAAACATTTCTGTCTTAAAACTTGCCCAATATCACCTGACCTCAAATTTCTTAATGCTTTGATACCACGGTATTTAGTTAAACATTTCAAATTATCTAATTAATATCTCTTAATATTGTACTTCTGGTTCTAATTAACAATTCACATTTTCACAATCAAGATATAAATCCAGAAATTTCTTTATTAATATTTGTTCAAATTCTTTTTCACAAAAAGAATATTATTGTATCAAGGTTTACTTACAGCAGAATTACATTTTTTGATTATAAACTTCTGTTCTGTTTGGATGATTTGTTCTAAATCTAAACTTATCACATATAGTCAAGTGCAATGATCTGCTGTTCAGATGTTAATTGTAATGATTGCGAATTTCTTGCTGAAAATGCAATTCATTAAAGTAATTAAGTGATTAAAGTGTAATTCCGTTCTGAACTGTCTGTAGTCATTTTTCTGGATTCAAATTCTTTCAGAATAGCATTGGCTTTTATTATTTTGAGTATTCAAATCTCACTAAAATTGTCATATGCAGTATTGCTTGGACAAGCCTCGCGTTCTAAATGTCAGGCATTCTCCGCCGCCTGATTTTTTATTTAAAGAACATCTCAAACATATTACCTGAGTGATAATTTTCTTGTTTTCAACATTCCCAAGCGCATTTTCTTGTTTCAATCATTTACAAGCGCAAATAAAAAATCTATCATTTTAATCTTGGATTTTAAAAATATATTTCAACCATTTTCAGTTTGAAATACTTTTGCTTTAGATTATTATTGGCAAGAATAAATTCATCGTACAGTCAAAAACATAATTAAATTAAATTTCAATCTCAAAGCTGAAATTCAAAAGAGTTGTTCGGTCATCAAAGTACAGAGAATGAAATGTGCGTGCATACTATTTTAAAATTCAAATGTGTCAGTCTAAAACAATTAAATAAAGTTGCACCAACGTGAAAAAATGCCATTGCTTTGGCCAGAAATAATTCTGTATGCTCATGATGGATAATTATCACGGATTCCACTTATTCTTGTAACGGTGTAAAGACAAAATAAATTAGTTTCAGTTAGAGAAATGTATCATTTTGCATACCGTTTTAAGGTGTAAATCAAAATACTCCTAAACAGAACCAAGTGAATAGAAGATCTAATACAACAAATAAAAATATAGAGTAGATCAAATAAGAGAAATCCCCAAAAAATCTTACCAAACCTCAAAACAAAAACAGCTGATCGATGCGAGGACGATGTTTTGATTGAAGTAGGAGTTGATCTGATTTAGAGATTAAGTGTTGAGGGCTAGACGTTGAATGTCGTGAGGTTATCGTGAAGAACTGGTTGGCCAATTAATATGACCGGTTAATTTTGGATGAGGAGAATACAATTCAAAATAGTATTAAAGTGAAAGCACAACAAACAGTACATAAACACGTATACACAGAGAGATACATTTGTTGATGTTAGGAACAAGACTAAGCAAGAATAAGCACACGGATAAAGATTGTGGGGCCATATTTCAACCGAGATTGATTTGAATTGATCCACTAATGTCCCAAACACGATATCTCAATCACAATATAAATTGCTGAATGAAAGAATTCGTCAAAACGCCGCTCAAAAACAGCAAAACAAAAACAGCTGATCGATGTGAGGACGATGTTTTGATAGTAGCACGAGTTAAGTTGAGTGTGCTGAGATGTTCCATGCAACCAGGTGACGATGATGAAATGTTTCGTAAATTGATAGGAAAGGTAACTTTGTGGATAATGTGAAAAGTTTGATTTAAAAAACTCATAAAAAACAATTACAAAGTGAATACACAACAGACAAAACACAAAATCATCACACAAACACGCGTTTACGTACGTAAACACAGAGACACGTTTGTTGATGTTAAGAACAAGGGTCGAAACAATAGAAAAAGCGTTTTTGTATCATATAGCCACCAAGATTGTTCCGAATTGATCCACAAATGTCTCAAAACACGAGATCTCAATCACAACAACACACGTAAAGCACAGTTGAATTGCTGACAGTAGACTTTCAAACTGTACAGCGAGAGATTAGCAATGTGTTCAGAAAATGCGACACATGCCACAACAAAAGTGGCGTGTCGCCCACAAAAGGTCCATTCATATAGTTTGAACATCCACTTTACACTTCCACTGTACACTTGAAAAACCTTCCTTGAGATGTGCAACGCCGAATGGCATGATTTTTTTATGGGCGCTAACGCCCTCCAATGTTTAAAGGGGAAAAAGCGTTACCTACACAGCCAAAATCATAAAAAATCTATAAATTAGCAAATGCAAATGTAGATTTATTTTATTTAGCAGTACAATAATGTGATTACATGAGAGTAATAATATAAGATTAAATGTGCGTTATATAAGAACATATAAATGTTTGTTTAGATGATTATTTGTGTAAATGAATCAGGATTAGTTGGCACTAACTGGTGTCAGTTGTCCCACATTAACATCATTCGACCGGCACTCTGAACACCCCGTACTGGCGATGGCTTCAAATCTTACTCGTTGCTAATTGCCATGTTTCTTTTGGGCTCAACGCACGGCCTTCTCCATGAATTGTGTGTGTTACTCGAACTGCATGTAAATGTGATTAAATGTATATATGATTAAATGAATATATGATTAAATGATTAAACAGTTAAATGTATATATGATTAAATGATTATACGGTTAAATGTATATATGATTAAATAATTAAACAGTTAAATGTATATATGATTAAATAATTAAACAGTTAAATGAATATATGATTAAATGATTAAACAGTTAAATGTATATATGATTAAATGATTATACGGTTAAATGAATCGTCAGGATCAAGCGGCCCAAACAGGTCAGTGGTGCCACACAGTTCTACTTCTTGCTCTTGTGCTGTCGGCGAACAGTTTTCTTGACTTTATTGTGAAGTTTTAGGTGTTTCTTACAACAGTATCCAGCGACCGGATTGTGCAGTGTATGGTCAGCTATAGAGAGAACACACACACACACACACACAAAATCAAACATCAATGAGTCTTCAACATTTAGTAAATAATTCAAATTTATCTTACCAGGATTCTCGCAACCCTCGAACCAGCACAACCAAATTGCTTCTGCTCCGAAACGATCCACGGTGGGGTCCGACTTTGAAATCTCTTTAAAGCCTAATAATAAAGGGGCCAATTGTATAGTAGTATTGTGTTTGTGTATGAGTGTTTGTGACCACAACTAGCTTGTGCACCTACCTGGCTTTTCATTAATGTAGAGGTGATCCAGAAATGGCTCACGAAATGGTTGCGGCAACTCAGGAATGGTGTTCTCGAATCGTTGTTTGTCCAAATGAGTGCCATAATAATTGGCCTCGTCGATCGCCAATTGGAGAGCAGGCGTCATGTGGGTGCGTGCAGGCAATTGCTTTGAGTACTGCCGCACATCAGTCCATTTGACCACAAACCTTAAGTTAATATCGCAACAATCAAATCAATCAATGTCTCAACAAAGCAAACATCAACTCACAGGAATTGGGGTCCAAATATGCGCACTTTCACGTGCGTCTGTGAAAGTGCCAAAGAGTGCGGCTCATAGTGAGGTAACAACTTGCCCGGAAACCATGTACCGGCCATTCGTGCAATTTTCTCATTTTCAGCCTTTTTTTCTGCGTTAGACATTTCCAAATTGTCGCTTGAGCGTTTTTGGCTCCTCCAAATTTTGCCTAATTCGAGAGATTTGGGCATTTTTACCCACACGATCGTGTGAGGATTTTGACACGAACTCAGAAAGGAACCGCCAAACTCGGTTTTGTGGTGGCGGTTCTTGTACAGTGGCTTTGGACCATTCTCTTTGGCTTGTTTGTAGTAACAGGCATAACATGAGAAGCACTCGTTTATCACATTTGCCTCTTTCTGTTCGTATGCCTGCAATTGATCGCACTTTTCAACCATTTTGGCACTAAAGTTACCCTGAATGCGCTTCTTGTGGTCGAACTATTCGGCAATATAGCAAACACATATGTAAGTATGTGATCAAACAACAAACAACACCAAAATCAATCATCATCATCACAATCGTTTACTTACCTTTTTCAAGTCGAATAGAAGTTCCGCAATCGAGTTATACTGTTTCGCACTGTCCGTTTCTTTCGCTTTCTCCTCAATCTCCTCCCAAGTGATGTGTTGAACATAGGAAAACTTGCCCGTTGGTGAGCACATTTTGAACATACTTGGATAATTCAATTTATCCTTATCTTCACATTTTATTCGCAAAAGTGCCATAAATGTACTGAAACAGAACATAATGTCATCCGGCAGAGAGGTTCGCTTCAATCCGTCCTTGGTTGTGTTGAAATAGTTTTCAGCCACTACTTCTGAACAATCGTTGCACAAATTCTCCCCATATAAAGGCAAAAAGTGATCACAATTCACTTTGCCTTCATCTTCTTTTCCAATTTCAACTTCATTAGCCTGATCATACACATTTCCTTTCTTATCGAACAAACCCTCATTTTCATCACACTCTACGTGAAAGTTGTACTTGCAATTGTCACAATTCATATGGCCCTTTAGGTTATCCTTCTTTTTTTTGCAGTGAAAGCAATTAGGATCGTTTTTTGAGGCACCCGGGGGTGGAACAATGCGCGATGCAGTTGGATCGATTGCATGGATGCTACAGTGAATGGATCAATGCAAAATAATGTGATTACTATTCTCATTTGATGTGATCATAGGATGGGAGAGAGAGAGAGAGAGAGAGAGAGAGAGAGAGAGAGAGAGAGAGAGAGGGAGAGAGAGGGAGAGAGAGAGGGAGGGAGGGAGAGAGAGAGAGGGGAGAGAGAGAGAGAGAGAGAGAGAGAGAGAGAGAGGGAGAGAGAGGGAGAGAGAGAGAGAGAGAGAGAGAGAGAGAGAGAGAGAGAGAGAGAGAGAGAGAGAGAGAGAGGGAAAGAGAGAGAGAGTGCGAGAGAGGTAATCTTAAGACTGTGTTTTAGGACCGATTTGAACACTATTATGCGATTACAATGGACACATGTGAGTTAATATGGCCAGTCCGGCCTGTGTGCTCGGCCGAACAGAGACATTAGCTTTAGTGCCGAGTGTCTGGTCGCACTGAACATGAACTGTACTCGAATGCATGTAATTCACGAGACTGCTGTAAGCTCTAGCCACCTGATCATCAATGTTTGTTATCATGTGTGTTCATCAGTGAGACGGTTGTAAACTCTCAGGTCGGCATTTGGCCTTTATGCCAAAGTATTGACTGGTACAGTGTCGAGCTGATGTCTCTTGCATGTGGCAATCAGCCTGACACAGAGTCGATGCCAACCACACACACACACCGAATGGGACATTACTGAACGGGTCTGTCTGTTCTAGCGGCGAGGTCTTGATCAAAGGTGTGCGACATTAGTCGGTCGCACAAGACTGCAACTCATTAAGCCATCTATACTTTTGGCCTTGAGCTCTTAGTTGTGTTGACATAATGATCAGGGCCCGACACACCTAGCCCTGAGTCCACTTGAGTGGGCCAATTTGAGTGCAATTGAGACGGAAAGGGTGCACACACCGATCAAAGTGCCCGCCAACACACACACACACAGACACAGAACAACAATTTTGATTGGCAGAATATCGCCTTGATCTCTTAATTGAACTCTAATCAAACACACCGTGAGCACAGAATAGGACAAGAATAGACTGTCGCCCGTGAGGGACAATACAATAGTGCACACAATAAGACTGATGGCTAAATATGCAACCGTCCGGGCAGTGGGCAAATTAGCCCCGTTTGAGGCGACAGGCGAATTTGTCTGTCTCAATTTCACCGTGTTGCATTGATATATGTCGCTGAGTTGTTGTGCCTACTGTAACGATTATCTGCAAAAAAAAGATGCCACCGCGTCGCTGACAGGTTCAGACAATTGCCACTGCAGGCAATACTGCGCGACTCAATCTGATTGAGTCAATCATCAATGCATCGGGCACTGCAGTTTATGCCGGCCGAGATTGCCTCGGCCGCGGCAACCGCTGCCGCTTGCGTTCCTATAATGCCGCCCGGCATCATCAACCGACCGGCACTGTTGGCCGTTGACCAAAATGGCGCCGACGATTGAGCATTGCGCCTGGACATTTGATGGACATTTTGGCGCAATTGTCTCAATCAACAAGGAAACGAAATTCACTTTGGGCTCGTTATTGGCAGGTACGAACACAGCAACAACACGCGCGCGAAAATGAACTGGCATGTCAATGCATAGCATACAAATGACAAATCAATGTTTAATTTGGTAATTGGGATTTGGAATTAAAAAACTGATAACTCACTCTTGTCCGTTCCGGGAACTGTTTGCCACTTGTGGTTCTGCTTGATGTTGGACAGTTGGTTGAGGCGGTGGTGGTTGCCCGCGCGCCCGGCGCGCCCGTGTTGGTTGAGATGGCCGCACTTGTTTCTCCGTTGGTTGGTCCATCTGACTTTGCTTGACCGCCATTTCGGGCTTGGTGCCTTTGTTTCTTTTGGTTGATCGTTTGGGTGGCATTTTGGCTCACTTGCTCACGAACTGAACTACACACGCCACAAGTGTGCACAGACCAAGTGAACGTTTTCGACTGACGGTTGACGGTTAAGTAAGTTAACGTAACGAACTTTTTCGAATGGTGTGGCGCGGTGGCAGTGCCTCAGTGCGGCGGTAGTGACACTGGCAAGAAGACAGAGGCGGTCGGTTAGGACGTTAGACTTCTGACGTTAAGCTTATGAATTATTATTATTACGAATTGAGTTTGAGTTGAGCCAAGTGAAAGGCAGACGGTCGGTGTGTGTGAGTTAGTGAGTGCGGCGAAACAGAGTATCTCACGGCAACAGGCACCTCCATGGTTGTGTTACTGTTTTGGCGCGAAAATGAGGCACCGGATGGTACCGACCAATTGCACTTAAGTGACGCAACTGCGCGTTTGTGCTTTGCCACCCAGGAAAGCAATGTGCCTGCCAAGAAAGGGAACAGTGTGCCTCAAAGTTTACGACCAGTCTAATGTGTTCGAGTATTGGCCGACTATGGTTTTGACCGGCATTGGTTACAATTGTGCCTCAGTGCCTGTGTCTGGCGAACTTTCATTTGGCGTTAATGGCATTTTGCTAATGTGAAGGAGACAAACAGAGTGTTGCCGCTCAGCAACATCAAGTCCGTCATCGTGATCGACTTTTAACGTACTAAAGTTGAGAGTTATTGGAGAAACAGAGCATCCACCATCACCTAGTTCACCCTCAGCGCGGTGCATCGCCATGTATCAAAGTAATGTGAGTCAATTGACAGTTTTATTGCATCTTTCGCTAAAAGTGAAAGACATTGCGAACATAGTGAATGGATAGTGTACTTGCAGTGGGAGACAGTGTGGCACATTTCATTGCCTCGCTTGGCGGTTTGGCCGCTTGGACACTTGTCGATCCAATTCAAGGAAAGTGGTCATTTCGTGTTAGTGTGCACCAGTGGTCGGTTGTTGGCCAAACGAAAAGTGACCGACCAAAGTGTTTTCCATGTGGCAATGGACAAGCACACACAACAGATGGGACATTATTGTCATTATTGCAATTCGCATACATCACCCCACTCGAGTCTCTTTCTCTCTCTCTCTCTCTCTCTCTCTCTCATCTGACTTTAATTGCCTAGCCATAAAGTCAAATTCACTTACTCGGTCCGTTAACTCGAAACGAAAGCACATAAAAAAGCAATCGAGTCAGTGGCTTGCAAAGTTGGTCTAAGTCGGCAGTGCCGACTCGGCACACTACAGACCCGAGTCACAGTGCTCACTATTACTACGAGGTGCGAGTGATCACATCTGGACAATCAAATAGTGTCACTCTCAAATGACATTCTTCATTGCCAGTTCGGTTGTGTGCCGTGTAATTTCAATGAACAACACAGGCGAAAGTTATTTTTGTCATGCCAAATGAGCGAACGAGTCCAGAGATGGTCTGTGGACATTTTAAGACTGTGTTCATGTTTCACTGTTTTATTGAATTAGCGAGAAAAGCAGGGTCCGAGTTCATGTCGAATGCACTTGATCGAGCATTGCCAGTTTCTCCTCTATCTGATTGGACTCAATTCGTGGAATTTGAGCAAGTGTAAAAATAGATCATGTTTATGGTCAAACATTTAGGCCCATCTCCGATTTAACATACACTTTGAGTTATTGCGGCCATTGAATGAACACATTTCAGGCACAAATGGAACTGTACTAGTCACATTCATACGATTAGCTGTTGTCCAAATTTGACCACTTGGCCACTGAAAACTAATTGTTTTGAGTTGAAACTCAAATGCCAGCCATAGAGCGCAATGCTGATTGAGTCAAGTGGTTGTGTGTGTGTTGGCACCATCAGCCAACACAGCACTTCCACGAGCACACACTACCATTAGCAGACAGTTGTGCCTGCCAATCGTGGTCACATTCGATTTATTTGTCCGGGTCACCGTTGTTCTCATTTCAATTTCATTTTTGTTAGGACACTGCTAGTCCTTGTCACATTCAACTTCTAATTCTATGTAGAGGGAAGTATTGTTGTCAACATGATCATCAAAAGCACTGATGATGATTGTGAGCCGAGCTGGCACACACAAATACGCAACATCTAACACCGATGGAGTTAATTTCTGACGAGTGTGGTTGTGGCTGTGTGGCTGTAATGCAAGCAGTGTCCAAGGGCACAATTGCCAAGCGCCAATTTGGTTGTGATCACTGAGTCGAGTGCACACACTCACACAAAAAGAGTTTAGATATGAGGCTAATTCGGAAGCGGCACTTTCGGCCACTACATTTTCCCTGCAACACTCAACTCAGCACACCACTTGGTTTCACTGGTGTTAGCCGCAACAAAACACAATTCGATTTCACCAATAATGGCATTGATCAGTCCAAACAACAAACAAAAGTTTTCGGTACTCAGTGCACCTTCCACTATGATGGCTTGCTCTCCGGCAAAAATCGGTGCACAGACAATCCCCAACAAGTGTGCGCTCGAACACTCGAAGTGGCCAAGTCGAGGACAGAGAGAGAGAGAGAGAGAGAGAGAGAGAGAGAGAGAGAGAGAGAGAGAGAGAGAGAGAGAGAGAGAGAGAGAAAGAGAGAGAGAAAGCGAGGGACAATCCAATAGTGCACACAATAAAACTTATGGCTAATCAGGCAAAGGAAATCCACACTGCATCACCCTACACACAGACAGACAGACACTTGGATAATGCACACGTGCACATGGCGCGTGCGAGAGTGGCCCCAAAAGTTGGGTCAAAACAGTCGCTCACTTCGGCCTAATTGATTACAACAACAACAACAACAATCAATAAAGTGATGGCTCATGTCCAGGTTGATCGGCTTGTTGGTCAGTTCCACAACACTACCATTGACACTTTGCCCAAGTTATTATGAATCTTCAAATTGTTAAGATTTGTTTCAATAGCCGGGTGAATGATTGCCCATATCCAATAACGAAACGGTTGCACTCGAATTTGCTTGGCACTCGCTGTGAGATTGTCCGATTAGTGCCACCTAGAGCACAAGTGCCCAGTCCTACCACGAAAACGGCTGAACTCTCTTCCCTCAAGTTGACTCAAGACATATAACGTGCCGGTACTGAATTGACCGGTTGCACAGGTCCATCGAGTGTCATTTGTCTCGTTTGATGGGAAAAGTGAATCAATAGGCCCATGAGGCGATCGGTGCTAATTGATCTCGCCAGGACAGTTCATCGTTTGTGGACAACTTTGTGTTTGGCTACGAAGTTACGTGTTGTGATGACGAAGAGACGACTTTGCCAGCGAACTTATAGTCCGGCACAAAGTTCGCTTGACTTCGGCGCATATGAGTCCGGCTTGTCATGCGGGCACCACCACCACTCTGTCCATCGAGTCCCTCTTCTACTTCTGAGGCTCCAATAGAGATGGCAGCAAAAAACACCATCTCGATGCATCATCATCATCGTCCTCCGGATAGAAGCACAACAAGTCCAAATCAAATCAAAACATAGCAAACACACCAAGCACCACAACCGAAACGATCATCACAGTTGGTCATCGCATCATCGCTGAGACCACAATACGGTCGGCCAGGCCGTTCTTTGGCGAATGTGCCGGTACTGAATCGACCAGTTGCACCGGTCTGTTTCCATGATATGACCAGTCTCTCTCTCTCTCTCTCTCTCTCTCTCTCTCTCTCTCTCTCTCTCTCTCTCTCTCTCTCTCTCTCTCTCTCTCTCTCTCTCTCTCTCTCTCTCTCTCCCTCCCTCTCTCTCTCTCTCTCTCTCCCTCTCTCTCTCTCTCTCTCTCTCTCTCTCTCTCTCTCTCTCTCTCTCTCTCTCTCGCCCTCCCTCTTTTTATGTCCGAAATGCAATAACGAACAACCGAACACACTGCTCCAAGGAGATATGAAAATCTCTACACTCAACTGAACAGTACCCAACAGTGAGTCGTCCTTCCGTAAAGTAGTATACTTTTGTTGTCTGTTATTATTACTAAGTTAACAAATGAGATGAGAGAGAGAGAGAGAGAGAGAGAGAGAGAGAGAGAGAGAGAGAGAGAGAGAGAGAGAGAGAGAGAGAGAGAGAGAGAGAGAGCAAGAGAGAGCAAGAGAGAGCAAGAGAGAGCAAGAGAGAGAGAGAGAGAGAGAGAGAGAGAAGCGATCTAAGGAATGTACTTTTGGATTGATTTGTACGCAGTGATGCTTTTATTAATGCAACTCATTTGAATGTATCCTAATTGATCGGACAGCGAAACACTAACCACTGTTCAACTATTGTGCTATTATGCCCTTTTGGGCCTCTGTGTCCGTGAGCCAGTGAGCAACACATGTCGCCACTCATGAGAGTCAGTCTCGGGGCTTCCACGGACTCGTAAGTGTCTGTCTGTCCGGTACAGAGACATTGCATCTCAATCGATCTCTCAGTAGTCACTCAAAATGTCTCAATTCGAGACACACAATTGAAACCTCCAGAGGTGTACACTAATCTTGTCTAAGGTGCTAGTCATAATAAATCATTATCATCACTTTGAATCGAATCGAATCGAATCGCATTGGCCACTATTTGTGCACTCTGTGCGCTGTGACTATTTGCACGGAGGCGACCGCGGTCTGTGCCGATCGAGAGCATCATCATCGGACGAGCGCGAGCCAGTCGAATTGTGTGTGCTCGCACTTGCACTCGGAGAGGACTACAAATTGGAGTCGACGCAATGTGGCACCGTGAGCGTACTTGCGCCATTTTGGTGACTTTATGGCTTGGCTTGGTAGCTCGGTGCGTTCGAATGTGCTCACTAACTGCAAACTAATGTGAACAGTGCGCGCACCGCACACTACTGACGAGAGCTGATGATGGTGCTGATGGTGATGATGATGCTGCTTCGACTGCTGCTGCCTGTGCCTGCGCCTTTCTATCGAGTGACTCTCGTTGTCTTCGTTGCCTCTGTTTGTCTGAGTGAGTGCGAGTGAGATTGTGTGCTGTGTTCTGTGTGCCTGTGAGTGTGTGTGTGTGTGTGAGAGAGAGAGAGAGAGAGAGGGAGAGAGAGAGAAAGAGCGCCCGTCCACAGATGACGTTACGTCAAGGGACGTCCCTCTGAGTGTTGTTGCTGTCGCTCGCGAGCACACACGAGCTCAAACACAAAGAAAATCGTTCAGTTGAGTGTCGATCGTGTGTCCATCCGCTTCGCTCCTTATTTACGTCTTGTTTCTTGATAAAATTTTTGTGTTTGACAACATCTTGTGCATTGATTAGAGTCGGCAAGGTAAGTTTGATCACTTTTTGTGATAGGTTTGCAATGTATATCGTTCCAGTTGTGTGCTTCTGCTGTGCTGCCGCCTGACCGTCACAAAGTGATTGATATCACCTTGAGGCTTGGCTCCCCGACCTTAACCAGACTTAATCCACCTTGACCTCGTGCTTCATAGGCTTCCACAGTAACGCTAGTGTAAGTACAGCACAGTTGTAATGTGAACTTTGTGTTTCTAATGTTAATCTATGAACACTCCCGTTCAACGCGTGTTGTTCCTCTCTTCTTATCACTAATAGAACCTTTTAGTTCAAGTACGGGTGACTGATTGCATCAATCAAGAAGCTGCCGAGAAAGGACAATATCGTTTATTGACCGAGAAACATGGAACAGGACGACTATCAAAGTCCGAGTCCGATGCATGACGAAGCATATGATGATGACCGGGCTATTGACGAAGAATCATCACCGCGTCACTTGTCTTACCCAGATCCACAAGACTCTGCTAATGAGTCAGTTTCCTCTCATGATTACGAGTGTCAGACCGAGTCCGATAATGATGACGATGAGCAAGATCAAGGTGATGGACAGGACAATCAGGGAGACATCTCTCCTCTCCAAATGTATCCACCTCCAATCGATCAACCTGGCTCGAGTGTGCCGATGCCTTACTATCCATCGCCCAATCGAACTAATAGTCCCAAATCTTTTTTGAGACTATTCAAATCAAAGAGAGATGAGGTGATAGGTCTGCTATTTGGACATGCGAGAAGAGTGAACATTCCCAATCATACCTTTTCAAATGGTCACTTCTGTGAGCTGACTTGCATTTTGCATTGCACTTTCGATGGTGGTTTTGAGGACGGGTTGTTTAAAACAAATTTTGGTGATGAGTTTTGCGCATATACTCGAAAACGATTTTCCGGTTCCGTGTATGAGGGATGCTTTGTAGGCCACTTTAGTGGCGAAGTCCGAGTTGACGATGACGATACGCTCTGTCTCACTGGTTGGTTCGCAGGGCATCTTGAAGGCAAATTTGTGGACAAGCTCAATAACGAATCGAACAAAGCAATCAACAGCAATTCTGATTTCTGTACTTGTCATGAACCGTCCACTGTTTACCTTTTGCCGCATCCTTCGCTCACAATTAGCGCCTATTCGTCTGTCTCCATTTTGGCATCTGGTCGACTGTGGATTGATCAATTAGATCTATCAAAGGAGGAAATTGTCTACGGAATACCACTCAAAAGAGACAATTGCAAATTCGAAATCGACTGCGAATTTGAGTCAATCAATGAAATCCCCGTTGATAATAGTCGAAATCTAGAGTTCCGCGGCACAGTATATGGCAGCTTTGATGGCATTTTTAGTGGTTCAGCCAACAAGCACTACAAGAATGGACGCGAAATATGCTGTATCAGTGGCGGGTTTGGAGGAATGCTGACCAATTGCCGATTTGAGGGAATATTTACTGACTCAATGGATCAAGCAAACAGCGGCACTATTGCTGTCACCCAGGCCAATGATCAACTGTCCACTTTTGATGATCAGTTTAGTCACCAGGCTAATGATCAACCAAGTGGTGATCTTCTCGAAGACAACACAAGCGAAACTTCTCATACTCATGAAAGCCATACTGCTGCTACTGTTGCTGCTTCTGCTCCTACTGCTGTGAATCATCAGCCGAGTCAGTCTAATTTGGTCAGACCTGCCGAATCGGGTGCCGCCTCTGGAGATGATGCTGATGATACGAATTGGACAGCTCCATCAACTCAAAGTGATGATCAACCAAGTGGTGATCTTCTCGAAGTCAACCCAAGCGGAACTTCTTTTGCTTGTGAAAGCTCTGCTGCTACTGTTACTGCTGCTCCTACTGGTGTGAATGATCAGGAGAGTCAGTCTAACTTGGTCAGACCTGCCGAGTCGATTGCTGCCTCTGGAAATGAAGCAAATATCCTCAATTGCCCGGATCAACCAACTAAAGGCAATGAAGAACCAAGACGCAGATCTGCTAGATTTTCTGGAAAGGCATCAAGCAGCACTTCGAATCACATCAACGAAGAAGATGATGATGATGATGATGAGGATGAAGAGGCATCAAGTCCACCTGTAAAGAAAACGAAAGTCAAACCATTTCGCAGTCACACTTTTGAACAGCCGGGGACCAGTGCACAGCAACAGCAACCTGCAATCCAAGATCCAATTGATGAAGAACCACCACCGGACAAGCCTTTCACCATTGAACAACTTATATGTCCGAATTGTCCTAAAATTGTCACCAAAAACGAATTCGATGCTCACATGTTGAATCAACACTCAATTGAACGCTTTCGATGCTTGTTCAAAGACTGTAGAGTTTCTTTCGTTACAAAGTAAGTTTATATCTTTATTGCTTCAAATACCACTAACTTTGATTTAGTAAGGAACTAGGGCGCCACCATAAGGTGGCTCACGGGAACACGGTCAATTGGGAATGTGACAAATGTGACAAGAAATGTCCTAGCATGAAAGCTCTGAGTACACACTTTCGAGAGTTTCACAAACCCGGCAAATATGTCTGTTCGTTCTCAAAATGTAAGGCTGTGGAAGGGTCCTACAAGGATATGATCAACCACAACAAACGATATCACAAGGAACAACTTGTATGTCAACAAGCTGATTGTGTCTATATGACTCCTAATTTAGCCAATTTCAAGAATCACCAAAACGTCCACAATGGCATCAAGCCCTACCTATGCAATTGGCCCCAATGTCCATTTGCTGGTTCATCTCGATGTACCACATTAAAGCACATTAGAAGCAGCCATTTTGGAAAAAGCAAAACAATAGTGAAGAAGGGAGTGAAACGTTCTCCGCAATACTATCTCAAGATAGTGAAAGAGTTGCTGTGAATGAACAGTTGAACATACGAAAACTTCTCATTCATTCATGTATCATGTTGATTAGCTCTTTTTATGGAACAGTTCTCATTTGAGTTAAACAATCTCATGACCACTTGTCACTTATCACTAAATGGCTTTCTATCAATACATTTGTAAAGAGACTCTTCTTGCAGGTTAGTTAGTCTATTCACATCGTAACCATTCATTGATACGATCACTTCATTATCCTTCCACACTGCACGACACATACGAACAAAGCCAATCTGTACTCGCAAACCATACCAAACACAACATTAACACCCTTTACACTACACTTTGCAACAGACATTCAATCTGTAACACATCACACTCACTATCACAGCTCATGATTAATCCTTTGCCCGAAGCTCTTTATCGTTTCTCATTTCAATCTTAATCATAGCTTATTGTTCAATAAAATCTGTATTACTTTATTCATGTTTGCAACTAGATTCGATAAGTCAACAGTGATTCTTGTTAGTGTGGCGGCTTGACTGAGATGAAATGGCATGACTAGCCTAACTAACTCGACTAATTGCAAAGTGAGTGAGGTCTTGGCTTGACGAGTTGGGGTACTCCTTGTTCAGTAGAATCAGTCTTTCACGCCAACGAACAATGTGTGCTTTCGGTAATCAACAATGCACACATCGCAAGCCCACTCTACAATGCACTCTTCAATTAGTCACTCATTAATGGTCACCCTTTTGCCACTACACGTTCTTGTTCTATGAAGATGCGATTAAAGGTGATGATTATGCCTACGCGGTGGCATAGGGGGATGGTAGCAAGCTCTTCGAAAGTTATAAATATATGATTTAGTGGTAATAAGAAGGCAATTTGGCCACCGAACGATCGATTATTATTAAGGTATTAACGTGTCGAGATGTGTTCGTGTGTCTGTGTGTGTGTGTGTTCGTAAATTGCTCGATCAGTCGATTGTGGAATTCGTTGACTGTTTTAGTCGTTCTTGTGGTCAAATAATCTTAAAACGCTCACGAAACGCATGCACACTATTGCACATATATTCAAAATAAGATGGAGAGTCAGAGTCAGAAGGTGGTTTGTCCTCCTCCTCCTCCTCTTCCTCTTTCTGTGGTTTGGCTTCGCTATCGCTTTCGCCATTAGTCTGTGGCGAGGATTGTGGTTGCTTGTGATTATTTGCAACTGACCTTTGATTTGATCGACAGCAACCACTCAGACCAGCCTTTGGCTCGGTGACATCCATGATGACTTTGCTCTTCTTTACCGCATTACGAGTGGATCGTCCTAGTCGAGTACTGTCCTCTTGGTCCTCTTCGTCAGAAGAGGACACAACCGCCGGTAACGGTTTCGATCGCTTCTTGACCAATGGAGCCTTCTTACGCAACTTGGTAGGCTTAATCTGTTCGTCGCCCGAAGAATCAAAGTCAGCGCTGCTTCGACCGCGGCCAGTTGCTGCTGCTCCCTTGCCGTTTCTCTTGTTGTTGTCATTGGAGGCCAAATTCGCCTGATCGCGACCACTGCCACTGACAGTAGCCAAAGCGTTCGTTGATTGTGGCTGCATGGGCTTGTTTGCTGTGGCCCCTGATCGGTTTGTTGATTTGCCACCCGAACCTGTCTGCATCTGCTCGTCATCATCGATGAGATGATGGTTGCCCTTCGCCGCCGCCTTTGTGGATCGTCGAACCTGGTCCTTTTCCTTGCCAGAAGAAGCAGCCGGCACCGATGCGGATCGCTTCTTCTTCTTCACGAATAGAGTCGCCTTCTCGTTGGTGGCCAACTTGGTTGGCTTCGCTTGCTGCTGCTGCTGTTCGTGGTCCGAATCAAGGTTGACACTGGTTCGACCATTTCTAGCTGCTGCTCGAGTGCTTTTGCTATTATTGTCAAAATAGAGAGAGAGAGAGAGAGAGAGAGAGAGAGAGAGAGAGAGAGAGAGAGAGAGAGAGAGAGAGAGAGAGAGAGAGAGAGAGAGAGAGAGAGAGAGAGAGAGAGAGAGAGAGAGAGAGAGAGAGAGAGAGAGGAGAGGGAGAGAGAGAGAGAGAGAGAGAGAGAGAGAGAGAGAGAGAGAGAGAGAGAGAGAGGAGAGAGAGAGAGAGAGAGTGAGTAAGATACACACACACGGACAGATGATCTAAATCCAATTGCCCAAGTATCAATATGTTGAACAGTACAACCAACTTTGATTAGTATCGTTTTAGTTCTCTTGGCACTGCATACAAATTGTTGCCTGTACATTTGTATTGGCGGCTTCGACAGAACAGATTACTGAAGTGCACCATAACAACCTCAGTTGCATCATAGCTAAACTGAATGGTAATACACTTTGACATAACATGCACTACAGCCACATTATGCACCAAACAAATCGGCCAATTCGCGCTTACAAGTGTTAGTGCAGAGAGGGCAGTGCAAGTGTTCACTCAAGCACTTGTCGACGAGACCTTGCCTTGCTCGCATCGATTCAATTTGTCCATCAATCTGGTCAAATCAGTCTGCCGAGTGTGGCACCTCACTCACAAACACTTTGCACCACTCCACCACCACCGGTAACCACGCAACTTGACCACTGCACACAAACAGACCAAACCAATGAAATCAGTGCCAGTAATTGTGAACTCGGCCACTGCTCGTCGGGTCTTTTGCTAACTAATTTCTCGCGTGATCATGTTGAACTGATTGTAGAAACTTCAATTCCGGCGACTAAAATGGCCAATTAGCTCGATTTCATCGAGCAGAATCATCACTACAGCCGAGTGCCTCACTCACTCTCACTAACACTTTGCTCGGCAACCACTTTGTTCGCCCGATTAAGGATGCTCTCTGCACAAAAGCCCTGCTACGATTTAGCGAATAGCGATGCACACAATTAAAGAACATTTATTAGTACAAATAGAATTGTGATTGTTGTAACAAAATAAAGAATGAAAGTCAATAACATAAAATAATAAATTAACTAACTATATATATTATAGCCTGCGCCTTGAATGTCTTCAATGGTTTCACTCATTAGTCACTCTAGTACTTGAACATGTCGGCTTCGATCGAATCGAGAAGATCAAACAAATAATCTTCGATCAGGACGGGAGAGCCAGGCACTGGAACATTCGGATGGTTTGGTGACACGAACAAACTCAACTGTACATTGTAGTAGCGGCCTCCTTGGGTCGAGTTCAAAAGTTGGTATGGTTTGTGACTTTCCATCATCAACGCAACATCCGCCAACAGAAGCAGTTTATTGATGAGTTGAGCAACAAGAGAGTGAGCTTGTTGTTGGTTGGCCGGTGAGCTGCACTGAGCGGGCAATGATGATGATGACTTCGACATGATCAACTCCGAATGGGTAAGGCTCGAACTTATCTGATGACAATCATGGGTTTAGGGAAAGAGAACAGGCGACAACAACAACACGGACAATCAAACTGAACACAAAAATCGAACACAATCGAGTGTTGTTGTGTGTGTTTGTGTTCGAACGCGTTCGACTTCTCCGACATTGACCCTTCATAGAGAACGTAACCACCTTTTGGACCCACTGCAGAACTAATCAAATAATCGAACGCAATCGAGTGTTGTTGTTGTGTGTTTGTGTTCGAACGCGTTCGATTTCTCCGACATTGACCCTTCATAGAGAACGTAACCACCTTTTGGACACACTGCAGAACTAATCAAATAATCGAACGCAATCGAGTGTTGTTGTTGTGTGTTTGTGTTCGAACGCGTTCGATTTCTCCGACATTGACCCTTCATAGAGAACGTAACCACCTTTTGGACCCACTGCAGAACTAATCAAATAATCGAACGCAATCGAGTGTTGTTGTTGTGTGTTTGTGTTCGAACGCGTTCGATTTCTCCGACATTGACCCTTCGTAGAGTACGTTACCACAGTTTGGTCTCACTGCAGAACTAAACAAAGAATCGAACGCAACTGTTGGTCTACATTTTAATGTTTACATGATGATATTATTATGCACAAGTGGATATTTAATAACATAATATATTTTGTATATTACTGACTAATCTAAAATAAATGACCAGTGCATAAATATTATCACACACACACACACACACACACACACACACTTTGAAATTTTGACAGTACAAATGTATATATCATGATATATAATGTATAGTTTATGTGTAATATACTAAATGCATTAATAGATGGTGGCGCTTTTTTGTGGTGGATATTCATAGTAGTCGTGTATTGTGCTGTAATCATAAGATGTGTTGGTCGGCGACTCAGCTCGTGTCCCTCAAAATTGCCAGAAGAGACAGATTAAAGTTGGATGGGTTAAGTTGAACATTCGGTGATGCATCGATGCGTTGAGTGGTTAAGAGTGGAAGGCCTAATGGCAAATGATGCACAGCGTTTAGTGTTGTCTATTGGCTTATTGTTTGACTCGATTGAGTTCTTGTTCGAACTCGTGACACAGAAGGCACCAAATAGATTTGTGACCACCAGTTCTCGGTTGATGATAGTCGCGCGGATCTGACTCAGGAGAAGGATGGCTAACTCTAACATGTGAAATCACACGACGCTCCTTGGTCGATTCAAACTGACAGAAAGGACACTTGAATTGATCATGACTGTGAATGTAGAAATAGTGACTATACAAAGAGCGATAACTGCCAGAAATAGTGGGACACACTTTGCACCTAAAGTCATTGAGAAGTTCATTAGCTTTATGTTCATCTAACCGATGTTGCGCATTAAGCCACCTAGAGAAATAAAGTTGTCAATTTTAAATTACTAATCAATTTGCACATTCATGAAGGTCAAGTCTAGGCAAATACTCACAAGAAGTCAAATGATTTCGAGCAACCACCAATTATGCATTCATAACGGCGAACTCGATGAGCTAACCACTTGTGAGCTATGAGTACCTCCTTGCTTTCCGGTTTGTCGAAGATGACATCACAATGATTGCATCTGAGGGTTATGATTGTCACATTGTTCTGAGCTTGAGGATTTGGGACATTGTGTGTTGTGTTGTTTGGATTTTGAGTGGCTGCTTGGCGTGGATTCATAATCACACTGACCCTGATTGCTGCTGGTTGTTGTTGTTGAGTTGTTTGTAAATTGGAAATTGGGTTTGATATATTCGTGAGCGTGTCACGATTAGCCCGGGTGAAATCGATTGGTTGGCTCACATTTACTGTGCCACTACTGATCCCTGCTAAAGATTGTTGTATGTCTCGATTAGCTCGACGGGAAATGCCATTCTCTATTGACTTGGACATATTTGCCTCACTCAGATTGGCACAAGTGGGCGCTGGCAGATGAATTGCACTTGGCACATTAAAATCGCTCATTTGTGAAACATTTGCAATAGAATTCACAACTCTATTTAGTGCATTGATTGGAGAGTAATCTAGTGAACCGAATCTATTTGAGACCTTGGGCAAGGTGACACTGTTGCTGATGGTAGGTCGGTGAATCGAATTGGCACTCGTTGACTGTCGTGGATCCAACTGACACTGCACAACCCCATTAATAACATTCAATTCTGAAGGCTGAATTGAAATATCTGTCGTTTTCGTTGACAAAATTTTAAATCCTTTAAAGTTTTTGTGATTAGTTTTAGCATGTCTGATAGCATCTTTCTCACTGGAAAAGGCCAGTCTGCAAGCAGCCGATAGAAAACATTTCCATACGAATCCATCATGTTCAGAATCGAACGTGATCGATTCAGCTTCGCTTTCATCTGAATCATTCGAATCTAATTCGATGACGTCGACTTCATTCGGTGCAGCAGTAGAGTTGTTACTTTTGATTCTTTTTGGTGTGTGCTCATCGCAATTTGAACTGTACGGATTAGTTGCAGATGACTGTCCACTGTGGACACTTTCATTTGCACTTGATGTTGGTGGATGAAGCGAAGCACAAATAAGTGGCGAGTCATCTCGCGCATTCTGATTGTGATGGGAGCCATCATTTTCGTTCATGTTGAGGCTGGGTCGAGATGTTGACGCAGCATTGACATTCATGGTTGATGGTCTTTTAGACGAACTTCGAACAAAGCGCTCCATGGTCGAACACAGTCACAGACACAAAACCCAGGGCACAAACAGGCACACAAGCACACAGAACAGTAGTTTTGATGGAGCACAAGCTCGAAGCTCTCTCGCTGCTGGCTTAAAGTAAACTGTACGCAATACGATGACGGCGACCAAATGATTAACCGAACGAAGTAGCAATGGCCAAACAGTCGACTCGAATCAAGTTGCATCCAGCCAACTTACGCTTCACCAGAGCCTTCGAAAAATAGAAATGATAGCACACTCAGCCAGTGGCCACAGATAAAAAAGAAGGAAGCCACTGATAATGATGGCGTGAGTGGAGCAGAAGTGAGCGAAGAATGAGGCCTGTTCAAGACTTCCAATCTTAATGGCTTCTAGCTGTGATAGTGCCAAGTTTGCATCACTCCAAAAAAAGAAAGTCTTTCTACTTCGTGGGGTTATCATCATCTGCGGAGATGGTGTCTTTCTAGTCTACTGGACTATTCTCAACTGAAGTCTCACTTTTTTCTCATCTTGAGTGCGCACTCCGCCATGCACTCGACATTCGTGTCGAATTCGATCACACGATTATTGATTTCGATCGACAAATCAACAAACAGAAACTCGTAAACCCGTAAAATGATACACCATAGATAAAAAGGTTTTACGACAAACAAACGATAAGCAATGATTTATGCCTGTGTGATGGTGTGATGCTAGTAGACAGAAGATGAATTATTGGGTCCAAAATTCACTCGAAATCAGAGCGGCGGTTCAACTGATGCAGATGGGTGAGAGGTGCCATGGAGATTTATTTTGTGGCAGAGAGAGAGAGAGAGAGAGAGAGAGGGGCGAGAAAGAGAGAGAGAGAGAGAGAGGGCGAGAGAGAGAGAGAGAGGGCGAGAAAGAGAGAGAGAGAGAGAGAGAGGGAGAGAGAGAGAGAGAGAGAGAGAGAGAGAGAGAGAGAGAGAGAGAGAGAGAGAGAGAGAGAGAGAGAGAGAGAGAGAGGGTGAGAGAGTGAGAGAGATAGAGAGAGAGGGTGAGAGAGAAAGAGAGAGGGCGAGAAAGAGAGAGAGAGAGAGAGGGCGAGAAAGAGAGAGAGAGGGTGAGAGAGTGAGAGAGGAGAGAGAGAGAGAGAGAGAGAGAGAGAGAGAGGGTGAGAGAGAGAGAGAGAGAGAGAGAGAGAGAGAGAGAGAGAGAGAGGGCGAGAGAGAGAGAGAGAGAGAGGGCGAGAAAGAGAGAGAGAGAGAGAGAGAGGGTGAGAGAGAAAGAGAGAGGTGAGAGAGAAAGAGAGAGAAAAGAGAGAGAGAGAGAGAGAGAGGGCGAGAAAGAGAGAGAGAGAGAGGGAGAGAAAGAGAGAGAGAGAGAGAGAGAGCGAGAAAGAGAGAGAGAGAGAGAGAGAGAGAGAGAGAGAGAGAGAGAGAGAGAGAGGGTGAGAGAGAAAGAGAGAGGGCGAGAAAGAGAGAGAGAGAGAGAGAGAGAGAGAGAGAGAGAGAGAGAGAGAGAGAGAGAGAGAGAGAGAGAGAGAGAGAGAGAGGGCGAGAAAGAGAGAGAGAGAGAGAGAGAGAGAGAGAGAGAGAGAGAGAGAGAGAGAGAGAGAATTCAATCGATTCTGGTTGTCCTCACACACTAAACCCGAAATAACTGGAAAGCCAGAAAAACCGTTATTGATTATTTATTGACCCAAAAGTAATGGACACTTTGACAGTATAAATGTGTATATATGATGATGATATAATGTATAGTTTATTATTATGTGTGTTACGATTCAATTGTGTAATGTATACTAAATGCAATAGGGGTACGATGGTTCCATTGCCTTGTGGTGGTGCATGTTGTGAATGTAATCAGCTTTTGTGTTAGTCGGCGACAAAGCTAGGGTTCCTCACAATCACCAGATAAGACAAATTGAAGATGATACACAGGATGGGTTGAGTTGAACATGAAGTGGATCCCATCGATGAGTTGTCTGCATACAAATGGAAAATTCCAAATTATTCAAATTATGCACCGCGTTTAGTGATGTCCACTGGCCAATTGTCTTGCCCGCTGGTGTTCTGGTTTATTCAATTCGTAACATTGAAGGCACAAGAACTCGTGATCACTTTGATCATCGCGATGATAGTCGCGCGGATCTGAGTCTGTAGTCGGATGGCTAACTCTAACATGAAAAAAGACACGTTCCTCTGTGAGCGAATGGAATTCACAGAAGGAACACTTGTAGAGGGCATTGGTGTGCTTAGAGATGCAATGATCTTCCAAATTAGAATAATATCCGTAAAGTTTGTTGCACACTTTGCACGCAAATTTACCGAGACGTTTATTATTTTTATGATCATTTCGCCGATGTTTCGCCATAGCATTCCTAGTGAAAGAGTTGTCCATTTTAAATTGCCAATCAACATCAACATGTACATTATTATTGGAAGTCCTGGGCATTTGAAACATTTGAAAGACATATATACTCACTCTGAGCCAAATGATTTCGAGCAATCTCTGATTAGACACTCATAACTGTCAACCCCATGAACCGACAACTTGTGATCGTTGAGAGCTTCTTTGCTTTTTGTTGTATATTCTTTGCAATGATTACATTTAAGGAATACGATTGTCACACTGTTCTGAGGTTGAGGTTCGACATTGAAAGCATTTTGTGTGTCGTTCTGTCTTTGTGCGATTGCTGGACGTGGATAAACAATGACACTCACCCTAGTTGCAACTGGTTGTTGTTGTGGTTGATTTAAATCATTTGATTTTGATTTGATTTGACCAAATTTGTTTGATGCATTTAGGTTGACTTGTTCCGTAGCATCGACATTAAACATTTGCTGTTGACAAGACTGAGAATGTGCTGTGTCCAGTGGTGCACTCACTGCACTCCCAACATTTGGCAGTTTAAATAGATTCGTTGTGCCCACCAAACTGTCACTTGTGCTGGCGGTTGATTGTTGATTCGAATGAGAGTGCACTTTACAATTTGGCATATGCACTTGGGCTTGTTGGACTGGGTTGGTGACACTCTTCCAAGTGGCACTGTTGGTGATGGTAGGTGGTCGCTGAATCGAGTTTGCACTCGATTGTGGTCGGTAATTCGACAGAGATTGAGCCTCTCGATTTGGCACACTCACTTGGGCAAGTTGGATTGGGTTGGTGGCACTGGTGATGATGGTAGGTGGTTGCTGAATCGAGTTGCCACTTGACTGTGGTCGGTAATTCGGCAAAGATTGAGCCTCACGATTGGCCACAAGCATTTGTGCCTGTTCGATTGGGTTAGTTTCACTCCCCAAAGTCAAACTGACAGTAGAAGGATCATCATTCGAGATTGCGTTAGACTCTCCAAGTCGATTCAACTCTACGCACACCTCACTACTACTGAGCTTTGTTGCTGAATGTAATATGACCTGTCTGAGAGGGAATGCGGCATAACACAATGGGTCAGTGGCGGAAGATGTAGTAGAATGATGATTGGAGTTTGTGCTAGATTGTTGGTGTTGTTGTTGATTCGAATGCTGAACACTATTAGCATCATCCAATTCTATAAACCCATTTGACTTTGTAATTGGGGAAGTTTGGTATCTTTTCACGTTTTGGTGATCCGTATAAGCATGTCTGACAAGATCATTTTGATTGGAGAACACTTGAGTGCAAGCATTCGATAGGTAACATTGCCAGTTCTCTCTATTCGCTTGGTGTTCGTCTTCAGAATCGATTTCGCTTTGATCTGAGTCTAAATTGATGAGTTGGATTGAACTCACTTGAGTTCGAGATGCGGGATCACCGTTGGACTGTGGAACATGATCCATCTGATATACATGTTTTGGAAGCAAGAGAATGTCCAGCGCCGTTCCGCCCCAAGGAACACCGGGAGCACGTGCGCGAGGCGCCAAACTGGACAGGGCGCAAAAATCAGGGTTGGTGGACCAAATTGGTGGCCCATATACAAAAAACAGGGGCGAAAAAATACTAGGTGCGGAGGGCGCAAGTTGACCCAGGAACGGCACTGAGAATATCTACACTTTTCACATATCTCCCACCTTGCCACAACCAACCATCTAAACTATCGTCACTGTCACTAACAGATTGAATGTCGTCTTCATTCGGTGCAGCAGTCGATTGATTGTTAAGTTTGAGTCGTTTCGCTGTATGATTTTGTCTATTAGAACTGGCTGATTTAGATGCCATTGACTGTTGAGCACTGTAATGACGTTGATTGGTGATTGTTGGTGGATGAGCCAATGCGCTACTAAGTGATGAGTGATCTCGCACATTCTGGTTGTGATCGGAGTCATCATTTTCGTACATGTCGAGGCTGAGTTGTCGAGATGTAGTAGCCGAGTGGACAATCGTTGATGATCTTTCTTACGAACCTGAAGCAGAACAGCGCTCAATGGTCGAACACAGTCACCGACACATAAACACGGAAGAGTACTTTTGACGGAGCATAAGCTCTCGAAACTCTCTCAACATGTACTCGGCGAAAACTAAATTCAATACGACGACAACCAACTTATCGACCGAATGAAGTAGCAGTGGCAATGGCCAAACAGTCGACTCGAGTCAAGTTTCGTCCCGCCAACTGATACTTCACCAGATCGCCTTCGCCAATAGAAAAGATAACTCACTCAGCCAGTGGCCACAGATAAAAAAGAAGGAAGCAACTGATAGTGATGGCGTGAGTGGAGCAGAAGTGAGTGAAGAATGAGGCCTGTTCAAGACTTCCAATCTTAATGGCTTGAAACAGTGATAGGGCCAAGTTTGCATCACCCAACATCAAAGTAGAAAGCCTACTTTCATCGTGAGAGTATCATCATCCGTTGAAAAGTTCTGATATTAAAGTCAACTACACCATTCTCATATGATGTCTCACTTTTGTGCCTCATCTTGAGTGCGCACTCCGACACGCACTCGACATTTGTGTCGAATTCGATCGCACGATTATTGATTTCGATCTACAAATCAACAAACAGAAACTCGTAAACCCGTAAATTGATACACCATAGATAAATGTTTTTACGACAATCAGGATAAGCATTTATTTACGACAGTGTTATTGTGTGGTTGTGGTAGACTGTAGATGAATTATTGAGTCCAAAATTCATCCGAAATCAGGGCGGCGGTTCGACTGATGCAGATGGGCGAAGGATGCCAGATTTATTTGGTGGCAGGGAGAGAGAAAGAGAGAGAGAGAGAGAGAGAGAGAGAGAGAGAGAGAGAGAGAGAGGGAGGAGGGAGAGAGAGAGAGAGAGAGAGAGAGATTGTCGAAAATGCAATAACGACTACAACCGAACACATTGCACCAAGGAGAGTAGATAGTAACAATCAACTGAACAGTACCGAAGCCGAGCCATCCGTGAAATTTTCCCAAAAGTAGTCAATTTTTATTGCCCTGATAGTGGTAGTAGTAGTTCACAAAGTGAACATACAACAAACAAATAGTGCAAACAGTGTTAAAGAATCACTTTATTTTATATGACCTTTAGAGTGGCATTGGCACTCAGCGGGTGCTTGGTTCGGTTAGGTTGTGTGGTTGTGTGTGTGTGCATCTTTAAGATTACGATGATGATTAATGTGGCTACCTCTTAACTGTGGCGACCACTGAGCACTGAGGTAAAATTGGCCGAATTGTATGCCAAATAAAATCGTATTATTGTATCTCTCTTGAAACTATACATCACCCTCACTCTACAGTCTTCAGGTCGAAATCAAGTCTAGGGTGATCGGCTTTGTTGATCAGTTCCATTGTAGACACACACAACACTACCATTGGCACTCTGCCCAAGTTGTGCAAATTATGAATCGTCAAATTGTTAGGATTTGTTTCAACAACTGGATGAATGAAGGTTGAGTTGCAATACCAAAAACGGTTGCAACGGAATGGGTTTGAAAGCCGCAAGGTGCACTCGAATTTGCTTTGCACTCGCTGTGAGATTGTCCGATTAGTGCACAAGTGCTCAGTCCTACCACGAAGACGATTGCACTCTCTTCCCCTCAAGTTGACTCGTCACACCAAGAGAGGAGCACACACACACACACACACACACACACACACACACACACACACACACACACACACACACACACACACACACACACACACACACACACACACACACACACACACACACACACACACACACACACACATGCACACAAGAACGGAGAGTAAAGCAATCGGCCGAATGCGAGCGCATCAATGCTGCACTCTGATTCTCTAATAAAGTCACCAGAAAGCAGAAATGGTCTATTTCACGGAGTAGTCACTGGTTCAGTAGTGCAGTTGATTCCCATTGAGTGGTCATCCGTTCTCATTTGTTCAGATAGTGTGCAAGTGTACAGCTGCTACGGCATTAACTATTTCACTATTTATATACTGATGACCAACTGATTGCCATTGTGGTGGCTGATTGCGTTTGCATTTAATAAAAAAGTATTGTTGACTGTTGGTGAATGCGTCAGCCGGGAGTCGAACCCGGATCAACTGCTTGGAAGGCAGCTATGCTGACCGTTATACCACTGACGCACATTCACTGACACATACAGCAGAGAAGGGACTTCTTAAAGGGTCAACTAAACATGACTATACCTGAACTAAGTGAAGAACAGGTATGCATTTGCGAGTGCCTGTGCAATGAGCACATTGCATAGTAATCAATGCAACAAGCAATATTGCCCAAGCAAATATAGAAACCAAGTCACTGGTGTTACTGAGTTTATCATCGAACATACATCAACCACAAAAGAACACACAGAAAGTTCGCAAGCAGATCAGTGAATAAAAAGACAAATAGCCGATGCTCAAGAGAACACTTGCTTTGTCTTTACTAAGTTGAAATGGACTTGTTTGTTTGGTAAAATAAATCGTTGCGAGCTTGTCATATGTTTCGACCACAAAAGGCATTGCTCGTGAGCTCACTTGTTCTGGCCTGTCTCGACTGAGTGCAAATTGTAGAATATAGTAGGAGGTGATGTCCAACAGTGATAGAAAAATAGCAATTAAAATGAAACGATTGGTAGACCAGACCAACCCGTGACAAGACGTGAGCGAGATGGATTGAGTGTGGAAACACATTTTGACGACGAGTGCGAGTGAATAAGTGGACCGAACGAGGGTGCATTGCCAGCACATCAAAGCGCACACGTAGAGCGCGCCGTGCACAGATTGTGAGTGCCACTTTGTGTGTGTGCACGTCTATTTGCTAGTGCTTTGAAGTTTCTGAGCTCACGGCACACTCGAGATGACTAGGCAAAATTCAGTGTCCTTTCTGGAATGGTACTTAGACAAATACACAACTTATAATGCAAGCTCAATCGCGAGGTGTCGAGGCACACACAGCACGCGCACACATACAGCACACATACAGCACACATACCCAGCCAGGCATTGCAGTGAGTGCAATGTTTACTTTTGCGTCCATGTCCACTGCCACTGTCTGTCTGCCTTGGCCTGTGCTAATTTTTGTTCAATTTGCTGTGATTCGATCGAGATTAGCGATTGAGCTAATCGAATAGCAAAGCCCATCACTAGTAGTCAGTCCTTCCACAAATAAGGTTGCACTCTCTTCTCTCAAGTTGACTCAAGACAGACAACTTGCCGGTGCTGAAGTGACAAGTTGCAATTGTCAACTTCCATCAAGTGCAAGCATCGTTGCGAGCTGGCCAATGGACAAGCAGACTCAAAAGGCTTATTCACAAGTGAACAGTTGCACCGGTCTGCCTCCATGGAGTGCAACTTGTCTCGTTTGATGAGCAAAGTGAATCAATAGGCCCGTAAGACAATTGTTGCCAATTTGATGATTGTGAACAGTACACCTTGGTGGTCTGCTCTCCAGCCAAAAAATCGGTGCACACACAACAACAACACTCGCAAGAGCGCTGCCAAGTCGAGGAGAGAGAATGATTAGTGATTAAGCCGGCCGCAGCAGAGTGGCTGAGTACCGATCATCGCACTCATTCACTAATCAACTTAATTATTAATGAATAGTCAGAATAAGTCACTAAATGCAGCAGTGGCATATCTGCACACAAGCACACACACACACACACACACAACAATAACCTCACCACCACTTTGTATCATTTCATTAAGGTACCACAAGCTGATCGATTGAGACGACCAATGCCCGAACAAGTGTCAATTGACTAAACCACACAAAAGACACTGGCTGTCACACTTCTGTCACAAAATTTCAATAGAGTCGAGTGGCTGTGTGTGTTATGTATTTTACTGGGAAATGTAACAGAACTATACGAAATTTAATTATGATCATCTGCCTGTGCGAAGGCAGTCTATCTTTGTGTTTGTGTTTATGGAAAGAACAATCGATTCGACCAATTAACTCTCCATGCATCCTTAATTTGTAGTTGTTCTGGCTGATCATTGGTTATTTTAGGTCACCGAGCCAACAGCCAACGATCAATCCAATCGATGCCACTGGTCACTGGTTGTTGTGAACAGTAGCCCAATCGAGCAAACGGATCACATTTCGGTGACTCGGTGCGGTGGGCAGTAGTTGGGTCATGTCACACAGTCAGTCAGTCTGTGTGCGATCGCCGTAGTGTGTGCTGTACTGTACGGTGTAGAGGTAGTCTGTGCCTTCTATCATACAACGCATCTTCAGTACTGCATCGGTGCTGCCGTCGATCTGATCGTGTCACACCAGCGAGCACACCGTCACCCGCTCATCACAGGCAAAACACCGTTTGATTCAGTCGCACCGTTCAATCGGCTCTCATTCCTTAGACTGAGAACATCACCTCGATCGATCACACATCGATTGCTCATCACCACTTTGGTGTCCTCTGTGTCCAATCTGGTCACTCTCACTAGTTGTTCACGATGAATTTCTTCGTGGCCGCGATCGTCCTATCGGTGGCCATCGCCCCAGCACTCCTCTGGCCAGACCTGCAGCCTAACAACATTCTCGTTGACCCGAACCGCATCGAGGACCACTCCGAACTGGCCACGCTCACTGCTCACGTCAATGAGGCAGCCCGAACCGGACAGTTCTTCGAGCAGACCATCGAACCCGAATGGGCCAACTACTACGTGAAGCTCAGCCGAAAGAACACTCACGGTGCCGTCCGTCCGTACCACTTCCACCGTTTCGAGATGGCTAATGGCCAGTTTCGTGTCATGTGCCGAGTAATGTCAAACTGGATCCATGAGTCGGCCGACAACGAGTGGCACCAAGCCATTCACAATGTAACCAACTTGTTCGCCTTCACACTGACCGCCAACCCGAAAGGTGACACCAATGACATTGTGTGCGAGTTCCTTGCAGCCGCGGACGACCGAGAAGCGGCATGTTTGCTTATCCTTCGCCAGTACAGCATCACACCATTCCCGGAACCCGAGTTTGTGGCCCGCGAGCACCACCACCACAAGGCGGACAAGTCGTCTGATTCCGCTGAGGAGCACACAGAGCTGGTGCACACTCACCACAAACATCGGCTCGCCCGTAAGTACTGCACCTCTGTCGGGCTGTACATCGCAGGCATCATCCTTTCGGGTATCTTGGTGCTCATTGCTCTTGCTGTTGTTGGGTACTTTGTGTTCTGGTTGGTAAGCGAGCGTCGCTACACGCTGTCGTACTGGCGAGTCAGTTTCCAACGTCAACGCGGTCGAACCATCCTAGCTCAGACTGACGAAGAGATCGAGCTACGTGACTTGCAGCTTCATCACGGTAACAGTCGATCCATCGAGTCTCTGACTGGGGGTGGGATGGAAGTGGATGAGTTGTAGACTGGCTACGAGAGCCATCACCACCACGATGACTTTGTCATTGACTGGTGGCCCCTGTGCGTCATGTGTCCACTTGTGCAGCAACAGCATTCATCATCGGCGCCTTACTTTTGCTCAATTTTGCGCATTTATTTATTGATATTTATTGATTTAACAGTATATTTTGTGACAGCTCAATAAAACTTAAACTTTCAATACGCGTGTGTGTTGCTTATTGATGGCCTAATGATGAGAGTTTAGACTTTGCGAGCACTTTGCACACAGCACACACACACCCAGCCACACACACAAGAGCGCAGTGAGTGCAATGTTTACTTCTGTGTCCATGTCGACTGTCCAGTATCTGTCTGCTTTGGTATGTGCAAATTTTGCAATTTGCTGTGTGTCGATCGAGTGGAGTTGCGAGCTGGCCAATGGACAAACCGACTCAAATGGCTCCTTCACAAGTGACCAATTGCACCGGTCTGCCACCTTCCAGTGCCATTTGCCTTGTTTGAGGGCAAAGTGAATCAATAGGCCCATGAGGTCATCGTTGCCAATTTGATTTCACAACTGTCCATCGTTTTTGAGCAACTTTGGCCATGAAGCTTCGTAGTGTGCTGAAGAAAAGACCTTTGTCCGTGTGCGTACAGTCCGGCAGCAAGTTTGTTTGCTCATTCGGCGCATATGAGTCCGGCTGGTCCGGCGGGCACCACCACTCGGCCCCTTTGTTAAGTTAATTTGTCTGATCAAACAAATGTTTACGGTCCCTATTTCACATGGAATCATCTGCAATGAAACAGCCATTTAATAATCTAATGAGCCAATCGAGCACTGTTCCGGACTAACATCAACACTAGCAACCATTGCATTGCACGGCAAGCACGGACGGCAGTGCACCCGCTGATGGACTAAATAAATAATGCCGATACAGTGAATACAGCAGGGCATTGCATCCGTGGTGCAACCATTTCCCTACTTGACTTCTTCTTCTACTTCGGAGGTTCCTATGACGATTACACCAAAACACCATCTCGGTGCACTGTCCACCGCCCTCAGCAAAGAAGCACAACAAGTCCAAGTCAAATCAAAACATAGCAAACACAACAAGCACCACAACCACCACCACCATCACATTTCGTGAGCGCATCATTGAAAGCAATACTATCGTGCAGTACACACATTCGTTACCGAGACCCAACTCGTCTGGCTCATTACACTCGATGACCTCATCTGATTCATTTGCACCAGGAACAGCTCCCGATTGGTCGTCTTCAGTGGCACCACAACCAGTGGCAGCATTTGCCAAGTGGTGGCACAAGTGATCCCACAACACGGCGCCATCACCACAATCATTCACTACTCTTGTCCTCAACTACTGAACCGATTGCGACCCTCTCATTGGTTATCTCGTTTGGGCAACACCTGAGCTTAAGCTCAAACTAGTCAAAGAGAATGGAAATGGGTCAAATAGTGCCAAGCACACACACACACACACACACACACAGACAACATAGTGCCGAAGGACTGGGCCACACTCACCAACTCTGTACTGCAATACACAAATCCCTGGACACACAGTAATCACACAAAGTAGGTACATTACAAGGAACAATATTATTCAATACAATATCCACAGTAAATCCATATTTTGTACATAAAACAGTAAAACAGTGACACTATTTTGTGACCAATCACAACATGCAGCACATGTTGTGTGTTGTGTGTAATGTTCACTGCAACCACTTGACGAACTTGTCACCGGCCACGATTCGTTTCTCGTTCAGGTAGGTTTGGCTGTTGTCCGTCTGCTTCTCCAGGTAATATCTATCATACGAGAAAGTACATTAGTGTTTAGTAGACACAATCGAATCGCATCACTGACCTGTAGTTGATCATCATTCCGCACGAGTTAGCCATTCCACGTGAACTCGTGTCCGCCAGCCAGTTGAGCCGCCACATCACTGCTCCGTTCTTCAAATGGAAATTGGCTGTGGATTGTAAATGGTTCGTTAGTACATTTGATCACAAGAGAGAGAGAGAGAGAGAGAGAGAGAGAGAGAGAGAGAGAGAGAGAGGGAGGGCGAGGGCGAGGGCGAGGGCGAGGGCGAGGGCGAGGGCGAGAGAGGGAGAGGGCGATGGCGAGAGAGAGAGAGAGAGAGGGGGTGAGAGAGGGCGAGAGAGGGCGAGAGAGAGAGAGAGAGAGAGAGAGAGAGAGAGAGAGAGAGAGAGAGAGAGAGACTAACGAACAGTCACATACCAACCGAGTTGAGTGCATAGCCTCGTCGCTTCTCATTGTACAGATAGTGGGCACAGATATGCATCAAAGGCGCCTCGAGCAGTTCCACCAGCAACGGATCGTTGTACCACTCGCCCGAACGTAACAAGTGAACCAGTCTACTCCAGAATAGGGCACCACTCTGATCGAAGCCACTCTCCTTGGGTGAGGCGAATCGGCCAGTGCTCGTTACATATGACTGCAGTTGGGGAAAATCGCCATATTTGTGCCAGAACGAGGTAAAGTTCTTCGTCTCATCGTTCCGTTGAATCGCCTGAATCGTGGACAGGAGATACTCAGTGAAGTTGGGAATGGGCGAGAGTGAGGAGTACTGGCGCATCTGTGAGAATTCCACTTTGAGCTCACTGGCCACCTGCTGGATCATGTGATGGCCCAGGTCAATGCCGTTCAGGCCCTTTTGGGTGGACGAAATTGAGTAGAAGATGGCCGCATCGATGCGTTTTGGGTCCTCGAAGGCGGCATGAGTGAACCGGGCAAATGAGGACGGATTGAACATTTTCGAGGCCGCCGCCTTGGCCGACTCGAGAGTAGTAGAGCCGAGCACATCTTGTTGGGCGGATGGTGGTGCTGACGATGGTGAACGACGGAACGATGCTTGGTGAGTGGTTTTGATAATGATTTCCTGTGTGAGGGAAACAGATTACGAGTTAGTGTTTGGCTATGTCACTAGTGACTGACCTGAATTGAGGATGAAATGTCCGGCACAAGTGCAACGTGCAATATCACCAGTGGCTCACCAGGCAGACACGAGTGTGAGAACATGTAACACCGACGATACAGACCGACCCGGTTCTTCAGGTCAACCCAATTGCGGATTGGGTGCACTGCCTCGTACTCAGATATCTACACAGACAAGACAGGACTTTGTTGCATTAGCTTTGTGTGTGATAGGTCGCTTAGTTAACTCACCTTCTGGAGAATGGATGTAGGCGAGTCCCAGGTGACCCGCTCCAGTCGAAGAAACCCGGCCGAGAACCACAGAGACAACAAATCGGACAGCTCGGTCGACATGAGACGGAGGAACACTTTCGAGTTGGGATTCTGTGATGCACTAACCAGCTTTGCATTGCCCAGTACGGTCAACATGTCTCCACGCAGGTCGACCAGAAACTTGACACCATTGTCGAGACGGGAGATGTGTCGAAACAGTTCGAGGTAACGAGGACGGATCTGGTTTCGTAATCGATCGACCAGCAGTGCCGGGTCGAATGGCTCCTGGCGGGATTGGGTGCCCAGGAAGGAGTTGGCCGCAGCACTGGCAAAGTCCAAACTGGTGGCAAACTCGTCCGAGAGGAAACACAGGTACTGGAAGCGGTCAGCGGGCTCGCACTCGTAGTACTCATCGCACAGTTCCTGGGCAGCTTCGAATTGTCTCTGTGAGGAGGGAAATGGGTTAGAGGAAATGAACGAACTACATTGGTTATGACACAAACCTGACTGAAGTGCCGTGTTGGAGAGCGCTGCACCACAAAGTACGAAAGCTCTTTCAGTTTGTCTATCTTGGGATATGACTCTGCTGTGACTGTTGGGTAAGGTAGTGCATCGGGCAATTGGGCACTTGCACTCGAGGATAGAGCTCGTACAGTGGTGGTGGTACGCCATGATGGTGATGATGAGATGTTCTGGTTGGCAAAAATGCGACTTTGGTGGTGATAACTTCTGGTGATACACGACGATGATGACAAACGAAGCACTCGCTTTGCACCGTACGGACGAGTAACAGTAGAAGGACTAATGGAATGAGTGGAGTGAGTGAAGCTGACCAGAGCTCGCAAATGGACCGATGATGAGCCAACCACCGAAAGATTACTAAATCTAGACAGATTCATCATCGCAAATGGAGATCTTCGTTTATTCGTACAAAACAGACTCGAAAGTCGATTGGCGAAATGTCAAATGATGACCGACTGAAGGATAGCGTGAACGACTAAATCGTCGTTATCGGTTTAATGTACGAGTTAGAGCATCATCACATAGACATCATATTGCGTTCGTATTGTACTTCTACTGGTGATAACACACAAACAGACAGTTGATGGTGAATGACATAGAGAGTGGTGTCTTCTTTTACAGCAACAGCAATAGCACAACTACTGCTACTACCTCGATCTTATCACCAAAGTGCGCTTCAATGGCACAATTCGGCACAATTCGAATCGATTACAACAAACACACGACAAGTACATACATACGATTGCACACACACACTCACACAGACAGTCAGGATATGAAGTCACTTGATTGAGCAAAGTGGCACACAAACTCGTTTGCTTCAATGAACAAATATGATGATCAACGATGAAAGATGTCGAGCGATACGACAAAAACAGAACACAACTGTCCAGGCAGATGATCAGTCAGATGCATGTGACCAAGAGTAAGAGCACACGAAAAGTACAGTCTTTAGGGCATTCAACAGAGACGAATGTGATCTACCGAGGTGATGACGAACACAAAGTTGAACTCGTAGAGCAAAGGCGATCACAAATCGATCAGTAGTAGATGACATACACTAAAAGTGAGCGACGATCACGTACGTCGAAGAGTCAAAGTCGAACAACAACAACATGAACTCACACAGGAGAAGAGAGCACGGAGAGAGAGGCCAACACAGTGACTCAGCTGATGTGGCAGTCAGTTAGCGTTCTAACCCAAAAGATGGCGCCACCGCTCCGCTAACTTTTAATTTATAAACCACAAAATCAAACAGAAATAAAAGCCAATTAACCTTTCTACCTCTTCTACCATTAATGTCACCTATATGATTTTGTTTGTTTGTTAATTCAAATTTATTATTACTAATTTTCACCTGTGTGTGTTCCGCAGAAGGATTAATAATCATAATAAATTTACCGATTAAAAACTACTGACTACTTAAGCTAATAATGAGGATGGCGAGACACTACAACCTGAACGTGATTGATTTTATATGTTTTGATCGGACTGTTCAGAGAGAGAGAGAGAGAGAGAGAGAGAGAGAGAGAGAGAGAAGGAGAGAGAGAGAGAGAGAGAGAAGGAGAGAGGGGAGAGAGAGAGAGAGAGAGAGAGAGAGAGAGAGAGCATGAACATGTGGAAGACAGATTCGATTTTGGAATTAATACAAATGGCACATACACAAACCACAGGGGTGTGACACACACACACACACACACACACACACACACACACACACACACACACACACACACACACACACACACACACACACTACCTGTGTTAATTACTTTTAGCAATTAAATTAATCATTCACCCCGCGCGCTCACACCACTCTGCTAACTCTTTCAATTCGGTCGGTAATGTGACGTATCGGTACGAGAACGCACACTGCATTCGTACTCACAAATTGCATTACAAATCACAAATTGCACAAACCAATTGAAATTTGTGATCATTGGATTTTTGTGTGTTGTGCGAACACGGTGAAACAGTCAAAATTCAAGTGAATTTGTTGTTGTTGTTTGTGTCTGCGCTCGTTCAATGCATATAAATCAATTGGAAAAAATTTTGCTAAATTCGAGGTAAAATATCATTTAGCGAGTCATGTTGTCCTCCTGATATTGCTACTAACTTGCAGTCGATTCGAGCACACCTCACACCGTCAGTCAGTCACCGTACACCGCAAGGTACGAGTTACAGTAGATGAAGGTGAGGCAAAAGAGTTATGCGAACTGCTCACGTGAGTCTCACTTGTTTCGCACTTGCATTAAGATCTCGACATTATTGGCTTCTTCGTCTTTGTCTTTGTATATGTCTTTATTTATTACACTACTAGAAGTAAGAAATAATAAGTCGATTAGTCGAGTCGACTAGAACAGAACGAATACCAAATTGAATTATCGCAATAAATTGACGCATTGGAAGGGGCGAGAGATGGAGATAGAAGGAGATAGCACAATGAGAAAGACATAACCGAGGATCTATTTCGAGTCGGCGGCAACGGCTGCGGCGTCCGCGGCAATAAAACAGACAAATAGGCAAATTGCCCTCCATTGCCTTTATATTATATGATTGAGGTATGCAAATTGGCCACTCTGCACAACTACTAACTCAATAGATACTCGAATAATCTGGCAAACAGAAATTTTCAAATTCAAATTTATTACTTAAGAAGGCCGAATGAGGAAGATAATATTACAACAATTTGAATTCGGACAAAATTGGTGGCATCAGTGGCACTGCAGTGCACAGAGTGGCATCATCACATGCACACATTCCATTTTATAAGCACATACATTCAATCATGTTATTATATCAACATATCATATTAGGGCTCACAGAATTATTATGATAAGATCCAATAAATATGGCGCGCCACTTCTTAATTTCTTAAGAACAGAATGTAATCCTTTCGGTGGCGGCTGCAATGTCTTGCAGGATCCTGATAGAGTTGTTGTTCTAGACTTGTAATCGCATTATTAGGCATTACAGACAAACTTGTGGAATTAGACTATCAACATTCTGCTCAAGATTCTCTCTCTCTCTCTCTCTCTCTCTCTCTCTCTCTCTCTCTCTCTCACCCTCTCCCTCTCTCTCTCTCTCTCTCTCTCTCTCTCTCTCTCTCTCTCCCTCTCTCTCTCTCTCTCTCTCCCTCTCCCTCTCTCTCCCCCTCTCTCTCTCTCTCTCTCTCTCTCTCTCCCTCTCTCCCTCTCTCCCCTGGCTCCCTCGTCTCTCTCTCTCTCTCTCCTCTCTCTCTCTCTCTCTCTCTCTCTCTCTCTCTCTCTCTCTCTCTCTCTCTCTCTCTCTCTCTCTCTCTCTCTCTCTCTCTCTCCCTCTCTCTCTCCCAACGGCTCAACTTTGGTTCAAAACAGATGCAAACCAAAAGGATTTGCGAAAAATATATCTTTCACTTTTTGATGTATGTATGTTGTTGTTGAGAGGTGTTTGAGTGAGTTGTTTTCTTGATTTTGTTTGGCACACACTTGAAAATCTATACTTTATTATGATTTTCAAGTGCATTTGTGTGAACTTACAAGCTCAATGGCATCATCATCACATGTTCAGAAGCTACTCAAAGAGTGGTCAGCCAAGCCCATGCATTCATCACTTTACCACCACAGTCAGTCAAGTAAGTAAGTAAGTCATCATCATCATCATTTTGCATGTGTTGATAATAAGTGCATGTCTGTGCAGAAAGTTTCTCCACACATCTTCTACACCTTCATCGCCATCACAATCTAATGGTTAATGCAATGTATATAATGTAAACACATACATTCGAGAGTGTATGTGAACACAGCTGTGTGTGGTGAAACATATTTGATGTGTGCAGATGTGCTCAAAACGAGCAGCAATAACCGCCCAATGCATCTCATCTCGAGCGCGCGCGGCACTTTGGCCAAGCACAAACACACAAAAGCGTGCTAATTTGCATTTAAATGTTGTGTGCCACTGAGAGTGAATGACTAGTGGACTAGTGAGTAGTCACTTACACTTGCACTTGCACAGTCGAGAGTGATGCACATTACCGACTGTGCTTGGAATGTGTCTGACTGTCTGTGTATGATGACTTAACACCACTGAACGCCCTGTGCTGACGTTATATTGAGTCATCGGCTGCAGTGACCGCTGCTGCTCTTTGAATATGAAAGCACTTGCACACACATTAAAATGCCAAATTAACACCAAACACGAGAATTATGGCAAACATATTCATTCAGACAGACATATGCACAGACATATGCACACTTTCCCATGCACACACACACAGTGACATATGTGTCTGTGCAAATGTGTGAACGCGCTTTCAAGTGTAACTGTCTATTAATGAACATTCACAGACATTCAAGTGCACATTCACTAAATTATGTGATATATCACAAGACGATTTAGTTTGCAGTAAATCCGAAAAGTGATGGGAATAAACTTTGTAGTCTTTTACTTGTGTGTGTTAATATGTACAAATGGATTAATAGAGAAAATCATCACGCGCTCTGTATGCCAACTGTGCCAACAAATATATGTGTTGATTACTGTTTACTTGTGGAGATTTATAATCGAGGACACATAAATAAAAGCTGATTGAGGAGTGAACGCACCAATCCATAAATAGAGGAATCGAATGTGTGCAAAGACAAAGATGTCCACTGTTTTGTGCATTTGTTTGTTTATTTGTGCTCGTTTGAATAGAACTGACTAACTAGCCTAGTGACTAACTAACTAGCTAACTTGTTGTGCCTGTCTGTGGCACAGGACAGTCAACATAATCGAACCAAAAGTGTGTTGTATAAATGCCATTATTTATGTGTGTTGGTTGCAATTGGTATTTATGGTGTGATTTGCACATTTGGGTCTGTTCGCGCAAACAAGATTAATACTCCACTCTCGAGTGTGTGCTGATTCAGACCCACACACACTGAACTGTGATTGTTCTAACACATTAAACGATTCTGTGTTATTCGGTTATTGATTGAGTCATATTTGCATGCATTTGGGTTAGTTTGTGTGTTTATGTGTGCATTCCTACAACAAGCCGAGCTCATCTTCACCACTATCAATTGCCTTCTTTGTCTGTGTGTGTCTGTGTCATTTGCCCGTTTTGTTGGTGTGTTGAGCCTCGGTCTAATTTGCACGACCAATTGGCACCCACCAAAATCGCCTCGTTCAGCAGTAATCCATTCGAGAGTGGATGGTTGCAATGGCAATGGCACAGAGACGAGGGTGCACTGGACGCAGGAAACGCTGTGATACTATCGATTGCATTATTCTGTGAGTTGGCCAGATTGATTGTCTACTTGCACAGTGCACAGATCGTTTCCAATTTGTGTTCATAAGTGTTCATATGACTGTCGCATTTCTCATTACTTTCTTGCTTGCTTGTTGTTCTCTCTCTCTCTCTCTCTCTCTCTCTCTCTCTCTCTCTCTCTCTCTCTCCCATCTCTCTCTCTCTCTCTCTCTCTCTCTCTCTCTCTCTCTCTCTCTTGCTCGTGTCCTGTGTGTCCTCTCTCACTTTCTGTGTGTGCACACTCGAGCCGGAAATTAATTAAACAGGGATATATATCCATTTTACAAATAGACACACACAACACAAGTGCTAATAAGTCGTCGTCGTCGTCGTCGTCGGGTGATGGTGATGGCGATGGTGGTCGCAAGTGATTGTGTGCAAGTGATAACGCTGAAGTGCTGTATAATTCGCCATCTGTACACTATGAGTCAGTAATTGACAGTGCCACAGTGTGCAGATGGACAAGTGGCACACAATGAATATATCGAATATTAAAAGTGGCCAGAGACAGACAATGACACTTCTCACTACTCACACACAGGATGGAACAATAAACAGTGCAAACATATAATATCGAATAGGATTAGTAGATTGTTCAGTTTGGTTTAGTGGTAAAGATGGTTACGATGACGCAATTGGTTTGGTTTTTGGTTATTGGCTTGACAACTGACACAGAAGAGACTCATTCCAAGCTGATTGATTGCCTTTGTTCAAGCAAGTTCATTACTGCTTTTTGGTTGTAAAATGAAATGAACACGAATGAACAGACAAAATTGAACATTATTAGAACAATTACTCATGTTAACATGACAATTAGCTGAAACGTTTAGTACCAGTGCAGTGTGCACAGTTCGGTGGCACAAGTTCATTATTACTGTCGTGTGCCCCTGTGTCTCTCTGTTCGCTCGTTCACTCTCTCTCTCTCTCTCTCTCTCTCTCTCTCTCTCTCTCTCTCTCTCTCTCTCTCTCTCTCTCTCGCCCTCTGAGAGCGCCTGACCCGTGATTGTGCCCTATGATTATGGTGCACTAAGAGAGCTAATTCGGTCCCCAGATGACAATCTCACCTCACAATCCCCAGACCTTTCGCATCCTCCTCCTCATTTTAGTAGTGTAATGTCTATGTCCTCCTGAGAGCAATTCCGGTGTGAAGTGTCCATTGCCAGTGTTCAGTCTGTGTCTGTGCACCGAGATCGTATAATTCCTTTGTGGCCATTTCGATTCGGTCCGAGACTCATTCGATTGTTCTTCTTTCTTCATTCTGCACTTCTGTTCTCTGTGTAATTCATTTCCCTTGCCACAGTCGATTATGATTACACACACAGCTTTCAAGCACTGTACAGAGTTCAATTTGTGTGTGTTCGATGACTGTTCATCCATTCACAGAATTTCGCCGATTTGGCACTGACGCGCGCACACGAGACACACACTCTCGAACACTGATGGCTAATTGCGCGCGGCCAAATCGAATTAACTCACCTGTGAGTGGTCCAAATTGGCAGGTAATTCCTATGAGTAGTGTAGGTTAGTGCCATCACCTGCCAAGCGTGACCACAAGAACGCGTCAGGCCAACAGACAACCACACACAGAATTTGGGCCTTGGTAGTCTACTTTTGACTACTTGATTACAGTCGGTGGTGGTGCACTTCTAGACACACAGATTCACTGACTGACTGACTCACTGAATGAACGTGAAAGTGCGCTCAGCAAAGTGCAGCACTCAGTGAGCACACTATCTCTGTAATGCAATGTGTCTTAATTACAAGGCAAAATCGAGGTGGCCAAAGGTGAGCCACTGCACCGGCAGCAGCAGCAACAGCAGCAGTAGCCAAAGCCAAAGCCGACAAGGTGGTAGTTACCTGGTGGATGGAGGCGACTGAACATGAGTTACGATTACGCTTTAGCCCAACAACTGGCCATTAGAGATAGAGAGGACAGACAGAAGCAGCACTCAAATTGCTCCACTGAGAATCGAGAGCCAATTCAAGTGCCTCACAATGCGTTCTACCTATCAAATGATTTGTTCTACGCGTACAGGCAAACAGACAGGCAAATTAAATTAAATGTCAATTTGATCATAAAAGTCAGCCACTTTTAGGCAAAAGGAAGCACACACACAAACACACGGTTGTGAAATATATTTCCGACTATTAGTTCGAGTGAAAGTGAAAGTGTTTCGAAATGTGAACACACTCAAAACGATGATGATGATCACCTTATTGTGTTATTTGTTGTGTGCACTGTGTTCAGTGGTGTAATGTACATTAATAATAGAACATGTTCACTTTGATGTTGTTTGTTTAGCACATTACACATTGTATTGTTGCTCCTTTTGGTCAACTTGTCCAATTGACTTTTTTTGTGTGTGCCAAGAGCGCTAACTTTTAGGCTTGCGTGTGCCACATCTCTCACACTTTATGGGCACTTTGTGCATCCTGTTTCATACTGTTCACTCTTCTGTGTACGATTGTGTGCCATTAATGTAAAATGGACACACACAAAAAACATGCAAATTCGTAAACAGTAAAGTGTAATGTAATGTAATGTAGACGCCATGTTGAGTCATATGGACAGACACACTCAATGAAATGGCAACATATTCGAATATGACTGTCTGACTGTCTGTTTGTGCCGTATGTTGTGTATGTTCATTCATTCTATTCGGTAGGCAGTGCACGTGCCCCGATCATGATAATAACGACAAATACAAAAACAAAACAGCATAGTAGCCATATTGAGAGTCGCCGTATGTTTATCTTCGAATAGACTCGGCTACTACTCACTCACAAACAAACAAGCACACACAAAACTATTTACACACAAACTGACTTTTTATGTAAATGTTTAGCTAACAGGAGGCACAAATAGAGGAAATCGAAAAAACACATTCGATTCGATTTACTCAATTGACCATAATAATAATCAATTAAACGACTCCAAATGATTTTCGAAATTAAAACTACTATTTATATGAACAGATTGCGTTCTCTGCCTCGCGCCTAACTAATAACTAACACAAAAACCCAAATGGGGCACTTCATTTTGACGGTTATGTCTTGAATTTATGAAAGTGCCATTAGAAGAGATGGGTAATAAAATAAAATAAAAACTGCGAAACCCTTCATCTTCACGATCGTTTTGGTTATTTATTAGAACGAGAGTGGCTGCGGTGCGGTAGCCATTTCAAACTCAAAGACCATTTAGTGCAAAGTGTCGTGTGTGTGTGTGCCGTGGACCAATCAATTTATGGTTTTGGTTTTAGTATTTTCAATATTATATATATCGAATAGCCATCGAATGTGTGTGTGTTTGGTAGTAATTTTAATAACGCAATTACAGTGCACACACACAGTCGAGTCGATTCGATTGTGTGTAGAAGAGTGAACACAGTGAGGATCATCATCAGTTCACATTGGAATGGGGCAATTCATTTGTCCCGATCAAGGTAATAAAAGTCGATGCGAGCGAATGTTTAGTTTATTATTAAATTGGATTTGTGGGTCTGTGCTCCTCTCTAGAATCGGTTCATTTTAGTATTATTTTACACAAACAGTCCATCTTCTTCTTCTTATCCTTCTCTCTCTCTCTCTCTCTTACCCTCTCTCTCTCTCTCTCCCCCACTCTCTCTCTCTCTCTCTCTCCCCCCTCTCTCTCTCTCTCTCTCCCTCTCTCTCTCCCTCTCTCTCTCTCTTCTCTCTCTCTCTCTCTCTCTCTCTCTCTCTCTCTCTCTCTCTCTCTCTCTCTCTCTCCCCCTCTCTCTTTCTCTCTCTCTCTCTCTCTCTCCCTCCCCCTCTCTCTCTCTTCTCTCTCCCTCTCTCTCTCTCTATCTTCTCTCTCTCTCTCTCTCTTTTCTCTCACCCCCTTCTTCTCTCTCTCCCTCTCTCTCTCTCTCTCTTTCCCTCTCTCTCTCTCTCTCTTCTTATGTTATTTCTTCGAATTGCTCAATTGAACGAACGATCATTTTGGCACAATAATAAATAAGTTGATTTGCACTGACCACAGACACAAACACACAAGCAGAAACACAATGGACAATTGGGCCAGTACGTTCAATGATACTGTCCAAATGTGGTCGTACTGGTGGTGCAATGCAATGTATAGAATGACTTTCTGAACGTGTGTGCAAGTGCAATAAAACTTATAATATGAAAGTGTGTACTGTACGTTGGACTGTCTCCTGACTATAAATAAATGACAATTACCCGATACGTCGATTAGGAAGAAGGTCGATTGATTGGGACAATTGATCGCGTAGACCATTTAAAGTTAAAAGAAAATGCCCCCGGATTTTAAATTGAACTAATTGACCAATGTGTGTGCTGACTGTTAGTGACTGTGTCAGTTCACTGTGCTCATCTCTGTGTGACCATCTCGTTCTGGCCATGGCCATCACATTGCTATTGCTTCTGTTGTTATCACACTCGGATCTTTGTAGGTCTGTTCACTGTTTGGTCTTATATCCTGCTGCTGGCCTACAACTCACAGCACAGTCACACACACACACACACACACACACAGCAATACCAACCACCACACACACTCGTCTAATGTCAATCATTTATTTATTTTAATTGCTTTCCAATTGCTTTTTACGATCGTTCGGCCATAAATTGTAATGCCATGTGTGTGTGTGTGTGTGTGTGTGTGTGTGTGTGTGTGTGTGTGTGTGTGTGTGTGTGTGTGTGTGTGTGTGTGTGTGTGTGTGTGTGTGTGTGTGTGTGTGTGTGTGTGTGTGTGTGTGTGTGTGTGTGTGTGTGTGTGTGTGTGTGTGTGTGTGTGTGTGTGTGTGTGTGTGTGTGTGTGTGTGTGTGTGTGTGTGTGTGTGTGTGTGTGTGTGTGTGTGTGTGTGTGTGTGTGTGTGTGTGTGTGTGTGTGTGTGTGTGTGTGTGTGTGTGTGTGTGTGTGTGTGTGTGTGTGTGTGTGTGTGTGTGTGTGTGTGTGTGTGTGTGTGTGTGTGTGTGTTGCTACTGTCTTCTTCTTAGTTTGGTTTGTGTGTGTTCGAAAATATTTGCCCAATTATTGAGAGAAGAAGAAGAGACCAACGTCGTCGTAGTATTCGTCTTAATTGTCTTTTCTACACTCACACACACACACACACACGGTTAAGGCCAAACGGGAGATAAACGTTTATGACCGTTTAGTAGAATGAACGAAAGAGAGAAGTGCAATTAGACCAGAAAAACAGTGAACGAACGAGCGAAGATTCCTGTGGCCGAACACAATGTCAACGTGTGGCCATTTCGAATGTTGAGACTGATGACACTGATCGAATCATATACAACATAAGGTAAGCCTGACAAGTGAGCTGGTGGTGGTGACGATAGTGGCGATCAACACACGACGACGACGTGATTGACACGATCAGGCCATAAAGTTTCGTTTCGTTTCGTGAATTCACACAAAACAGCCAATGGTCATAAAAGTGACACTGAAGGCAATCAAACATACAAACACAAAAACGAAAGGTAAACGGCTACCAAATTGCAATCATCAATCGGCGGTAAATGGAAAAAGAAGAAGACAAAGACCATTGAGAATAATATTATATTATATGATTGTTCGCACAGTGTGTGAGTCTTAAAACAATCAACAATCGAACTGGGCATTCCCTTTCATTAGTGGTCAGCAGAGTGATTAGTGCACCCACCACCTACCTGCACACAGGTATCGCACATTAGTGGCAAATAGCACTTTCACTCGTCTCTCTCTCACCCGTGGGCTCAGTTCGAACCTCTTTCTCTCTTTTCTGACGGATTGAAAGCCGCGAGCACATTAAAGGTCATAAAACTCTCGTTTGTGGTATGCAATGTATATGTAATGTATTGCATTAAAGTCGAATTATTATGGAGAGTGTGCACACTAATGGCCTGGAAGGGTTCGTATATGACATTTATTATGAATTATTATGTCCTATGCAATCATATACAATCATTAGTGATCAGGTACATACTGTCAAGGTCAAGGGTCAGTTCACATTAGTGTGCGCACATTCACATCATGCAGCGTGACTTTCTTTTGAGAAGAGAGAGAGAGAGAGAGAGAGAGAGAGAGAGAGAGAGAGAGAGAGAGAGAGAGAGAGAGAGAGAGTAAAGAAAAATCTCGCGCGCTCGCGCCATCATAGTGTCAGAGATGTCGATCTGATCATCTCTCACCTGAGATTTGTGCATTTATTGAAGCAGGCACAGAGGCGCACACTTTGACACCTTAGCATCATCATCATCATCATCATCGCATGAGCATCCGCATCCTTGTGCGTTACGTGGCCCTTAATGGCCTAATGGACAAATGACGATCATCATCAGCAAAGTTTGAGCTCGTGTCACGATTCGTGTTTTCCTCTTGTTGTATGAGAGTCATTACCGATTGAGGTAAGCATCGCACACTCTACCATCGGTGTAGTGCATTGAGTAAAATCGTAGAACCGAATCGAGTAGGTCTAGTGTTGTTCTTCTTCGTCCACATCTCACATTCACAGAACCACACCGAGCGAAAATGAAGTGAAGCGAGACCAATTGCAGTTGCATTCGTCAGACCAATTCAGAGACTCAAAGAAGTTCCGCTTGTGTGTTGTGTGTGTGGACTGGAAGGCATAAGGTGGTTGAGGCACAACAGACATACAGACACAGACACAAACCACACACCGAACAATTACGATTACGACTCGGCACGTCAAATGAATGTGCTCGTCGGTTCGAGGCTTTGTCTTGCACCACTGGCCAATTTGTCCATTTCGTCGGTTGGTGGTGTATTCCTCCTTCTAGTTTCTGTTCTGTTGTACTATTTTCGAAGGTAATCACAATTTTCCACTCATTCCACATTATTCATTAGACCAATCTGTCTGAATGACTGTGTGTGTTTTGCATAAATCGACCACAATTTGAATGAAATGTGGTCGAAATTTTGCTTGCCTCACTTGCCTTTTGGCAATGACTTGAAAATGGGTTTAATTCAATTAGTGATATACAAATGGGAAGAGAGATAACACAATAGATAGTACAACACAAATACAAAATGAATAAGGTGATTGCATAAGTCCGGCATAATTGTTCAAGGCAAAACCAACCTGTGAATCATTACATTCTCTGTTGACTAACTTATTGAAGGTCTCCCATGCTCTCCCTCTCTCTCTCTCTCTCTCTCTCTCTCTCTCTCTCTCTCTCTCTCTCTCTCTCTCTCTCTCTTTCTCTCTCTCTCTCTCCCTCCCTCTCTCTCTCCTCTCTCTCTCTCTCTCTCCTCTCTCTCTCCCTCTCTCGGTCAATTACACTTCGTTCAACCTGTGTACCGGATGGCTATTTATCTCTATGTGTTGTGCAAACTTTGAATTCACAATTAGTTGGTTCTATTATTTGATTCATTCTCAATTCATTCAATGAAAAGGCAAAAGGTAAGGTAAAAGGTCGTGGCTCGACTTTGTTGGTGGCTTGTGAGAACAGGCCAAAATGCAATCGCCACCAGTCAATTAGCCACTAAATGATCGATCACACGTGCATTACTTGAGAGTTAGTAGACCTCCTTACGATCACTTTCGTTTGTGTTTCGGTTGCTCATCTTGTTCGTTCGTCTTCTGGCTGCAGTCGGTCACGATTTTCGTCACTTCTGGTGCAGTTCATTATTAGATGATAGAAGTGAGTGGTGGTGCACAGTTTGCGGATGGACACAAGTCACACAAACAAGTAAAATTAAGTATAAAAAAGACTAACTACGACTATGGCTAAATGGCCATCGGGCACACACACACACAGGACATGACGGGCGCGCACAAGGAGGAAAGATAGGTCACGACGAGTGACTGACTGGCTCAGTTTGTCACGATTCGGCTAAAAGTGCCGCGCGCGCTCGTTCGGCACACCTGACCACGGACCATACGAACTAATAACTCTCGAGAGGGGCACTATGGCACCGTGACCACTCAGTCAACTAGACACAACACCGACACAACACTGACCCAACACATAAATGACCTGCATCATCTGCATCTGTGTGCAGCTTGTGCAACTAGCCATTGGCAAATTCTTCTTGTTTTTTTCAAATGCCAATTGAAATTAGCTAACTTGAGAGCGATAGCAGTGTGACCTGTGTCATTACTTAATGAATACACAGCTTTAGGCCAAATGTAATTTGTCTCGAAATGAGTGTTTTATCAGATTTCAATATTATTAAAAAGATCACAACACCGAGCCGGCTGCTCATCGGTGCATACACTCTCGCGACTTTCCCAATCTGTGTCTGGCGCTCGGTGTGTGACAGGAAGACGAACACTATTTGTGTGTCTGTGTGTCTGTATCTCTGTTGTGTTGAGACGTGTGTCGTTAGTTCAATGTCGCGACCTCAGACCAATTAAGATACAAACAACTCTATCTTATCGATCGATACTTGAGGTTGATGATGGTGGTGGTGGTGCGGTTGGTGGTGTGGAGATTTCGTTGTGGTTGGTCCAAGTGTCACGTGATGACGGTTGACAAGGCTGTGTAGGTGAATGTGTGTGACACCACAAGAGACACGTAGTTCGCTATGTAAACAATGTTTGGATTGGGGAACTCACACGATGACACACTCGACAGGGGACTTTGAATGAGACGAGTTGGGCTGCAGAGTTGGGCACAGAGTTGGGCACATAGTTGAGCCACTCAGTCCATTGAGGTGAGAGTGAATTGAGTGAGGGACATAGGTGACCGTGTGCGCGCTTGACTAGACTCCAAGAATTTGTGGTTGTGTGCTCATCCACCCATGAGTTATGTCTTCCTAAGCCACAGGACCCAACAAGGGAAAGACACTTACCCTTCTTCTTTTTATCTCTCTTTTGTATTGACTAATTGGCTGAGATCACTTTTACGCTAATTTCGATTAGAGCAAATGTAAAGTAAAGGTAAATATGTCAATCAAGAGAGAGAGAGAGAGAGAGAGAGAGAGAGAGAGAGAGAGAGAGAGAGAGAGAGAGAGAGAGAGAGAGAGAGAGAGAGAGAGAGAGAGAGAGAGAGAGAGAGAGAGAGAGAGAGAGAGAGAGAGAGAGAGAGAGAGAGAGAGAGAGAGAGAGAGAGAGAGAGATGACCACTAGACCTAATGGACACAATGGGCCCAAGAGAGGAAGACATGTGGCGAGCCAAGACATTGTGTTCCACCTCAATAGACTCACTCACTCTCTCAATGGACCACAGTGGACAACGTGTCAACAAGGTGCCATTCAATAGGAGCGCTCCATGAGCAAATAAAGCCACTCACAGTGAGAACATACAATTTGTCCAAATTGAAGAACAGATTGCATGCATGCACAGATTGACCACTTATTGCTGCTTTTGGTTAGTTGGTGTGCATACAGAGACACTTCAAGTTGGACATGAGCTCCAGTTGGGGGCTCGATAGTACTGAGTAACACTAACATCCGAGCCGGACATAATCCGATCAAGAATGAGCAGCTTCAGTTTCAATTGTGTGCTCGTAAATTAGCTACTCACCTTTGTGTGGTTTGGTTTGATTTGAGAATGAGATTGGTTCAAAGATTTGTTCAAAGATTTAACTGTCAAGATTGACTCGTGTGTGTGTGTGTGTGCTTGTGCCTTCTGCCTTGTACGTTCATCAAGAAGAGGTCCATTCAAGGTCCGTTTTTTTGCTTTTTACGTCAAAAGTCGCGTCCGCTAGTAAAACTCAAAGTCAAACACAATCAAATGAAAAATGCGTGAATAATGTTTGAACATACAGAATGATTTGTTTGTCTACTTATGCCGGGGACTACTGTGAATGAGAGACCGAGATAGAGAGGCTCAATGGACAAATGAAATGAAAGAACCTAGAGAGAGAGAGAGAGAGAGAGAGATGTAGAGAGGATAACGAGATAAGACGATAAGGACAAGAGTGGGAGCGAGAGAAGTGAGGTGCAACTCGAGACGAACTAAGGAGACGGACGGACAGAGAGGAAGGAACCGCAGAATGAAAGGTCAAACGGAGACTGCCACTGAAGTGTCCAGTTACACTCAGAGTCGACAGGGGCCAGACAGACTGAGCCAATACACAGAAACAGACAGAGAGTGAGAGAGCGAATCGACACTAAAATGCATTGCAGAAAGTAGAACCAAATCAAAACCACAATCTAACCTTTGCAATACATTCGAATTGGTTGTTGAGCCACATAGAACGCCAAACAACGTTTGCCTAACGTTACAAATGACTCACTGGTCCATTGGTAATGTCAATTAAGTACATACAATACGTTGTGTTTGCCTTTCGCAGCCAAATTCGAATGAGTCAAACAAATATTGACTGCACTGAATGGAGAGGCACTGACTGATCACTGACACAACTCACTGACTGACTGTGAATGGAATGAGAACTGTGAGAGAGCAAAGGAAATGGACCGATCACATTTCATGTATGGCCAATTAGTGCTCATAGTGTGCCCATATACTATGGCCAATGTCACTCACACGGAAAGGTGACCAAACGATTCGGTGCTGACCAGTGGTCAGACTGTGCACACAGACTGTCACTGACCGACTGGTCAGGTCAGACTCAAATGAGAAGTAAATAACAAACAAATGACCAAACGACGATAGACTAAACAACACAGTTCCGACAAAAGCAGCAGCACAAAAAGCGAGCACAAAAAGCCAGTCAAAAGTGGACAAACAAATTGACATGTCTGACGAGACCAAATGCACAAACACAAAAATTGTTAGCCCAATAGTTCAATGTTCGTGCAAACTTTGTGTGCATTTTTGATTTCCAAATTCTCAAATTTATATAAAATATTCAAAATTTTACCGTAAAATATGAATTCATTATTAATCATATATTCGTACCTTTAATGGAGTGGAATGGAGTGGATTGAACCAGGTCCAATGCCAATGCATTCCATCATTAATGCATGAGACTTTTTTCTGGGAAATGTTTTTGAGTTCTATTCCATCAGACCGATTGATTGTACCCACGTAATGTAATACTCACTTTGATTTATGCACATGAACAACACAAAACCCTTTGCGCACTCAAATGCACTTTGTGTGTTTGGTTGTTTGGTTGTTTGTGCAATGCACTTTCACAATTCTGCACTTTCAATTTCCATTTACGCTAATGCACAAAATAGCAACAGCAAAACTCAATTTCAATCCAAATAACAACGTCAACATCAACAGCCGAATCAGTGGCAACAAATAATCAAATGATCGAACATGGAGCAAACCAAACCAAACCAAAAGTACCGAATGAATATAATACATTTTAGGCCAATTGATTGCGTTGCGCTTTTTCGCCTTTGCCATTTTGGTTTGCCATTTGGTTTACTGTGTTGATGTGTGTGTGTCTGTTTGTGCGAGTTTGTGTGGGTAGGCAAACATTTCGAGCAATCGACTTGAGTAATTAAGTGATTGGAACCAATGGCGTTTTGGTGGCACATTTGGCAACACAAATTGAGTGGAAACAGATCTGTACACACATTCACGATTGTATCGGACAAGCCAACACATACCCACCAGACAGAATCCGGTGCGGTCAGTCCAATCCGGATATTGTAAACGATATCCGGTGGACACGATATCGAATTATAATTAGACACATTGAATGCCAATGAATGGCCAAGCGTGCCGCATTACACACAAACAATCGAACTAATTGAAACGATCAACGATCAACTCCTCGGTTGGTGTGTCTGTTCGTATTTGTGGTCAACTGTGCCCAATGCATTCAAACTGTGTGCTATGATCAGACTAATTGTAACTAACTAATAATAATTGTCTCGTAAATTTGTTCGTTTGTTCTCATGTTGAAGAGATGATGGTCTTGCGGTTTTGTGTGTGTCCCGTGTCTCTCTCTCTCCCTCTCTCTCTCTCTCTCTCTCTCTCTCTCTCTCTCTCTCTCTCTCTCTCTCTCTCTCTCTCTCTCTCTCTCTCTCTCTCTCTCTCTCTCTCTCTCTCTCTCTCTCTCTCTCTCTCTCTCTCTCTCTCTCTCTCTCTCTCTCTCTCTCTCTCACTCTCTCTGTATCTGTGTGTGAATGTGTCGGACGGCCAAGCGAGTTAATTGGTCCAATCTGGCTAATTGCATGCATACACATACGCGGACTAACGAGTGGCACAGTGCACTGCAATGTGTAATGTTATGCTTTGGCCTAATGTCTTCATTATCGGTACTTTGTTTGGTGCATTTGGCCATAGTGCACATACATTCACTCACTAACAGGCAATCAAAGCTCGATAATTGCACCGACATAAGCACACACACACACACAGACAGACAGGCACACACTCTTGTGGTCATGTAGACATTATTAGTCTTGTGGTTATGGAACACGTAAGCCCAATTGAAAATGCAACACAGCTAGCCACAAGCAACTAGCCACATGATCATCGTCCTCATGCACTACTGTCTAATTAGATTTGTGCTACCCATTTGGTTTCGATTTGTGTGCACTGGTTTTGGACTAGTCACTGGTTCGGTGAAACAGTGTTCACTAATTTAGCAATTCACTAGTCAGTCAGTGCCGAAATGTGCTGCGGCACACACACACACACACACACACACACACACACACACACACACACACACACACACACACACACACACACACACACACACACACACACACACACACACACACACACACACACACACACACACACACACACACACACACACACACACACACACACACACACACACACACACACACACACACACACACACACACACACACACACACACACACACACACACACACACACACACACACACACACACACACACACACACACACACACACACACACACACACACACACACACACACACACACACACACACACACACACACACACACACACACACACACACACACACACACACACACACACACACACACACACACACACACACACACACACACACACACACACACACACACACACACACACACACACACACACACACACACACACACACACACACACACACACACACACACACACACACACACACACACACACACACACACACACACACACACACACACACACACACACACACACACACACACACACACACACACACACACACACACACACACACACACACACACACACACACACACACAAGTTCACAATTGACTAGTGACTAGTGTGTGCCAGTGGTCATGTAGAGTGAGTGAATTAGTCAATGAATAGTTAGTTCACAAATAGACCACAAATAGACAAAGTGTCCATATTGAGTCGATTGAAGTGTGTTTGTGAGTGAATGAGCAAGTGAGAGACTGTTCGATTCGAGTTAATTGGCTCAACACCACAAACAGACGGTTTGCATTCACAAGTGGCATATGTGTGATTGAAGTGTGGCTGCCTGTTTGTTGTTGTGCTCACTTTCGGTTCCGTGTTGTTCATCTGCCTTTTATCGAACGCACATGTGGTGAGATGCCAGTGGGGGCTCGCAACGGTCCAGTGACACAAACACACAGAGTACTATGCCTACTAAGACAAATTGAATAGGTGATAATCATATCGGTTCCACACGAGGCATCGATTTATATCGAGAGTCTGAGCAGATTGAGTCGAACTCATCAAATGCGACGATAATTCGACTAACGCGAAAGTAACGAACAGATCGAATGCAGATGGACACTAACAAACTCAACGTGGGGTGAGGCGATTAGACTTACGACTCGACTCGATTGGATGGATTGGAGAAGAAGTACAGATTGGGAAATAGAAATAAACACGGATACAATGATGAACATAAAGTAGGATTAAGGAGACTAGACGGGACAGACACACACACACGAGAATGACCCAAATGACCGAAACCAATTAGACAAAGATTTGTGATCAAATAGAATTAACAAAAATACATAACTCTTTTCTAGTTCTATATTAGTTGCAAACAATATTTATGTTGAGGATGTAATTAACTAACTAAACAGTGCTTTCGTCCATTTAGTTGGAGGTCGACCAGCATGAAGACGATCATGATGATCATCATCTTCATCATTATTGAGTTCACTAAATAATAATTGAGTTATTATTTCCTCGAAATCACTTTCCTCGTTTGATCATTTATTAATTTAACAAGTATAAACCTTATTGAACTTGTTAGTAAAGGAAGTGTGTGCTTGCGTGTCTGTGTCCATTGTGTGCTATTGATCGTATCATGTGTTGTATCCTTTTGCATTGCCCATAACACTAAACGATCCACCATTAGGCAGTGTGTCACGCGGTAATTCCCAAGTTTGTGTCCAATGTTGTTGTTTTATTGAAAAATCATGCTCGTTTGTCACACTATTTGGGCTTGTTGATGTTGTCATTTTTCATTTTGGTTGCCTTCATCATCTCGCCCTTCTTTACTTTACTTTACATTACTGTAACTAAGATTTGAGAGTTGAGGGAGTGCAGAGAGTGATTGTCCAATTGGGAATAGTGCCTAGGCTAATGTGATGCTACGAGTTCAGTAATGAGAGAGAGAGAGAGAGAGAGAGAGAGAGAGAGAGAGAGAGAGAGAGAGAGAGAGAGAGAGAGAGAGGGAGAGAGGGAGAGGGAGAGAGAGAGGGAGAGGGAGAGAGAGAGAGAGAGAGAGAGAGAGAGAGAGAGAGAGAGAGAGAGAGAGAGAGAGAGAGAGAGAGAGAGAGAGAGAGAGAGAGAGAGAGAGAGAGAGAGAGAGAGAGAGGAATATGGTTTCTTCTTCACTGAATCATTTCCATCAGTCGAATCGATTCCGTTGACTCATTTTGCGTACACTATCAGTTTGCCTTTAGCCTTCTGACTTTATATTATTATGGAGAGTCGAGAGTATATCAAATTGGCAAGTAAGCATACACACACACAAATAAGAGTCTAAAAGAGGAGCTCCAGCACTCCACTCAAGAAAGTGTGTAGTGTGTGATTGGTAGTCTGATTTGTTAGTGTGAGTGAGTGAGTGTGTAAGGCTAATATTGCATCGGGCACTACTCGGTAATGGGCATAAATTGGCCACCAAAAAGTGGCCATCGCGGTGACCAAACTTGAGTGGTGGTTAGCTCTGTGTGTGCACTGTGCAGCACAGTAAAGTAGCGGACACGACCGCAATATTCATCGATTATGGCAATTTGATCGCAATATATTTATTGGTAGTCGTAGTCCCGCAAATGGCACACACAACACAAACCGAACGACGGTGACCGTCTCCTATTACCTCGATCGACTCCTCGACTCGAGATCGGTCAGAGACCGGGAGCATAAAAAAAGGAAAGAACATAAGACGGTGCAGTGTTGTGTTCACTGTATTCGGTAATTGCTCACTCGTTCGAGACTGTAGACTAAGCCGGATTAGACGATGTGCCAAATGCGCCAACTACTAATGCTAACTACAGGACTCGAAGAGAGAGAGAGAGAGAGAGAGAGAGAGAGAGAGAGAGAGAGAGAGAGAGAGAGAGAGAGAGAGAGAGAGAGAGAGAGAGAGAGAGAGAGAGAGAGAGAGAGAGAGAGAGAGAGAGAGAGAGAGAGAGAGAGAGAGAGAGAGAGAGAGAGAGAGAGAGAGAGAGAGAGAGAGAGAGAGAGAGAGAGAGAGAGAGAGAGAGAGAGAGAGAGCGTCTCATGAGTGCAACATCAAATGTCACTGTAACATACAACCAACTCAAACATATCAAACAATCACCGAATTGGTCGATCAAAACAGGCAAAAGCCTATTATTGGACTGTTGGCTCCAATTGGCCAGCTAACTAGTAAGTAAGGTATTTTGATTGTCTTTTGGCTGTGTGTAACATAAGTGGCCTATTCCGAGAGTGTTCAGGTGTTCGTTCGTTGGTGTAATAAAATCATAAACGCATTAGGCCAGCCTTGCACAATTCAATTCATAATCCATAAAGTTATGACCACCACAAATGTGACACAATGCCCAACCACCACAAACCAATCCTAACACTCATCATCGGCTTTTGTGGTTGTGGTTGTGCACAGTGCACAATCGTGTCCATTGTAATGTGACACCGCATACGGTGAGACTAGTGTTACGTGTCAAGTGAGCTGATTTACTACCGTCCTGAGAGTTGCTCTGTGTGTCCATGTCCTTGTGGTCGAGCGCCTTGTTTAGTGCTCATAATTTTGCCAAAATGGTTTAATGTCCTCCCAATCGGTGCGTGTTCATGGCCTGACACTCCAAAACATTATGGTCTTGTGGTCATCGTCATCGTTTTCCCAAAGCGGAGGCAATAAATTTGTGTGACGATAAATCGACAACGGAAAGAAGAAACAGCAGCAGCAGCAGCAAATGGTACTAAAAGTACAAAAAGAGGCATAAACCTAATGAGGCCCATCAACTGCTCAACGCATTACTAAAAGGCATTGGTCAATATTTGACAAGGACCGTCGGCACCGTATGCACACACCGACAAAAAAAGTGCACAAGGCACATCTGCTTTAGCATACTGATTCGACTAATCTCTCTTTGACGATGAAAAGCGTAAACCGCATACTCAATTGAACTTAACCGTCCTGGTGGTGACGATTTCTTAGTGTGCTAAATGACCATCACCGAGTAATGTGCTCACAGACTAGTCACTGAGTCACTAGTCACACTAATGACCAGTGGTCAGTGGTCAGTGGTCAGTTAGTGTGAGCTCAGGTCAGCTATGGCTAATTAACGCCACAAAGACACACACAACTACACTCAAAACTATGTGGGACGGAGAGTGGCGGTGAGAGACAGAGAGAGAGAGAGAGAGAGAGAGAGAGAGAGAGAGAGGGTGAGAGACAGAGCGGTGAATGGAAAGTGAGGAGCACAAAGCCATTCGGTGACGGTGTTAAAGGTGCCGATGTGCGTACGGTCCCTTGTCCCTTGCGTGCGTGCCTAATTGAAAAAAGGGCGCGTGTGTCAGTGCTGACCAGCTTGCGCGTCACTTTCTTAACATTAGCATTCGGTGACCATCTTAATGTGTGCATTACGGCTTTGATGGTACGGTCTTCGTACCGACAGAGTGCGACGGGCCTAATTAGGCACGCTCATGTCTGTCACATCTGTCCCCACTCTGTGTGTGTGTGACACATTGAGACCCTCTGGCCCTGTTCTGTTCATTCATTGATTCAATTTCGTGCGCATCTAATCGATTCGAGGGTTGATTGATGTGATCGAGTTTGCACTTTCTATTACTTTCTTTTAAACGGATCACAAACGGTATACCACACACAGACACGGTCACGAAGACAATGACAAAGACACAAAGACAAATACCATCAACAGGTAACCGTAACTCTCTCCGTTACCGTCTTGCCCTGACCGGACATAGACTGCACCGTTAATTGAATGTGTCACTGGATGGAACTAATTTGCACTAACAACTAAAAGGGTCCCGACTCGATTTCACCATTTGTTGTATATCGATTATTGTATCATTGTGTGTTGTTGATTGTGTTCGGTGCCATGGCCAATGTGACAGGTCACTGCGTAAGTCAGGTAAACCACCTTAAGGTGAGTGCACACACATTCTGCAAATGAGATCACTGAGGCGGAGAGTGAGACCACCGAATTCCCATGGCCATCGAAGCAGAACTAAGCGAATCAAAATGTGAACTCAATCTAGTCGCTTTTTGTGTCGACTCGGCCCGAAGTGGTGCCCAGGCCCAAATCGCCTTAAAGTAATCGAATGGGGCCAATTGTGGGGAGGTTGTGTGTGTAAGCCTCAGTGCACTCATTCAGACACTCAATTTCAGCCTTCTTCCTCTTCGACTTTATTTCGTACGTTCATTTCGTACCTTCGTTCGACTAACTCTCAGGTCGACTTTTACGGCGGACGGCGGACTTTCGTCTTCTTCAATTGAGGCGCACTGGGCCGAGGCTAAATTGATTTGGCCCGTCCGGACCGACTGACTGACTGACTGAATAGTATAGTGACATTGAGTTGTGATAGTGTTGCCACTGGATGAGCAGTACGTACTGATTATTACTGATGGTCACTACTGTGAACGAGAGAGAGAGAGAGAGAGAGAGAGAGAGAGAGAGAGGGAGGGAGGGAGGGAGAGAGAGAGAGAGAGAGAGAGAGAGAGAGAGTGAGAGAGAGAGAGAGAGAGTGAGTGAGAGAGAGAGAGAGACAGAGAGAGAGAGAGAGAGAGAGAGAGAGAGAAAGAGAGAGAGAGAGAGAAAGAGAGAGAGGGAGGGAGAGAGAGAGAGAGAGAGAGAGAGAGAGAGAGAGAGAGAGAGAGAGAGACTGTGTAAGTGAAAAAAACGCCGGCGGCACCGCAAAACCGCAACACACTGCGAACACCATCGCCACCAGCACAAGAGCACCACGATCGAGGGTCCGAATTCGAGAGGAGTACGAAAGCGCGGTGAGCGAGCACTGGCCAGGGTGACATTCCATGCTCGCCACATGAGGCAATGCAAACACACACAATGCATTGCAATCACACTGCCACTGGCTGAATCAATGAAATCGGAGAGGCCATGTCACTGTAAGCACAGTGCAACCACCACCACTCTCAGTGCAGTATTCATTGTCTCCGTTCTCACAGACACACTGAATAATAATAATCACTTCTTCTTATATCGCGATACTTAAGTCCACGAAACCCAATACCAATGGGCCAAAGACAAACAACACAAGGCCCCACTAATGCGCTCTCAATGCACACACATAAACCGCTTACCGGTCTTAGTGGTGATGGGCCACTATGGAGAGAGACGGGACCCAGTCCTGCACACTAACACACAAATCCAATTTGTCAACCTGTGGCCCAAGGTGGGGAACGAGTCAAAGGAGTGTGCAACAAAAGAAGAACAACAAAAATGCAACAAACGAAAGAATGAAGCAACGAGAAATGGAGACAGCGAATTAGTATTGAGTGAATGCATTGAGTGAGACCAATCTGGCCATGAATGACAAATCACATTCAACTGGCCACAAATCGAATGGTAACAATAGATTGAGACAAACACGACATGAGGGCCAAGAGAAGAGATGAGATCGAATGTCGCTACAATTTGCATTGATTGGCTAACTGCTGCTGCTGCTCAATGTTTCAAATTGTTTCAAATAATGGTCTAAAAGTTTGTCTGCAGAGAGGGAGAGAGAGAGAGAGAGAGAGAGAGAGAGCACAAGTGCTCACTAATAGTCGTACAGTCAATTAATGTTCGATTGCACAGTTGATAGTTCTGTGCAATTCAATTGAAGATTCCAATCTAAACACGACACTAATGACATGACTGTGTGTGCTCAAGTTTATGTCAGTGCTTATGATCGTATCGCTGTCCTCTCTCTCTCTCTCTCTCTCTCTCTCTCTCTCTCTCTCTCTCTCTCTCTCTCTCTCTCTCTCTCTCTCTCTCTCTCTCTCTCTCCTCCATCTTAGACCATAAACCTCGAATGCCGCTGTGTTACGCTGCTCAATTTCGCTTTCGCAACGATGTGAGGCAATGGGCAATTTGTGAGTGCACATCATTGGACAGTTGACATTGGTCATTGGTGATTCGATTCGAGAAACACTTTCATATCGTACCATTCGATCTGCGAATCAATCCAATCTTGAGCGAGCTAGGTCCATTACAATCGATCACTTCACTCACAATTTCCTTCACTCACTCAATTTGTTCCTTCACTATTCAATGTACGCTTCACTTTACGTAGCTTTACTCAATCAGACCCAACCACGGTCACTCTGCCCGTGTGACCTCTGCCTCTGTGTGGTCTGTCCACTAGCAGCCTCACCTCACACTACTTGGTCGAGTCTTGTGCTCTCTCGAGTCAGTTTCGTTTGATCGACCACCGAGCACGGCCGATCTGCTGTCGCACACACCAATTGAGAGTCTCGCTGCCCGCTGCCGATCTCTCTCACTCTGCAATCTCGTTTTCCCTCGTGTTCGGCTCATTTCTCCCATTACTAAACCGTGTGTGTGTGCTCGCTCACTGTCCGCTCTGTGTGTTGCGTGTATGCATTTCTGCTCGTCTGCTACGGCCATCACATTCACTTATCGTCGTCGCAATTGCAATCAAACCAATTTGATTTGTGTTTGTTTGCCATTTTGTGTGTTTGGTGTGTAGTGTCACTGTCAACCCACACACACTCGCACTCAGTCAATTGCGTTCGTCACTCAGTTCCACCACCACTTGACGTACAATCGGATCCATTACCACTAATTCGATCCATTTTTGTTGTTGTTGTTGTGCAATTGGCTTGTGTGTGCCATTTTCTGTGACTGTGTAGCGATACCAATTCACTCCCGCGCGCCCAACACCAACCACCCAATCCACACTCAGTTACCCTAACCAAATTGGAATAGACTCAACTGTCCTTTGACTGGTAACCGTTTCCATCGAGACCCTTGCAATTCTATTCGTCACTCAACTGACCGTCATCGTAATCCATCTAACCATTAACCATCAAACCATTAACCAGCACACCACCACCACCAGTACAATAGTCATCATCATCGCACACATTTCGTCATCGTACGCACTGTACGCGTTGTGATCGCGCGGCACATTTCTTGTGAATTCTCGCGTCTCCCACCACTTGTCGATTTAGTAGTGCGATAAGGTGGTTCGTCGTTCTTCTCCGTATGTGTGTCTGTTTGTGTGAGTGCGTTCGTATGTGTCGTCTCGCATTACTCTCGACCACGGCCAATGTGGTGCACATTCACATTCACTCTCAGTGACTCTATCTCAGTCTAATGTTCGTTTTGATGATGTTTGTTCGATGTTGATTCGCATCTCTCGATTGCTCATTGCTCATGCTCACTCAGTTTGTTGTTATGTGTTGGGTTGAGTCTTGAAGCCACCATTAAGAAGACACGCAGTACCATTACTACCATCACAGTCGCGCCATTGCACTTGACACTTGACCATCATCATCAGCAAGAAGAGCACCATTCGGATTGCCTCCACCATTTAATGTCCGATTGCACCATTCTCCTCTACCTTGCAGTTTTTCTTCTTCCTTCTTCCCCGAATTGTCTTAATCTCCGAGTCGCATCTTTACTCTCTGCAATCGCGTTTCGCTATTCCATTCCATTCGAGGGCCAATCTTCATTGGATCTATGTGTTTGTGTCAGTAAATCATTTTCACCTCCAACGTTGAATTCGTTCCTTCGTTCCTTCATCTCCATCATCATCAGAAGACATCATAAAACTGGTAAGTTAAAATGAATGAACAAGCATGGAATGCACTTTCTATCCTTTCGTTTCCCACCAACCCATCCAAAGTACCACCTGTTTAGACCACTTGCACCTAACCATCACCTACATACAATAACCCATTTTGTTGTTATCGTTGTTGCTATTGAATGAAGTGTGGAATCTTTTAGTGCACTTGTCCCAATAGTCCGATTGTTAGTGTAATATTATTTACCTATGAGGACAATATAGCACACAAACAGACAGACACAGACAACGACACACACACATCGATTGCACCAATTCTCAGTGGAGACTCCGTTATGAAGTGTCAAGTTTCCCATAGCGATCATACAGACAGACATAGAGATGTTCTCTCACAGTGCTCTACTCTACGAGTCGATAAGCAAATGATCGTTTAGTGATAGTTCCATTCCACTTATTACTTACTTGACTTAGTACTGTCTCTGTGAGTGAGGGCATTGTCTCACTTTGTGGTCTACTCACTCACTTATGGCACTCACTTGTCATCACACAAATCTCAGTGTGCACTGTTTCTTTTTCTTTATTTTCTTTTTCGTTTCGTTGCCTTCTACTTATACTTATACTTTTTCGTCCACTTCATTATCGCTCGCTTTATTGACTTTGATTTGTCACTTTATTTGCGCGTCTCAAGTCTCTTTGCTCTGTGTGTGTGACTCGCCTCGTCGTCGTCCTGTTGCTCGACAGTTGTTTGACATATTTGTGTTGAGTCAATTGGCCTGTGTGAGATGAGATGAGAATATCTCGACAGATCTTTACGAGTAACGGCTCGACCGATCATTGCAATTTGGCCAAGACAAAGAAACACAACACACACACACAGTCACACTGATGGACAGTACCAGTTGAGTGCGCGTGTGTGTGTGTGTGTGTGTGTGTGTGTGTGTGTTGTGTCGACTAGTGAGACAGATTCACAGGACGAGACGAGACACACCGTGCGGCGAACTAATTTGGCGTAATTAGCCATTTGGCGCAGAGTTTAGACTTTCATCTATACACTACAAAGACAATCCAACAACTTTGAGTGTCTTCCAAACTGTTTGTTCGGCTTCTGTGAATAGTTGAGTCTACTGTTAGTGAGTCAGTTAGTTCAGTTAGTTAGTTAGTTAGTCTGGTTAGAACAGAACACAATTGGCTCGAGTACTGAACGATTCGAATGGTAGATCATCATCATCACTCGTGTGTTCAGTAAATGTGTCCACTGGTTTGCATTGGCCGTACAGTTACACCAAACAATCCAACTTTGTGAACCTTTGCTTTTGTGCACTTCGATTGTGTAGTAGTAGGCCTAATTGCCCGAGCCAATTATGTTTAGTAGAGCCAATCCTTGTGTGAAACTACATGACTATGACCAACTAGCCGAACTGTGTGTGCTCAACTAACTCGAACACTCGCACACACAAACCAATCTATCTATTGAGTTGAGTTGGACTGTTCAATTTGAGATTGTCTTGCACTCAATGAGATGAGATGGCAAACTAGTAGCGTACAGGCTCGCAGTTACTTTGTGACCGGTGACACATTGTTCTATGACTATTTCTATACAATTGCAATCAAGGCTCGCTTAACCCAAAACGAGATTTTCGAATTGTAGACAAACGAACTGACTGACTCTTCTCGGTTGAATGGTTCTCCAAACTGACTCCCACCCCATCCCATCCCGTGAACTCTCCTGGTTTGATTGCAGCACGCGTTCCACTTGATTGCGTTCACTTTAGCATTGAGCACTTCTGTGATTGATATCTCGGATATTTTGAACGCAAGTTTTTCAAGGCGAATGGGTTGTGTTGTACTTCGGCTTTTGACCTGGCCGCATTCTTTGCTGTGCTACCGAGCGCGCACACATTACTTTACACTCGGCACACGGTGACTCGTATGCGCGACAGTGAGCAGCACCTTCTTGATGAGGGCGTCACACTTGCCCGATTCGTAATTGAATTAAGACAGTGGGCACTGAACAGAACAGCACAGCGGCACCAGCAGCAGCCGCATTCATTGCATTCGGTTGATAATAATAAAGTTGGTCTCGCATGGTTGGCATGGGGCAATTGGGCACACAAAGCAGAGCATGACCGTCACAACAGCACTCATTCCACTATCTCCTCTCAGTGCTTGACTGTCTCCCCCTTCTGCCCCTCACCTTGCTGCGCTTCATCTCATCTTGTGTCCGCTCACGGTGCATCATCATCAGCAACACCACCAGCACCATCAGTGATCGTCTCCTTTTGTCCTCCTCAGTTTTAGTTATTTATTTGCCCATTTTGTGTATGTCTGTGTCTTTATATTCGCTGGCCGAATCGACCACCGTCCATCGTCGTTGTGTCCAGTGTTCAGTCCTCGACCAGAGAACAGCAAAAGTCCTCGTAGTCGTTTAAATGGCAAAGTCGTGAGTAGGCCTGGCGCAGCTGAGCTTGGCGCACTCTGTTTCACCCTCACGTTCTGACTGAGCTTTGTATGCACTTGGTTCGTCTGTTCACTCAGCAGCTCGACCTTGTCCATCAATGTCCGTGCCGAATTAACTGTGTGACTCACTCACTCACTCGATTTGATGATGATGATGATGATGATGCACTCTCAAACTCATTGATCGTTTCGTATTTGTTTCGTACAGTACTTCTATGGGTTACTTTCAGGGCGATTTGTAGGACTCGGGGGTGAGTGCATCGGTCTCGAAGTTTAGTAGTTGGTTTAGTTAGTTTAGTTGGTTTAGTTGGTCGAAGCCAATTTGTGATGTGACCAACTGTCACCAAACTACTGTCCTGATTCCGTCGGGATTTATGTTCTGAGGTTGACACATACGTGATGGAGTCAATAAGCGGCCTGGGGCACTATTTAGTCGGAACTCAATTAGTTTAGTTCCCTTTGACTTTGTTATTCAAAGGCCAATCCGGTTCAGGATCACGGTCGGATCACGCCATACGACACAGTCACACAGATTGTCTGCTTTGCATGAGCCATTGCCAACTGGCGTCATCATCATTTGTTGTTGTCGTCCTCTGCTCTCTCTCTCTCTCTCTCTCTCTCTCTCTCTCTCTCTCTCTCTCTCTCGCAGTCAGTCAGTCAGTTCTGATCAGAACGAAGTGCACTGTCGCGGATGTCGAGCACACACAACACATTCGATTCGTGCGAGAGTCGTTGGCATGAGATGGCCTGGCGCGGCCAGTCAGTCACTCACAGTCCGTTCTGTCTTCTTCACGCGAGTCGCCACCGAGTCACGATTTGGCCAGCGGCACTCTCACGACGACGCGCGTTCACTCACAACTGTGCACTCTCGAGAATGTGGCATTTCGAGACAGATTCGAGAGTCGCACCGTGGCACCCAGACTGCCCCCAGACCGGACTATACACTTTATACTTTGCTTTACTTTATTTGCACACTAATCACCAGTGTAGAAGAAGAAGTTGATGATGAGTTTGAGAGAGATCATCATTCCGATCATCTGTGCCGGCTCGAGAAGCAGATTGAGACTGTCAACAGAGGAACACAGACACACACTCACACATTCATTACGCGAGTGCTCACTTTCTCATTAGTGTCCGCTCTCGATGGTTGTTGTTGTCTTATCTTAGTGTGGCCAGAGAGTGGTCTAGTCCCCTCTGCACGACACTGTAACCGAACCCAGTGTCAATTGTCGTGGTGACTGTGTCCCTCTGTGCCTTATCTAATCTCATTTTGCTTGTGATCACGCACTAATGACATTGTGGTGGTGGTCTAGTCTGCATTGTGTGCTCCTTGTTGGCACATTAACCTTTCGTAGGCTCCGAGTCGGGTCAGTGGCAGAGTGTCACCCACTCTCGCAGTGCACAGTGCACTGAGCCACTTGACTTTGACTTTCAATGTCTGTCTCTGCTGTCTTAGTTGGTTTGTTATTTTAGTGCCAGGAATGTGTCAAGTCTGAGTCCTCTCTCTCTCTCTCTCTCTCTCTCTCTCTCTCTCTCTCTCTCTCTCTCTCCCTCCCTCTCAGTGCCCAGTCGAATCATTTGCCCCGACTTGTCAACTTGTGTTGTGTATGTTCTTAAACGTTGAACGCTATGATCGTTTTTTGGGCATCGAAAACGAGCGGAGCGTCAGTCTCACCGCGGGACACTTGACTCGATCGGTGCTTAAGCATGACCAGCAGCACATTGCAATTGCAAAGAGCTCACGGACAGTGCAACAACAGCAAGCGCAGTTGGATTGATTCGATTACTTCATTGGCATTGGATGCATCTGCATGGCAGGGTGCCTCTACACGCGTTTTACCTTCCTTTTATTATACGTTAATTTCTTCATCATTTTGACTGCAAACAGCTTTTGAGCTGACTGACTGTGCACGCTGACTGACTGACTGTTCGTTTGCTTGAGCTTTCGCTTCTGTGGTCGATGGCTCCACGATTGGTCGGTGCACACACATCCAATCCATCTCCATCGACTGGCATCCCCACTAACACTCGAGGATAAAGCCATGCACGGACACACACACACACACACACACAACCACACTCCATCCATTGCTCACGAAGACATCTTTATCGTATACTCAGAGTGAGCATTACGTCAGTAATTGAATTCGATCTGTTGGTGAACGACTGCTGCTGCAGCTCACTCACTCTCGGACTGACTGACTGTGCGTCAGATTAGTGTGGCGATAGTCGTCTCGACCAGTCACAGAGTGGCATACTTCACCTGCCGATTGAGGTCAAAGGTGATGCACGATCGATTGATCGGACAGATGAATGGACGTTTGTGTGTGTGTGTGCAAGTGAGCGAGATGGATTGAGACGGCTGCAGACTGCTGCCTCTGTCCACAGCAAAGACACCTGTCCGTGGTGATGCGGTGTGGTGGTGGTCAGTGGCTGATCCTGCACTAGATCCTCCTTTGGTCGATTGTCATATTCGCCGGAATGTGTGCATGCATACTACCTTAAGCTGTGTGCACTTCCTTCTCAGTTAGACACACCACCACAGAGGTTAATTAAGTTAAGCTCATTTGTTTGTGTGTGATTGTCAGATTAATCACTGAAAGCCACAAACGGACGGACCAACACACTGCCACCCAACCAGTCGATCGAAACTGAGCGATAGAACGAGAGAACGAACGAGAGAGGCACCCTTTATCCCAGTGCAGTAAACACATCGATGCAAACATTATGCAATACACAAACTTACAGACAAGACAAGTCAACTCAATCTAATCTAGTAAGGTCAAAGCTCACGTCAAAAGTTTAAGTATGATTTAGCATAATAACATAACCACAACCATCTGACTTTATTAATCGATCGAACGGTCAACAACAACAAGACCAAATGTCATCAACAATCGAGTTCATATCGAACCGATTTGACTTCTATTTCTGGTCTTTCAATCTATTTATGTTTATTAGTAGCAGTAGCAACAGCAGCAGCATCATCACAGATCGTATTTGCTTTGGCATTTGTTTTTTGTTTGCACAGACAGTGTCTGGTGTGTGCAATTGTGCAATTGGCCACCGACCAATCAAACATTGCACACACACACACACACAGCAAAAAACTATGAGAAACTTATTACTTATGGGTGACTTCGATTCCCCGGTGGCAAATTAACTACAGACACACACACAGACAGTCACAGAACTGAGAATAATACTGAGACTTGGCATCTGGTTGGCATCGAACATTCCACTGTGGCTTGGTTTGGTTTGGTTTGTTCTTGTTTGTTGGTCCTTGGTTGTTGCATCACAAGAAGAAGAAGACATTGTGTGCAAGTGCCAGTGCCAGAGAGAGAGAGAGAGAGAGAGAGAGAGAGAGAGAGAGAGAGAGAGAGAGAGAGAGAGAGAGAGAGAGAGAGAGAGAGAGAGAGAGAGAGAGAGAGAGAGAGAGAGAGAGAACCGACCGACACCAAACAGACATGCAAATGCATGGCACACTGTGCAAACACAGTCGCCCACTTGCCTCGACTTTTTCTCTACCCTCCAGACACATTGTAGATTGTGTGTGTACAGATTGACTTGCGACTTAATACAAATTGGCTTCGTCTTTTTTGTCGACAAGAAAGAAGAAGAATCATAAAAAAGAATATAAGACACAAATAAAGGCACAAGCATAGTGTGTGTGGTGTATGTGACTAAATGTTGCACTGTGCACCACCGACACAGAGGCTAATTTGATTAATTATTTGTCTCTATATAAATAATTCACAAGCTCAAAAAGGCACAATCATTAATCGTGTGTCCGTGTGTGTGTGTCTCTATGTGTGCCATTCTGTGTTTGGTTCCGTGTGAGTGTTATGTACGGTTCTTGTGTTCTGTGCTCGTTGTATCCATCGCAATTCATCGCATGAATTGTGTCCAAAGTCGAGTCACACGCTAACACGCTAGCACACACTCACACACACCAATCGAGTCACTTATTAGGCGCCTAACGATTGCACACCCAGCACCGGTTCTGCACCCGAACAAGCACCACCACCACCACCCATGTCACCGTTTTCTTAATTATCTTATCGTTTCGCTTCTTACAACACTCACACTCACTCTCTGGGCTGGTTAAGTTGTGTTCGCCTTTCGTTCGTTTTTTGGGTTGTCAAACCAAGTTCTATGTTCTGTCTAATGTCTTTATGATTAATCTTGGCGTGTGTGTGTGTGTGTGTGTGCTTGTACGTTCGGGGGCTCGTCTCGTTTGTCTCGATGTTCACGCTTCTGTGTTTTCGGAATGGCATAAGGCGGGGAGTGTTACATCAGAGAGAGAGAGAGAGAGAGAGAGAGAGAGAGAGAGAGAGAGGGAGAGAGAGAGAGAGAGAGAGAGAGAGAGAGAGAGAGAGAGAGACTACCAAAGTCTGCAGCCACTAGTCTCGAACCTAGCTCAAACTAATTGTCTGCCATTCTACAAAACTGTACAATTATTTTTCCTCTGGTACTGGTTTGTACCGATGCCGACGTTCGCTTTCGAATCAAACGCTCTCAAAGTGCCCGACCAATGTTCATTTATCTCCATCTGTCTGAGGGCGCCATCAATCATGACGCCCTTTTTCGCAGTATGAACTGTACAGAACGCCGGGACCCGAAACACCAAGGCAGTATCAAACCAGTCATTGCCACTTTTAGTGTGTGTGTGTGTGTGCATCATCATTATTAGTTACTTGGTACCTATTATTGAGGGGTGAGCGTAGACGAGAGAAACCGAGTCGATTAACATTATTTCGTTTGTGTGTGCCAGAAGAGCGCCAATCCAATTTAGATGAAAGTGTGAGTTTGTGTGTGTGACCGAAACCGAAAGCCAAATCCAACACTTTTTGGGTGGCGAGTGTTGGCCAATGTGAATTGTGTGGTTCCGGGGATCGGGCACAGAGGAAGGCAAAGGCGGCAATCTCATTGTTCCGAGGACACATAAAACAATCGATTCAAATTGAGTCCGATAAGGCCAGTTTGAATTGACTCTGCTCGTTCCCTTCTCGTTTCATTGTATCACTTTTACTTGTGACTGTGTGTGTGTGTGTGTGTGTGTGTGTGGCTGTGTCGTTATCGGCTTATCACTCGGTGGCATCTCACTCACTATCCACTCTCAGTGCCACTCTCATTACTGGTCCATCTTCATCTTCCCTCCATTTAGTGCCTTTGTGTGTGTCTGTGTCTCTGTTCCGTGTGGAATGACGCCAATTTGTGAGTCACTTTGTACGAGCCATGGTGGTGGTGGTTTATCGCTGGTGTGTCTAACTAGCCATCGTCAATCGATCGCACATTGTCTCGGTCAACACATCTCAGTCTCACTCTCTTTCGTTGTGTGCACACAACAATCGGCCCAATCGATCGCATCATCATCATCCCAAACGATCCTTTTCTCCCTTGTCTCTTGTCTATCTTTCTCTTGCTCTCTCTCCCCTTTTCCTTTCTTTCTCCTATTTTGGTTTGTTTTAAATCGAACGGCTAATCTAACTAGCTTGTCTGGCCCGAATTTGGTTTTGTAGTAGTTTTGCCTTTTCGTACACACAGTTCAACTCTACTCGGTTCACAATCTAACACAACTTGGTACACAGTCAGTCCGAGTTCCACAGTCTGTGTTGTATGCAGCAGCAGCAGCCAACATTAATCCGTTGTGCCTTGTCGTGACAATTAACTTGCTGTTCGCGTTGTTGTATAATACTATCTCGCATACACAGTCAGTCTATGTGTTGTACTGTGTGTGCTATGTTCGTATATGATTCGATTGTTAAGTTATCGTCGTGCTAATGGCACAAATGAACTGTATGGATAGAGACTTGGCACAGACAGACTGACTGCTTAACACAGACTTGACTGACACCGATGTAAAGTGAAGTTAGAGTGAGAGAGAGAGAGAGAGAGAGAGAGAGAGAGAGAGAGAGAGAGAGAGAGAGAGAGAGAGAGAGAGAGAGAGAGAGAGAGAGTGAGATGGCGATCGCAACCGATCACTCGAGGTCTACTTGATCGAGCCATTCGACAGACATTCAAAGACGAAACATATCATCGTTTGTTGTTGTTTATGTATTTGTGAAGTCTAACTGGCACAAACACACTCACATACAGAGAGACACTATCCCATAAGACACCACCGTTCAGTGTTAGGTGTCATTAGTCGTGAGTCGTACTATCTTCAGTACAGTACACCACTCTCCTTCAATATCACTTTGACTTTGGCCTGCACCGTTCACTCGCATACAGACTCATTACTCACCCGTTCACTAATTAATTCATTCATTAATTCTCATCATCGCCATCACACACACAACCAACCAGTCACTAACCCACGACAGCATCATCATCATCATCACATCGGACCGATCTAATTGGCGCCCTAATTGAACGTTAATGGCCAGTTTCGATAATGTTTCGTTCAGTTGAGAGTTGAGTTGAGAAAGAAAATGTGTCTGTCTTTGACTTCTTCTTCTTATGGTGCCTCGGAGGCACATGCGTACTACTGCATCAACTAACCCTCCAATTAGTTTTGATGATCTAAATGGACAACGGCGATGATGATGAGCAATCGAGTGTGAGTGAGTGAGTGCGGCTAGTGAATCCCGTAATCGGGTGTTGTAATTGTGCATGTGCGTGGGGTGTTAGGTGCGAACCCTCATCAACACACTTATTATGCAATGTTTGTCTTTCGTACCCCCAAAAGTTGATGTGATCGGATGAGATGGCGAAACACAAAACCACAGGCTCGTACACGTAAATTGATACTTTGTGTTCATTCATTCTGTGTTGATTCATTCAATTCAATCCGGTGGGCACACACAATGCCATGACATCAATGTGATGACGACAATTTTCATTTTGGTTTTTGGTTTTGTCATTCAAATGCACAGAGGTAGGCACAACCCCACCGAGAGCACTCACAGTGAGCACACACATTAAATGAGGGTTCGCTCGGTTGGGTTCGCCCAGCAGGTGAGTGAGCGTCTCGTGACTGTGTATTGATTCCTTTTGATGTTGAATTTCCTGGTTATGTTATGCCTATTCTTTGTGACCGTTTGTGTGTTCAAATTGATTTCAATACAACAATTTGGTATAGTGATGAAAAGTGTGTGTGCTCACAAACGAAACTAGGTCTTCTCACCACAGGACAGAATGGTTGCATTCTTTGTGTTACACGGATTCATTGTATGCCACACGGATTCATTGTGCATAAGAGAATCAGTAAATTCTATTAGGTCATCGGGAGGATTTAATTGGAATGTCCATTTATTCATTGGTTATATTCAGTATGTTCACTTTTCTGTTCCTCTGGCCACATTTCTGTTAGACTCTGTTGGACGCCAGTTCGGCGCCATTTGAATCGCGGTGATCGCGGGTCATTTGTATATGACAAAGTCTGTCTATGTTCACCTGTCTCACCACTGAACACTGCACTGACAGCAACATAATTCATTACTCATTAGCACTGCACATTGCGCTCATGTTAACGCATCACCACTTGCCATCATCATCATTTCTGTGTGCAGTCTGAAGCACAGTAAGCCAATCTCAACTCTCTTGACAAACACACACATTCTCTCTCTCTCTCTCTCTCTCTCTCTCTCTCTCTCTCTCTCTCTCTCTCTCTCTCTCTCTCTCTCTCTCTCTCTCTCTCTCTCTCTCTCTCTCTCTCTCTCTCTTTCATTTAGTAGCCATAGCCATTGCATATGCATTATACTTTATATAATTCTATATTTAAAAGGCAATATATTTTGCACCCTCATCACCTCACTTAGTGCACATCACTTCTCTCCACCAGCACAACCATTCTGTGAGAGTAAGTGAGTGAGTGAGTGTGTCGAATCGGTAAACTAGGCAATTAATTACTAAATCACAACATACACACTGTATCACTCACTGTTTTACTGTTTTGCGGATACGACGAGCCGGATGGTGACCAAATTGCCAATGCATCTCTGTCTCATTCTCATTCTGTCTCGGTGTCAATATGTTTGGTTTGGCTCTGTGTATAAATTAGCACCCCAAACTGGCTTGGCTTTTGTGTGTGTGTTCTCTGTTTTGTGTTGTATTTGGATTCTTTGTGTGCTTGTGGGCTTGTTTGTTCAGTGACTGTCCTGTCCTGCACCAACACAACCACAGACTCATGATTATGTCCCGAACGGACGATTTATTATCTATTCTGTGTTGTGTATGTTGATGTACGATGGTGGTGGTGGTGGTGTGTCATCATCACAACAGTGTTGCACTGGTTCGTTCACTGGCCACGAATGATTTACCTAGTGTGCGTGTGTCCGTTGGTTAGTGTGTTCTGTGTTTGGCAGCAAACAAAATTGCCTTGTCTCGAATCCAATTCAGCCAAAAAAGACAGAATGCGTTTGTCCCAAAGTGCATGGCTCGCGGTTGTGTTGTCAGTGCAAGCCACCGTCACCGTCACCACCGTTCATCGGCCAAGGTTCATAAAGCACCAAAGTGCATTCACAATTCACATGTGACATTACTCCTCGTCGTCGGAGCAGAGAGATAGTCGAGGGCAGTAAGTTGGGCACCTATCATTGCGCCAACACACAACACACACAGGCACACACATCATTACTTGCACGCCAACTCTATTAGTTGACACACTCACTACATCACCCGAGTGCACAGTAACATCCGCACCAACAGCAAAAGCAGTCAACACCAAAACCGCATTCAGTCACTAATACACCACCACACCATCATCATTCTCATCATCGCCATCACCAATCTATTCGAGGCCCGTTATCTCACTAGCTCTCTCTCTCTCTCTCTCTCTCTCTCTCTCTCTCTCTCTCTCTCTCTCTCTCTCTCTCTCTCTCTCTCTCTCTCTCTCTCTCTCTCTCTCTCTCTCTCTCTCTCTCTCTCTCTCTCTCTCTCTCTCTCTCTCTCTCTCCCTCTCTCGGTTATGTATTGGTGGTGGTTTGAAGATGGCACAAACAGTCACACACAAACCAATAATTCACAGCCAATTCGAATGAATGTGAAAGTGCATCGCCTCTAATAATGCAATGCAAAACAGTTCCATTTGTTCACAGTCCTGTCCTACCTTTAGTCTTAGTTTGCATTTTCATTTTACATTCATTTTATATACTTTCTATCTGTTTGTGTGTGCCTGTGTGTGTGTGTGTCTGTTTTAGTGCAGTATGCATTCGATGGGCACAATCATAATATAATAAATGATCACCACCACTACTCAACTGAGTCAGTAGTTCAGTTCAGTCTAAATCGCGTCGCGCACGTTCCCCTTCCAAGTCCATTCCATTCCTCTGTTCTATGTTGTGTCTATGGTAATAAGGTGATGGTGATGAGACTATTTATTCTATTCTACTTTTTATCTTGTTGTTTGTTTCTCTCCCTCTGCTTTGACGGTGGTGGAGGAGCATTTCAATAAGTTTACCAACAGTCTAACTGTGTGCACAGTGCACACACACACACACACACACTCATGAATTTGCATATTTGCATTTGTGTGTGAGAGCGATTGCACAAGTATGCCAATTTGGACTGTTCATTGTCCATTCATTCAAATGAAAGTGAATCGAATAGAAGTAGTAGAGCAGTGCGTCACTGGCCACAAGGTTAGCTGCATTGCGAACACACACACACACTCGTATATATTGTTAATTGCGATCAAACATTAATGTTGCCAATTAGATCGAATGCTGTAGTTGCGAGATTATCTCGAACAAACAAAGTGACTCTCTGTGTGTTTGCTGTTCAAAGTTGAACTCAAACCGAACGGACTTTGGTGCATTACCTTGTTCTGTAAGTTAGTGAATGTGTGTGCATCACTTAGAGTACACTTTACATCAGTGCGCGCGCGATCATCATCATCGTGCCATCACACACACCATCATGGACCTTTGTGTCAAATGGCGCCCAAGCGAAGGCGTCTAATGCATGTGTGATGTGATGTGATGTGTTCGTTGTGTCCACTTGAACGCCTCCACACGCGTTGCACATCTCTGCGGGCATCGTGTGCACACACATTCGACTCTGTGTCTGTGTGCATGCACTGGACTATGAACTCGCAGGTAGATCTGTCCGAAAGTGATCATCTTCATCTTCATCATGCACAGTGCTCACAGTCAGTCAGTCATTGGTCTGTCTCTGTCATTGCCATTTGACTTTTAAGGTATGTCAAACATGCCATGTGTGTTCTGTGTGTGTGTGTGTGTGCCAGTGCCATTCACTAAACGCAATTACCAACCATCATCGCATCATCATCATATTCGAGTTCAGTAGTTTTTTGTTTTTGTGCACAAATAAGGCGCCACGCACCTTTGCGCGGTTCACCACCGCAACTCTCTAAATGCATTTCGACTGTGTGTGCTCACGGTGAGAGGTGAGGTGTGGTCGTGTGTGTGTGACTGCATGAGTATGTCACTGTGTGTGCATATTTTGAACAAACGGTTAATAACGGTGCATTCGATGGTCTGGTGGTACTGTTCGTGTGTTGTTCACAATGTGACTGACCAATTAACTAACTCGGTTGTTCTGTTTGCACAAGGCGCGAGCAATCCTTTCCCACCCAACTGACCAGCAGCACAACAGTGCTCATCGTCAGTCTGCTCATCATCATTCTGCTTACTTACTCGATTACATTCACTCACGAACAAACACAAACAAACAGTGCACAGTGCACTCTAATCACCAAATTGGCACTTTCAAACTTGCACATTACAACACTTAGTGAACACCTTCCCTAAGTGAGTGTCTTTCACCCATTTGTGCTTTGGCCATTGGCACTGTCTTCTCTCTCTCTCTCTCTCTCTCTCTCTCTCTCTCCTCTCTCTCTCTCTCTCTCTCTCTCTCTCTCTCTCTCTCTCTCTCTCTCTCTCTCTCTTCACTATACACCTGAATGAATGATGAATGAAAAGAAGCGAGAAGAAGAAGAAGCGTTTAGGGTATCGGCGTTCTCCCCACGGGATCACTATACCGTTAATTCATGGGCGCCATTGGTCACTCACGGGTGCAGAGGGTTCAAAGGTTGTTAGGTCATCGGTTCAAATTGGGGGTCTCGCTCGCTAACGGTTTGGAAGTGCAGTGGAGTGAGTCGACTGTCAGTTCAATGTATTAGCCAGTGAATGGAGTCAAGCAGCAGTCAACCATCATCATCATCTCTCGACTCTGTTCATTGGCGTCATTTACTTTTATTGGCACTAACACAAACTCACAATTTCATTGATATGCACGTGAAGTAGTGTGTGTGTGTGTGTGTGTGTGTGTGCAGTGTTTGGCAGTGTGCAGTACTTTGGCAGGCCATATTTGCGCCCGGTGATAGATGGTTAGGATGGTGTGGTGTGTTGGGGAGTCAGTAGTGTTTGGATCCAATTGGGATCCATTACGCCAGCTTGCCAGTCTTCTTCTTCTTTGATGGCTCGCTCTCCCACTCAATGATCACTCGGCGTCCATTGTTCCACGAGTGCCGGTTCACTTGCACAGCACTGTGTGTGTGTGAGAGAGAGAGAGCGAGTGATGGTGTGATCCATTCAAGCATCCATTGCCCCCGTAACAAGTCGTCCCAAGTCGAGAGTCGAGTGAGTGAGTGAGTGAGCCACTCATTTCGAGACTCCCTCGTCGTCTTGAGAATCCCGCAACGGATCCTCGCACGGCTTGCACTCATTGGCCAGAAGTCATGGGTCATTAATTTTTTATATAAGCAATACATCTCGATACATACACAAACGATACGAGAGACCCGGTGCTCGGTGCTTTTGGTGTGGGCCAGTCGTGTGTTTCGTGTGCAAATGGACACAGTCACTGGCTCGGAACGAGTCGCTCGTATAAGAAGGCGATGAAGAAGTGAACAAAATCACAACCAAGCACCACCAAAACTAAGGCACTAAACGAATAGCTAAGCCAGTAAACTTTGCACTATTTGGCAGTGTGTACGTGTGTCCATGCACTTGCCACCGTGGTGCCACTATTATGGACACTTCGATTGAGACGACCAGAATGGTGTTATGTAACTATTGCCGACCAATTACCAATTACGTGCCACCGAGCTAATACTCTTCTAAAGAGAGTGGGAGAGAGAGAGAGAGAGAGAGAGAGAGAGAGAGAGAGAGAGAGTGGGAGAGAGAGAGAGAGATGCAAGAAAGTGACCAGTCCACTGAGTGAGTGTGTGTTTGAGACAAGATGACCTAACGAGCGCCAATGGGCGATAATGATGATGATGGACAAAGTGTGTGGCGCACTGTGTGCACTGTGGTAATGAGTCTGTCATTCTGATTACTGGTGCAGTGTGTGACCGAGAGGGTGCCGGGTCGTTCTGTTCTGTCCTGGTGATGGCGAGGGTGGCTCGTGTGACCGCGCCCGAGTGTCCACTCTGTCGTTGATTTTCATGGCGACGGTCACGGCTTGTCACGTACCGTTCGACTCACTAACTCATTTCTCTCTCTCTCTCTCTCTCTCTCTCTCTCTCTCTCTCTCCTTCTCTTCTCAACCCAAAGTGATATAATCCGCACAGTCATCTCTTCTCATTGCGAGATGTACGTGCATGCATGCAATAAAGATGTGTGGTCAGATAGGCTAATTCGCAATCGAGCACACTAAGACACACACACACAATTTGCAAATAGTCGCAGGCAAACAGTCTCATTAAGCTAATCTCGAGTCTTGTGTTATGTTTATTATAGGCCATGACCGTCAATTGAGACAGTATATGCGGCCAATTGAGTTGGTTGTTTTTACAAAAGTAAAAAGAAAAAAAAATCGTGCGAGAAAATCAAATAATAATCAAAATCAAAGAATGTATCACAATAATTTGGCAATTTGGGACTGTAAATAGTTTCAATCTAAAAAGTATAAATCTTAGTGAAATGTAACATAGAGATCAAAGGACAAACATGTGTTGACGATTCATTAAAATAAGTAGAATGCTGCAATGATATAAAAGTAATGGTAGAGTATAGCTTGGATAGTCTGAACAGAAACAGAATCTCGAGTCTTTGAGTGAATATCTACTGAAATGGCTGCCATCACATGTCTGCAAATGGCATACACGAACATTGATGATTGTACTGTGCACTACCATTTGCACTGAATCACCACACATTCACATTCCTGTGTGTGTGTGTGTGTCTGTGTCCATATTGTCTGGGCCTCACGGTCCATTTGCGGACAAGTCAAGCACGCAGTGCCCCACACAGCACAGATTCGGTGAACCGAGCATCGAACGTTCAACCGCGGTCCCGTCCGTCCGTCTGGTGGTCTTCTCGTCCCGGTCCCTACCCCACTGCAGTAGACAGACAGACACTAAACCTTATCAGTTTAACGCCATTTACTGCTCATTAGTCCCTCTATTAGTGTCCTTAGTCGCAGTTAGTTAATCTATTTAAAGACCGCGCTCAGTGCTCTCATTGCTCTGTCCGCCATTGTGTGCCACTGTGCTGTGTGTGCACTCTCACTAGCCATCACCATTAAGCATGGCCATTTAGTCGCCGAATGCAATCGTGCACACACACACACACATCCACACACACAAAAGGGATATAAATCGCAACCAAATCGCACATTCTTGGGACACGCGTTTGTTTTGTGTTTTCATCGTTATCCAAATGTGAACGGATGGTTGAGAGATGATGGCCACACAACCGGTTCACATCAACATTCCAATCTCAGTCTGGTGAATCGTCTTATCGGTTCGACCTTTGAACGCGCGGCCGCTCGCTCGTCTGTCAGTGTCATTTGTTCGATTGCAAATTGTTTGGCAAGCAATTGAGAGTGCATTTAGTGAACACGAGATCGAGAGAGAGAGAGAGAGAGAGAGAGAGAGAGAGAGAGAGAGAGAGAGAGAGAGAGAGAGAGAGAGAGAGAGAGAGAGAGAGAGATACACGAGACACACGAGTCGAGCCAAGACCAAACACCAAACAGCCAAAGCTAAACCTAAAAGCCAAAGCAAAAGCTAAAGTATCGCCTCAGCAGAATTGAGCTTCTCTGAACTGTTTGGTCGGTGCCAGTGGTCGGTCGCGTGTCGTGCCTTTTCACTACAAATTCCGTACAGCACTGGTCGGACCAATTTGTACCCGGTCGGTGGTGGTGGATCTGTGTGTTAGTTTGTGTTAGAACACAACCAACACCACCAAGTGCCTTCATTAGCATGCAAGCAATGCAAGCAATGTAACGTGTCATTATTGGCTCGGTGTGTGCAGTGCAGTGCTAAAGGCAGCCACTGGCCCATTCACTGCCATCATCCCAGTCATATCATACCATTCACTCAAATGGAACATTCTTCTGACAGTGTATTCTACTGCACTAGTCTGTACTGCATAGCCATCAGGCAATTATTGCCCTAGCCATTTAAATTGCAATGCTTTTTGCTGCTGCGTTATTTGGTTGGTTGGTGGTGATGGTAAAGGCAATGGGGCACATTGTTACAATAATTCGATAGTGCGATAATTCACCACCAAATGCACTAACTGACCAGTGCCAAGTGCGTATCTATGTTTGCCTTACCCTCAGTACAGTAACTCACCAAATGTCCCAATTACTTGTCTATTAATAATATTAGCCTCAACACAACTCAATCCCCTCTCCCGATTTGTCCCACGTCTAATTTATCGCTAATTTATGGTTCATTTTTCATTGCAGACACACACACAGAGAACTAATCTACTCAATTCAGACCAATTGACTTCTCCATCGCAACTGAACTGAACTGAACTACTACAAGTGCAGAGTCAATCGACATGAGAGTCTCATCCATTGGCCATTAAGACTCCGATTCCCCTCTTCAAGTAAGTGAACAGCCCACAGCACCCATCCAATATATTTCAATATGTTCTTGTCTGTCTGTCTGTCTGTCAGTTTGTCCCATTCCACCAAATCCAAGTCTCTTATCTCACTTCTATCTCTGATCGATCTCTCATTTATTCGTTCGTTCGGTCTGGTCTGTCTAAGTCTCACGGAAAAGTCCCCAAATTAGAGTATTGCACTTCTTATCAGATAACCTCCTATCCGTTTTTCTTTTTTTTTGATTCTGTTTGGGCCACGTCTTATCTCTCTCTCGGTTCGTATTGTGCCCTTGCAACTCCTGTTTCTGTCGCCTTGCCACCCCCTGCTGACTCTCTCGATTGTGTCGGTGAGACTCATTTCGACTTTTGTGAGCCCAGTGCCAGTGATGATTTCCCTTTCCGGTTTCCGGTTGGTATCGTATTTTGGTACTGTGCCATCATTTTCACAGTACAGAACTTTCTGTTCCTTCTTTGGTTCTCTCACTTACGCTCGTTTCAAAAGGCACGACGAACGAACGACGACTCTCGTTTACCAAGTTTGATTTGGTAATTGGCGCATTTATCTCGCTCTCGTTCTAACTTGGGATTGTGTGTGTGCGATTCTCCCAGCATTAGTCTGTCCTAACTACCCTCGCCTTCCCCCCTCTCTCTCTCTCAATCGGCACACACACACACTCACACACTCACACACACATTGTGTGTTAGTGATTTTGTCAGTGTTGTGTAGTTGTCCGTTTGGCTCAGTTGGCACATTTTGTAGTGTGTGCGATTTGTTCGTTCATTTAATTCTCATTTTTCTTCTTCTTTGTGTGTCATTTTGTGTTAGTGAGGCGCTAAACTTTATATGTCTGACTGTCTGTATCCTTTGTGTTCTGTTCGATTGCATCTCTACACTTTCTGTCCTGGTTTTGTGTGCCAAACTCTCGGTCTCGGTCCACACAATCCAATCTACTCTAAACTCTACACTACTTTTCCTGTGTTTTCGTTCACTTCGATTCGTTTTCTTCTTTTGCTTCGTCTTCTTAGTCCAACGAAGCGAGCCATTATAATTGTCTGTGTGTGTGTGTGTGTGTGTGTATTTGTGTGTACGATTGTAATGGATGATAGCGCACTACCGGACTAAGCATATTGTCTAGATTGATGATGGTCCTTAGCTCAACGAACAGACACTCACCAGTCGAGACAAATGTGCGCTAATGTCTTTGATTGGCTATTCACTTTACTTTCCGTCTCTCTCCGTGCAATAATTACCCCAATGGGCAATAATAACAATTAGGCAAATTATTGCCCATCCGCGTAGTAGTAGTCTTCATCGTCCGTGTACGTGTCCGTTACGACGAACGGAGCGGTAGCGCGCGTACATTACGTTGATGAGTTCGGTGAGAGTGGGGGATTGAGGAGAGAGAGAGAGAGAGAGAGAGAGAGAGAGAGAGAGAGAGAGAGAGAGAGACTTTAAGTCTGGCCTTACCATGCATGATTGGAATGAATGATTGCTAATTAGGCCCAGTTTCGGTCAGGCACACTTTGGTCATTTTGTGTGATTTGACATTCCACCGAGAGAGCGAGTCCGATGAGACCAATTTAGCAATTTGACTTACTGAAGAGACATTCCATCTATCTCTTCCTCTCTCTCTCTCTCTCTCTCTCTCTCTCTCTCTCTCTCTCTCTCTCTCTCTCTCTCTCTCTCTCTCTCTCTCTCTCTCTCTCTCTCTCTCTCTCTCTCTCTCTCTCTCTCTCTCTCTCTCTTACAATGGTCCAGTTCCAATTGGAACGCAAATAGTCCCCCGTATATTGGAAAGGAATCTGTACTGCACTACTTTTCAGTATACTGTGATTAAAGAAGTGATTCAGTGTGTGTGGGATTGTGTGCACAGCCATTGATTGGTCCTTTGAATTGCACGGAGAAATGAATTGAATAGCATCACCATTCAATGGGCCATTCATCTTTCAGTATTCCACTTTGCATATGTCACGTATCGAGCCGGCCAATCTCGGTCTAGTGAGAGAGAGAGAGAGAGAGAGAGAGAGAGAGAGAGAGAGAGAGAGAGAGAGAGAGAGAGAGAGAGAGAGAGAGAGAGTCAGCCATCCGACAGATCAGTCAGTCATGCCAATCATTGGCCCATCAGACTGAACACACAAAAATTCCGTTCACTTTCCATAGACAGCATTGAAAGGAATCGGAACAAAAATGACCGGCAAACCAAAAATAAAACCGGCAACATTCCATCAATTCTTTGTGTTGTGTGCTGTCCATTCGGCTTTGGTCTGTCGCGCCGCAAATAAAAAAGAAGAAATAGAGAGAGAGAGAGAGAGAGAGAGAGAGACACTTTCACTTTGGGCCACTAGTGACTAATCTAATTGGCTCACTTTGTGCACACACAGACACACACACACACAGTCAGACACAGAGTTGGAGTCCAGTGCCAGTGGGAAACTTTATATTATGAATAGAATTAGTAACTCAATTGGTTGAGTTAAATTGAATTAATTTTTTATATACATTTCAAGTTTAATTCAATTTGCAGACTCAAATTGGATTTAATCTAATTGCACACGAACGCACACAGACACTCACACGCACACAGGCGGTAACGTGAGAGATTGAGTGAGTAGTGAATGGTCATTTGACTTTCAAATTGACCAGCACCACTAAATTGGCCAATCACCGTCCCCGTCCGATTGGTCAATTTGCTCAATTACCGGAATCAATCAATCGGTTTGTGTCAATCTCAGTTGGCCTGTCACGCCCTCAGTCCGGCTCACACCCATCACACACACACAGACAGTCAGACACGAGTCATTCATTCATTTCGGTTTGTTCCATTTGACTCGACACTGGCATTCATTTATCTGCTCATTTTTCATTACAATTCGAATCGTTTTGCATTTCACTTTTATTCCGCTTTCACTTCTTTCCATTTATTTCCATTCTTCATCTCTCTCAGTTCCATTTGGTGCTTTTCCTCTCTCAGTCACTTTTATTATTTTGCATTTATCTGGTTGCCATTTTGCATTTTGTTGTGTGTGTCCGTGTGTTGTACGTACACACGCACTCCGAGGGTTATCTACTTGGCCCTATGGCACTGAGTGAGTGTGTTCATGTTTGCACTGTCATTGTCTGTGTGCTCCATTCATTTTATAGCACCCTCGAAAAAGCATTACTCCGTACGGAAAGAGAGTGAGAGAGAGAGAGAGAGAGAGAGAGAGAGAGAGAGAGAGAGACCTTTCAAGTGCGGCTCAGTGCGAGGGAATTATTTTAAATTTGCCAATTTGCCTGTGTGCCCATCACTTTTGTGCCTGTGGACAGCATCACCATCCAACCAGTGCATCTGTCCACACATTGGGCCACACTAAGTCTCATCCAGTCACTGTGACTGTTGGCACAGTCCGATGTATGATTTATGGACTGAACACACAGTGATTTTGTTTCTTTGGAAGCCAGTCAGTCAGTCCGCATCGGTACAACCAATTGCCTCATTCTTACTCTCTCTCTCTCTCTCTCTCTCTCTCTCTCTCTCTCTCTCTCTCTCTCTCTCTCTCTCTCTCTCTCTCTCTCTCTCTCTCTCTCTCTCTCTCTCTCTCTCTCTCTCTCTCTCTCTCTCTCTCTCTGCGTTCTTATTTCGACTGTTTATTATCGTTAATAATATTAATACGAAGTTTTCGAAAAAAAATGCAGACGTTTGCACAAATCTGGTTCGATTCCCTCACTCGGTGAGTGTCTTCTCTTCTCTCCCTTGTCGCGTCACCACAGTCTGAGTGAGTCACAGTCAGTCTGTGATTGTATGTCACCCATGTCATCCTCATTCTGCTGTTCTGCTCTCCCCCACTCTCCCTACCGTTTGACTCGTCCACTCGGTCGTCAATCACTCCCACTTTACCTTCATTCTATGCAATTCAATTCGGGCGTCATTAATTGTGTATTGCACTGTGCACTGGGCTCATCCATTGACAGGCACACACACGAGTAATGACGAGAGTTTAAGTTGTGTTGCGCGTTTAGTGTGTTATAACATTCGATTAGGATGAGACGAGGGACTGAACAATTTATTATTATGAGTGAGCAATTGGATGATGATGATGATCGGTTAGAGACGAGTCAGTAGTTGACAATTGAACGATTGAGTTAGTGTTAACATTGCATTTGAGTTCGATGCATTTGTCCCTGCTGTCTCGGATTTTGTTTGATTTGTCAGGAATGATCTCAATTCTAGTCTTGTCTTGTAAGTCCAGTTCGGTTCCGTCTCACTTACTCAATTACCGCATTCTTTTGTAATGTCGATCACCGAACCCGTATCGAACTGTTCATAATCATCATCATACTACGAGAGAAGGACATGATGATTCTGTTAGGCGAACACTTAATTCGAACACTTTGAGTGAGTGAGTGAGTGAGTGAGGGAGAGAGAGAGAGAGAGAGAGAGAGAGAGAGAGAGAGAGAGAGAGAGAGAGAGGATACGCACACAAATCGGCAATGCACTTGCCCTACGGTCAGAGTCTGACTGACCTGTGTCTGTGTTTGTGTGCATGCACTTGTGCGGCCCGCATTTTGATGTTGTTGACTTTGTTTGTCTTATTACTACAAGTTCTGTGACTTTGCACACTAAAGTTGAGGATGAGCAGTAGTTCGTGTTGTGTTTGGTATTGGTGCAATTGTCGATCGAGTTCAGCTCCTCGATTAAGAGCGAACATACAACACAATCGAGTGCAATGCATTGTTTTGTGTGTTGTTTGGTGCCTGTTTGTTTGTCGGTGTGTCCGCCGTTCGGTATGTGCACTTTGTGCTCTCGCGTAATGCTCCAATGCACCTCTGACCTGCCATTAGTGTGACTTCTATTACTACTTCCCATTACCGTCGGTCTGTGTGTGACTGTGTGTGACTGTTGTCTGTTGTCTCTTCTTTTGCTAACTCGATTGCGGCACGTAGTGGCAATGTGCAATTATCTCAGTAGACTTTGGCCAGTGCCGGTGTGTCCGTCGGTCTGTCGAAGGGAGGATATGAAACGATTGAGAAGAATTACCTTTGACGGTGGCCAGACGACGACTAATACTAACCAAAAGACCGACCTGTGAACAAAAACGGACGCGAAAGTGACGAACTGATCCTCATCAATGGACACAGTGACGATGTTGTCCGTGTGTGTGTGTGTTGATAATGGCCGAGGTGGCTGCCACCGAATGATGTTGTTGTCTTGTCTTTTCGGTGGGAATTGGCCGCTTCTTCTCATCACACCTCTACCTTGTCGGTCGGTCGATATAATGACATATTCTGTGTGTGCCACCCTTCGACCCTCCGTCCTCTCTTGTGTGCTTGTGTGCTTGTGTCCACTGGCCATGTCCGTGGCCATGTCCGTGGCCAATGGCCACTTCCTAGGACACATCTCATTATTACACTTAATTAGCCACCACCAATGAGACACAAGACACAAGCAAACAGACACACACACAAATTGTGTCGTGCTTTTGTTCGTTGGTTTGTTAGTTGGCTTTTGATTTACTTTCAATCAGTCATCATTTCCCCTCCAGAACACATTACCACCACAAATAGTGGTCTAATGGTGGCCAATTAATAATCGTGTGTCCCAATCGATTGGTTATTATTAATAGACGAGAGTGAACGAGTTCGAGACACGATTGCACTGCTGAGTCACACACAACTCGTGTGGTCGAGTGGCCGCTGACCTACGGCACACAGTGATCATCATCATCGTACTCGTCGACCAGATGTTGATCGTTTCTCGTGGTGTTCGTCGTAGTCTTCTTCTTCCTTCGGACTCCCCTTTGATGACGATTTGCCGATTTGATCGGTTTGGCGCGTAGAGCACAGTGCACCATTAGTGGCAGTAATACACATCATCATTAGTCGGTCTGTGTGATTGTGATTACCGGACAGAGAGAGAGAGAGAGAGAGAGAGAGAGTCGTCTGACGCACTCACTTCACAATGACACAACCGAGTCAGGCCAATCAAACAGTGCACACAGACCGAACACCGAACACCGAACAGTGAACGTGGTTGGCGGTGTTCGAGGTAGAGCAAACCCGCGCGCGCGAGTCATTACCGAACTAGTGATGATGATAATGATAGCTCACTGTCAGTAGTGAGCTCACAGTCACACACAGTGAACTGTTCATTCTTTCTCGCCTTCGAATCTAACCAATCGATTCTGTTCTGTGTGTGGAGGAGTCGAGTGGAGTGTGTGTTGGTGTGTCGAGTGTTGGTCCATTCATCTCTCAATCGGATCTCTCGACCGCTCGCTCTCGCTAATTATCGAGTGAAGCTGTGTGTGTAGTGCCCTTTCACTACTTCCTCACATTGCTAATTTGCCTGTCCAACGAGTGATGGCAATCAGAGTGACGATGATGATGGTGCTTGTGGTGGTGGTGATGCTGTCGGTTGTTCAGTAGCTCATTACCCTTCCCATTGCCCATCACCTTCACCCTCTGTCGGTCTAAATCATTCATTCTCTAATGTCTGTCAGTCTGTCGCCGAATGCAGACTAATTCGCTGTGCAAATCAATCGCTCGTTTGTCGTTCTGTTCTGTGGTGATGTCGATGAGGGTTGAGGCTGAGCTTTGAAGTAAAACACACCGCCACACTGAAAGTGATTGAGCTTGTTCTGTGGTTCGAGTTCTGGGGACCGAGGCTTACATACAGACTGTTCTTGTCTCCCTCTCTCATTGATTAATGACCGATCCATTGAATGGACACGAGGCACTCTCGACAGTGAACAGACCTAGCACAGTGTGCGCTGCGGCTGCGGCGACTGTCCAACCGGGTCCGCCTAGTCGTTATTAATAAGGCCCGTCACTGTGATTGTGTGTGTGTTGTGTTGTGTTCGGGCTGTTATGTTCGGCTGATTGCCATCCAATGGACTAATGGTCATTGTGTGTCACGACCCGATTTCTCTCTCTCTCTCTCTCTCTCTCTCTCTCTCTCTCTCTCTCTCTCTCTCTCTCTCTCTCTCCTCTCAACTTGATACTACTGTTCTGCATTCGACCCCGGGACTCGACCCGACCCGACCGCGCAGCACGTTAAACGAGTAGGACTCTTAATGCTAAATAATGACACAAGCGCGGATAAAAAATGAAAGAGACCACTTGGACAGAAAAGAACACACTTGGACAGGATCGAATGAACCAAATGGGGAGGGTTGTGTTACGTTCATTGAATGGACGTGGCAGAAGGTCTCACTCGACAGTGTGACACACAGAAGTAACAAAGTAACGAATGATGCACAAATTGAATGATGCATTGGCAGGACGCGGCTCGCTCACTGCTACCTTGTGCAGTGGCTTGTGTTAGGTGAGCGCGAGCCGGTAACCAATTTGGCGGTGACATCAATTGACATGCATTGTGTGTGCATGCAGTTGGTCAGGGAGGGCAGTGCACCTTATTCGAATGGTGGTTCGACTCAATTGGTTAGTGACTGTGCATGCATTCAATGTATCACTGTAGAGAGTGAGTGAACGAGACGCTCACAAATCAAACAGACACATTCAACACACAACACACAATTGGCTCAATGGCTCAATCGAATGAATGCGTCCAATGAATAAATGATGTGGCAGGTCCGGAGAGGCGACCGACTCCGGACTCGAACGACATTTGCATTTCCGATGCTGTTCGATGCAAATGTGATCAGTGCAAACATACACAATGCCATAGACTGTAGACTGTAAGGACTGATGTTGGTTGTGGTTTGGGTTGTGTGGTCGTGCCCGGGCCTGGTACCACATTCGCCCAAATATTGACTGAGACTAAACATTGACACAATCACCACATACAGACACGCACTGTCCATTGTCTTTTACCGCACACATGACAACTATTTGTCCTACCAATTCGCGGTTCAATTGGTCCAATCGAATTTGAGATGTTTTGATTAGCATTTGCCATTCAAAGATGATGCGTCTTCAGTGATGCAAACAGAGAGGGAGAGAGAGAGAGAGAGAGAGAGAGAGAGAGAGAGAGAGAGAGGGACACCGAGCGACGATGATATTATAATGACAATTGACAGTTCATGGTTCACAATGGTTGCCCGTGACCAAGCGTCCAAGTGAAAGCATCACAAGGCGTCAGTGGTCGCTCTACCCCTCCACACAAAACATTACCCCTCGATCGTAATAGTGATCCTTTATTATGACTTTGTGTGTCCATTAGTGTATTCATTGTATTGGTCGTTGTGTTGTCTTTTCCACACTATAATTCAATTAGCATCTCTTCAACAACCATTTCGAGCCTCATCACCATCATCATCATTGCATAGCATTACTATCTCTCCTTTCTGTCTGTCTCAAGTCACTTCACTCAATTCACTCACTAACAGTCCAGTGTCAGTGTTATCTCTCAATAATAATTTCATTGCCTTTCTCCTTCTTGCAACTCACAAACACACTCACATGAGATGGCTTTATCGTTTTGTGTTTGTGTGTGTGCGATTGTGTTGCATTTGTGATGGCTCATGTCGGCTCATTCTCTCAGTTCACAAAGTCTCTCCACAACACACACACACACACGAACACTAATGAACTAATCAACAATTCGTGAAATGTTAAACACATTCCATATTTAGTTTAGAGATTAGGGGGGTTTGAGTGCGTCTCAAATCTCAAACACATACACAGACACACACACGAGACACGCCGGAATCGAGAGAATGTTCGAATTCGTGCGTTCTTTCGAGGCAATGTAATCACTTTAATTGGACTTGTCCTTGTCGTCGTGGTCGTCCCTTGTTCTGTTTCACCTTATCATTTGTTTATCTATTATTTGTTGTATATTTGCTTGTAGAGTGAAGAGAGAGAGAGAGAGAGAGAGAGAGAGAGAGAGAGAGAGAGAGAGAGAGAGAGAGAGAGAGTCAATGAGTCATGGTTTCGGTGAGTGCACTAATTTAGTGAACAGTGCAGCACCAATTGGACACTCGTCACCCCCTTTCGAGTTATATTCACGATATCTGTCTCTCGGTGTCCACTGTCAGTACAGACACACACACACGATAATAACATTAATAATTAGATATGACAAAACTTGTCGCCAGATCGGTCGCCTTCATCGCCTTTGATCGCCTCCTCTCACTCTCTCGGGGCGCTTTCTTTCTCTGTTGTCTCCACATACAAACTCAATCTAATTCAGCTTCATGAGCTTGTGTTCTGTGTCTGTTTGTCGGCACATTTTTGGTTGCACATTTGTTTCGGCTTTTGAGTTTGTGTGTTCATATCTCTCTGTTCATATTTCCTTTGGGCGCGATGACACTCACTCGATGACAACCGAGAGAATACAACACAACACAACACGATACGACAGTGTACAACTGTGAAGATAGTGTGAAGTGAATGTCTATTTGTGTGTCTGATTGAATTGGGCGCCATAGGGCGACACGCCATTCAATGTATGTGTCCATTTTGCTTTGTTGCCTTCTGTCCACCTACCCTCGCCTCCAATTCCCCTTCAATGGCACTTTGATTGAAACAATCGAATCAGTCCCCTTGGTCTCGAAATGAGCGTTCGAATGAATGGGTGCGATGTTTGATTTTTTGGTTTTGGTTTGATTTGGTTTGTGACGCTCTTTTGGGCTTTAATTTGCACTTTGCTTGTTGTTGTTGTTGAGTGTTGTGTGTCCCAGACCGGGGACAGTTCGGTCGGTCTGGTCACTTTGTGTGTCCACTCGTCCCTCAGTCTTAATCAAATCAACTCGCCAACACTCAAATGGAGTCAATGGACCGCTATTGATCTGACTGTTTGTCTGTCTCTGTATGTGTTCATGCACTTTAGTCACAGTGCACACTTTACGATTGACCAACCGAACCGAACCGAACCGAAATTCTCGTCAGCTTGAGTGCCTCGACCAAAAAGAGTCCAAAAAGACCAAAAAGTCCCATTCAACCGAACCGAAAGGCTTGAATGGCTTCATCTTGAACGGTCTCACTCTCTCTCTCTCTCTCTCTCTCTCTCTCTAACCGTCTGGTCAGTTTCTCAATTCACAGCGTCCATTTCCATCTTCTTTATACTTTCTATTTTATTTCTTTTCGAATTGAATCGAACCAATCGTTTCTTTCTTATTTTGTCGTAAGTTTTAAAGCCCAATAATAAGGCAATTTCAGTTTAACGCGAGGCGCGCGCGATCAATCGAATTTGGTCAATCACAATCAATTACGGTGCTCTCGCTCTCGCACATTTACAGTTTCGAGTGCAATATGGCACAGTGACACTTTGCTCTCTCTCTCTCTCTCTCTCTCTCTCTCTCTCTCTCTCTCTCTCTCTCTCTCTCTCTCTCTCTCTCTCTCTCTCTCTCTCTCTCTCTCTCTCTCTCTCTCTCTCTCTCTCCTCTCCCTCCCCCTCTCTCTCTCTCTCTCTCTCTCTCTCTCTCTCTCTCTCTCTCTCTCTCTCTCTCTCTCTCTCCCTTCACCCAAAACACTACAATCTCAATCACTCTTCCGGCGAGTCATTCTCACTCTCTTTATTGCCACACACAACGACACATTTCCTTATTGAGCGATCGAAAGCTATCGAAAGCCGAACGAACAAACACAAAATGATATCTCACTCATTGCTTACAGCTTCTTCTTCTTTCCCTCTTATTTTCAATTATTGAATTAATAACTTTTGTCCTAATTTTGTGTGCAATCTCCTTTTCTTTTCTTTTCAATAGAAATTTGCCGAAGTACTCGCTCTATTCACTATTTTATTATATTAACCCGATTGCGAAACAAACTATATCCGTATGAACACACATCGTGTGCTGTCCTCTTCATCTCGTCATCTCTATCGGCGGCGAAATAATTACATTTCCTTCCCAATCATTATTAAATTGGTAAGTCATCGTACATTTCTTTTTTATGTTGTTATTCGATATATTAAATATATATCAAATTCGATTATGGAAACATTAGAAAGAGAAAAGGAAATTGAAGGGGAAATTGATGCTCAAGACGAGATGGTGTTTGCGTATGACGCAACATACAACACTCACTTGTTGAGTAGGGCTTTCTTTTCTTGATTATCTTACTGACTTTAGGTATTGGATTGAGTGTTTATGATGATGTTGATTAGTCAATTAGTGATTGTGTGTACTTGATCACTAATTAGATTGAGTAGTAGTGTATTGTTTCATGTTCATGTTCGATTAGGCGATTCGAGTTGCACACAATCAATCACGATGATGGTTGGATCGATGGCGATCGTTTTATGTCTCTCGGTCACTGCCTTCTTCTTGATGATTTATCTCACTCAATTGATCAGATTGAGATATATAGATCAGAGTGCACATTGCACACACTACTCGTACTCTACTTGCTTAATCGATTGTATATCGAGTGTCGATTGCGTGACATTGCAGAGAGTTGAGTTGAGAGTTGAGTTGAGTTGAGAGTTGGCCAGTTGGTCCACTCGCTTGTTCAGTCGATTTGTACTCGACTTCTACTACTCGATCGAGTTGTGTTCAGTCCATTTGTGTTGTTGATAATTTAATTTGTGTTTGTCCATTACATTACTTTGTTGATTGGTTACTCGTACAACTACTGGCGGGGAACAGTGAACACTATTGTGAACTGGTCAGTACTACTCGATTACACTCTCCTCGTAGTCTCTCCCCCTTTCTCTCTCTCTCTCTCTCTCTCTCTCTCTCTCTCTCTCTCTCTCTCTCTCTCTCTCTCTCTCTCTCCACTCTACTCACTCACTCTGCTCACCCCCTTCTCCATCTATTCTTGATTTATCGGTAGGGCCAATCTCGACTAGTCCGCGCTCAGTGTTGAATCGACTTTTAAGTGATGATAGGATGGATTGTGTTCTGTGTGCAGAGTGCGAAGGCGATTTCCAGTACTGATTACCATCTCCGTCGTTTGCGTTGCGTTGCGTTGTTTGCGCCTTTGTCCCGCTTTTTTCGGTATATTCTCGCGCCATCTTTGGCTTTGGTCTAATTCGATCACACAATACACAACATCTGTACTCTGTCTGTGTGTTGTGAGTCTTTGTGTATTGACTCTTTGAGAGTCCGAGAGAGTTCGATGTCAGTCGGACACAGTCTACACACACTATTTTTGCACTCAATACTAAAACTCTCTGAGAAATGACCAAATCGTGCACGACCCATTAGAATGGCGTCATATTTCGCATTGCTCCCCACTGAACTGAACCACACTGGCACTGGGTTGTGTTCTGTTCTGTTCTTAAAGTCATGATCATCATCATCATAGTCGTTGTCGTAGTCATGAGTTTTGGCTTAAGAGTGTCCATTGAGAGATGATCAATAGATCATGCACTTTTCTGCCCACTACTGCACTGACTAAAGGAGAGAGAGAGAGAGAGAGAGAGAGAGAGAGAGAGAGAGAGCGAGAGAGAGAAGGGTGTTGCATGTTGGGGTGCACTCAGTTCTGTTCGCACAGTCCAAATTACGGTGTACGAACATAACATTCCACTGTCAAGTTTATGTTGATGGCACGAAATGCATGTTAAGTGCATGCACTGTCTGTGCACATCGATGGCTTGACACATTTGTGAATGTGCTTTGCATTATCGGACAGTCCACTCTGTGATGCATTGTCTTGCATTGCATTTTACTCATAAAACTCGAGCAAATGCACAACAACATGCAGACCTAATTGCAGTGAGCACTTTCACTCTTTGCTCTACTTTTAATGAACTTCATTTCACTTCAGTCTAATTGTGGTTGTAGTGTGCACTAATTTGGACTCTCTCGCGCTCACAACACAACACAACAACACTAAAATGACCATTTAGACTTGCAAATTATAGACCACACAGACAGACACTCTCATACTTCTAGTGAACATACATGAATTTATAATGCAATCTTTCGCGAACAGTAAATCCGAACTACACTGCCACTGTTTTGTTCTTCATAAGTGATTGTTTTCTTGACCATCATATTGCATCATCATCATCATCATCATCATCATCATCACTTATCAGTTGAAGCACTTGCATATGCGCCTAACGATGCTGCAGTATTTTTTGCCACGCGAAGGTCGTTCACCATGACCTAATCTGTTTGGTGTGATGATGGCCACCGTAGTAGGTATTGTCCACTATCGAGCACCAGAAGAGAGAAGTGAATCATTGCTGAGCACAGTATTGACTTGTTGTGTTAATTAATGCTCTGAACGGGCTCACTGTTGTGTTCTCGATTGGCTCGATCAGTGCACACTGTCTTGTGTCCATTAGGCCAATATGCATTGTCCCGTAGTAATACTAATCATCGCACCGCCATCATCATCATCATAGCCCTCTCTCTCTCTCTCTCTCTCTCACTCTCTCTCTCTCTCTCTCTCTCTCTCTCTCAGCATAATGGTCTATGTGTTTGCCATCATAATGGAACAGTAAAACTCTACTAATATACAATCCAATGGCGCGCGTTCCATTCACTTGTTCACTTATTATTGCATCTCAAAACACTTATGACGCCCGAAAGTGTAAAAATGAACGCGTTCGCGAAACTGTTTTGACTGACTGACTGACTGTCTATGTCTTGACTTGTCTTGAGTTGAATGTTGAGTAAAGCTATTCGTTGACTCACGACCACGATAAGAAAGCAGAGATGAGGAGATGAGATGAGGAGATGCAAACACACAGTCGAAATGAACATTTACTGAGGATGATACGAGACGCCTGTACGAGCCAAACCAATGCCTTTTTGGTTTAATGGACTGTGTACGCGCAAGGCTCTTATACGATTTAAATTATGACCATTCAATGTATGCACATGAGTGGTTGTGAATTGCTTTCTCGAATCAAAGGTTAACAGATGAACAGGGAACTGCTACAGAATTAGACACGACGCCTTTTTACGAGAGGTAAAAGCAACAGCAGTAACAAACAAAGAATACAAACGCGCGAACATGAAGGCGCCAGGGCGCGAGCACTTTGAGGTAGAAGAAGGAGCAGGAGAATATGTCTTTTGTCTTTTCCTTCATCTTCTACTTCTCTTGGGCCATTACGAACTGCAACCGAACGAGTGTTCGACCTGCACCACCACCATCACCAACTTTGTGATCACCATTTGTTCATTGTTGGCCGGCACAACATTATTGCCTCGTAATTCTCCATAACACTACTCGACTAGTGCAATGCAAAGGAACTAACCAAATCGGCACAGTCTCCCAATCGTTTCTTCTTTCGGTTGTGTGTCTGTGTCTGTCTGTTCTCGAGATTGAGGTCAAATTCGTGATGATTGCCATCGCGCCATTTACCATCACCATCGTGTGTCGTGTCTATGTGTCGCCTGTTGTTGTTGTACTGTTCTGTTCTGTTCCTCCCGATACGATACGATACTGAGTGAACGAGTGGTCAGCATGGTAAGATGTGCACCATGCAAAATGGACATATGCCCCCACTCTGCAACCACTACTGTGCACTTATCCATAATCAACCTGTGTCCCAATAATTGCCAATTAGCAATGTCTGACCTGACAATACATACACACACAAAACGGCTGCCGTGGATGAATTTGACGCGAGCACCACGAGCACCACGAGCACCTCGAGCTCATGATCAAGTAAAAGGCAAAAACACTTTCGAGGAACAAAAGTAGAAAAAAACAGAATTCGATAATTCGAACAAAGAAAGAAATAAAGTGTAATGAATGTTGCTCATTCTGAGATTGAAATTCTTGAGAGATTGCGAGATTCAGCAGAATCGTGACTCATTGTGCATTCATTGTGTGTGTGTTTGAGTGTGTGTGTGTGTGTGTGTGTGTGTGTGTGTGTGTGTGTGTGTGTGTGTGTTTGAGTGTGTCCGTAGATTGAATAGAATAATAAGAAATTGAATTCGATTGAGCGTGAAACAAAAAGAAAATGAATTAGACAAGAAGAAAGAGTTCAACAGCGATTGCAAATTAATTGGACCAAACGTCTCAAGCCGTCTATTTGACCAAATTGATTGCAAATTTGCACACACACACGAACACAGTCACAGACAGGCACAGGGCCACTCAGCCACACACGGCGCGCGAATGAGCTTTTTTTAATTAATTTTGTGTTGAACCGAAATTTTTTAATTAAATGTGGCCAAATGTAATGAACGCATTGGCCAATGCTTCGAGAGTCACACTCGCCAACTGATAATAGTGGGACTGTTTGTGTGAAAAGGTCTTCACCGGAACGAATCAACTGAACGAGCCACAGTAAATCGGATTGACGTTGTGCACTGCCTGTGCGTACAGGCAAAATTGGCCCCTCGACCACCAAAAACACGATTAACATAATTATCGTGATCAGTGATCTATGTGACTTGAAAGTCAGTCTGACTCTGTGTGTGTGTGTGCATGTTCGAGTCCATGCCAGATTGCTCATTAAATGGAATTACGATTAATTACCATCATCGCGAACCGAATGCATTCATTGGGGGGCAGAAGCAGTGCATTCATCGAGTGAAGTGCCTGTTCAATGAGAGTCAGAGACCACTTTACTTTTGCACTTGATCAATTCTAATTATGTAAATCGAATTGGACTGAATAATGCTAGTCGTTGTTGTGTTGTTCTCTCTCTCTCTCTCTCTCTCTCTCTCTCTCTCTCTCTCTCTCTCTCTCTCTCTCTCTCTCTCTCTCTCTCTCTCTCTCTCTCTCTGTCTCTCTCTCTTGTTGGCTCAGTTCGCGCTTAATTGCGCATCCATTAATGCTCCAATTAGTGTTTGCTCTGAGTATCATCATCATCGAGTCAGCATCACTCTCACTTGGACATTATGGCACAAAACGCAATGGGCAACCGATTCTGTTTGTTGCACTGACAAGGCTTGTCCACTACTACGTATATGAATGTGTCTGCTATTAATTAAAACTGTACTGCAAATTGACCATCGTTTAGGTTAATTATAATTGATTATTACACTAACACACAACCACACTCGTCTTTGTGGCGCATCCCTCATCAATGATCATTATATGATTTAATGTGTCTGTTAGTGTTTGTGTGTTGTATGTGCATTGTCCTTTTAGTATGAACTCATTCAGTAATTCTCTGCCTCTGCCTCGGAATGCATTGAAAGTGATCAGTTCCATAATTTCGAACTTTTAAACGAATTCCACACTTTTGATGACCAGTTGAAATGAATCGAATGAATGAAGCATTCTGAATGCTCATCCATTCGGTCATAATAATGAGTAAGTCATTAAGAGAATGAATGAATCATAAAAACATAATGCATCCATTACGTGCTTGTGTGATTACATTTGTGGTTTTATGTTGTGATTATATTATAGTATTTTAAAATTTATAAAGAATTATATTAACTGTCCAAATACGAGGCCACAAGACAAACAGTCACAGTCAGAAGGGACACACACAAAAAGAAGAGAAATGCGATGCATTCCATTCTTGTGTCCGACTTTGTGCATGACTTGGTCGAAGGCACTCATCTCAATCTCTCAATCAGCCTTGTACAAATACAAATACAGAGACAAACATGCAAACAGAGAGACACAAATCGAAGAGTCAATCAATGATGCCATCATCATCATCATCGAACACGGTTCAATCAAAATCGAAATCGTCTTCATCATAGTTATGTAATTGTAATAAACTAGTTTGTTTGCATTGCACTAGTTCATCATTCGTTCGTAGCATCATCATCCTCGTCGTGGTCAATTGTCCACCTCGACATGTGTTATCGTGAATTTTCCCACAGGCTCGTGGCTCTCGTTTCTTAAGATGCGTTCACTCTGTTTCACTCGTTCGGTAGCATCTTCGCGCGCTCTCGACCACCGGTTGCATTCAATGCATGCACATCCATCCATCCACACAGAATTGAGAGTTGATTGTCTGGCCAGTGGCCACTGACCACCACTGACCACCACCATCATCATCACACAGTCTCAGATTTATTCATAGGCTTTCTCCTGTGTGCGCGCTCACTTCACTTGCCGGTTTGTCAGTGCATCTGTCTGTGTTTGTCTGGCTGAAGTCAGTCACTCTCACAATTCTGTCCTCTCGCTCTCCTCTCTATCTCCTCAATATTATCACACAGAGCCATTAGACGGACTCGGACTGTTGCATGCCTTACCACCACTCACTGACCGGCACCGTTCATTATTATTCATTGTTGCAGTCGAACTGAGCCGAACCGAACTGAGAGAACTCGTAGAGAGTGGAAGCGTGATTTCGGACTTATGTCTGTGACGACGATGTCGATCATGATGATGATGATGATGATGATGATGATGATGATGATGAGCCTGTGGTGTTGTTGCTGCTGATTGCACAGACACACTCACTCTGTTATTGCCAATTACCTCGTCGTTCAATAAATATGACCACCACCACCATCACATGATTATCGTGATATCAATTATCAGTTAAAAAATAACTAAAAGTCAGTAACATTAAGCCAATATTGATATGTTCACGGTGGTGGACTATCATATCAAGTGACGGGAGGACAGTACTATATCAAAATGTCAAACACAACCGGCAACGAATTCTTTTCGAAACTCGACCGTGATCTTTGATTACATTTTACATTTACACACAAATCGAACAGTTCGTATAGTGAGTTGAACAGTGTGTGACACTTCCTGTGCAAGTTGCATTTACTTATAATATAATTTGATTTATTTGTAATGTAATGTAATATAATTCGACGAGATGCGTCTTAATAGAGTGAAATGATGATGAATTATATATTGCATATGTGTGATCACTTATTGAACTGTGTGCCTTACAGCTAGTAACTCTCGCTTGATTGACTTTAGACTTCACATTTATTAGCCATTGAGCATCGATGTGTTTGTGTGTGTGCATCATCTCACTCGCTTGTCATATTCGTTCTCGTATACTCTCCACACTCCGTCACACACACAACACACATACATGAACATACATACACAACAAGACAGTGTGTACTACTAATCTCAACTCTCGCTCGGTCGATTTTGTGAATTTACGATCACATCGTAAGAAGAAGAACGAACGATCGCGCGGCGTGCGAGTTATTACCCAAAACATACGCTAATAGAACGAACAAACAGATTGACAGGGCAAGTGGATGGCCCAATCTGCTGCTGCTCTAATGTAGACAGATGGATGGATGATGATGATGCGTAATGTGCTCGGTGAGTGTAAGTGGGGGCCAGTGGTCAAGTGCGATCACAGACTGGCCACTGGCCAACTCGTAACTGCCACAACACAACTGTCACACTTGGCCTGGTCACCTTCGATTATTAGTTCATCAGTTCGATGTTCGTGTATGTCTGTGCATCAGTTCACTTCATCTTCTTCTTCATCGTTTCACCAATTTAATTTGTTCCCCTCCATCGGCAATCGATTGTCTTTCAAGTCTTGCCGGGGACACTTTTCGTCCTGGTTGCTTGCAGCCATCAGTAGTATCTCTCTCTCTCTCTCTCTCTCTCTCTCTCTCTCTCTCTCTCTCTCTCTCTCATACTCTTAACTCATCTTCTTTCTTCTTTGTTTCCCCTTTCGGCTCGGTCTTATCAATTCGCTTTCTGTTCTGTGAATCCTTTGACGGCATTTTTTGTCTTCATCTTCTTTCTCTTGTCTTGTCTAAGTACGAAGCAGTGCAATACAAATTGTGTTTGTATGGGCAGAGTGCTGTGTGTTAATTATCTTGTGTGTTCACATTAGTGCGTCTCGATGCGTCTGTTCATTAAGTGTCCGACACTGTTTATGCATCTCTCGCGCTCGCACAGAATGACCATCTTGATGCGCGCGAATGTTTGTCGCTTTATGCAAATTTTGTTCGATTCTTGCCGACCTTGACTCGTGAACCCCTCACTCCAAGCACACACAAAGTCCATGTGTCTATGCATTTGGTTTGTGCATCTCGGCACACTCCGACACACACAGTCAGACAGACACAGACGGACACAAAGTCACACTAAGCTGGACTTGTGTGCCTCGCTTGTGACTTGATGTTAAATGCGCGCGCTAAATTGGATTGGTCGTCTGCTGCTTAGATGCTGGTGGCAAAGAGTGTTAGTGTTTGATTGGATAAGAAGAGATGCATCGTGTGTGCCTGTGTGCTCCAATTGGGGTGCACACTTCACACTACACTACCGACAGTGACTGACTGACTGACACAATCGATGCCGCCAAATGCCGATGAAACACAAAGAAAGCAGCACATTTTGACTTTAAATTGAACGACCAAAGTGACTTGACAGAGGGCGAAAGGCACACACAGGCACACACGGCAAAGGATGAGGCAATGTGTGTGTGTGCCTGTGCCTGTGTGTGTGCGGCAATGTGTCAAAGGTTAAGTCGATTGGTCAACAAGCAGCAGCACGACCATGGATGGTGGCGATAAGGCCAACTCTGCACACTCTGCACTGCTAATCCCTTTACGAGTGCCACAGCACAGCAAGTGCACACACAGTGCCACAGTCGATGTCAGTCTTTTCCATTAGCGATCGAGTGGAATGGTGATGCTCGGGGACATCGACACACTGCCACTCCATGTGATGTGCCCTTTGTTTTATCCATCTTTTATGGCCTCTCTCTCTCTCTCTCTCTCTCTCTCTCTCTCTCTCTCTCTCTCTCTCTCTCTCTCTCTCTCTCTCTCTCTCTCTCTCTCTCTCTCTCTCTCTCTCTCTCTCTCTCTCTCTCTGGCTTGCGATCGTTCGGTGTTCGGAGTTCACATTAGTTCTGCATGCACCGCTTATCGGTTTTGTGTTTGTTTGTATTTGATTGTTGAATCGATTCGAATTTCGAAGTAGTCGTAATAATAAAAGGACATCGAACAGAATGTGGCGCGATGCGACCACCACTTGGCCATCCACCACCACCACCATCACCATTGCCATCGGCCGTTTCTTCTTGACTATTCACTTTGTCTCATACTTTCAAAGTTCGTTCAAAGTGCCACTCTTCTTCTTCCACGGATTTGACTTTGAAAATCTCTTCGTCCGTCCGGGATGATGATGATGATGATACAATCAATACAACCTAGTGTGGCAGCCACACAGTCAGTCCGAGCCATTGGCAGCAGACGCACTTTTAATCTTATTTGCGATGGTGCGCACTGCACACACAGAACAGAGATCAGATTGGCTAGTGCCAGACGAAGATGTTTGCAAGACAAAGCTGTGTATGTGTCCTGTGTGTGTGTGTGTGTGCTGTGATGGACAGGCAAATGAGCTTAGTCAAGTGGCCGTCGGTGCTAAATGGCCAAGTCGCGCACAGTGCGCGCACTTGGCATCACTCCGCGCTCTGATGCGGCTGCTGATGGTGATCTGTGTAAAGTTGTGTTGTGCGTTTTAGTGGCAAACGCGAACTTCGTTGTCGAACTGTCGCCCAGTGATCGTTGTCGGTATAAAGCGAACAAGGATGGATGGATGGTCGCCACCGGTGGTGGTGGTGGTGATGAGCACGGTAACATCGATGCTCACCGATGCCACCGACCGACCACCAAGACAAACTGATGCTGTGCACTCCACTCACTCACTCACTCACTGCACACATTCCTGAGAGGATCAAATAAATAAATAAATAAATAGATGTACAAATCGAGAGAATTGGAGAGAGAGAGAGAGAGAGAGAGAATGCATGCAACCAACAGCACAGCACCTTACCATCACCAATCACTGCAAAACGAGAGGACACGCTTCAGGCTGCTGCTTTGAACCCTTTCGGTGAAGGGAGAGAGGGAGAAAGACAAATGAACATTTCACATGAGGAATTAGAGACGAGAGTTTGAGAGTTTGAGCCTGTCAACTCACCAATTATTGAGTGAATATTAATGTGCCCGGATAATGTTCGAGTTGAGTGTCTGTCTGTGAGTTTCTCTCTGTGTGTGTCTTTGTGTGTGTGTGTGTGTGCATAGTCACAAAGTTGCAGTCTCGACTGTCTCGTGTCTCAATCGATCGTGTCCTATTGTCGAATTGTCCTGTTCTCGCATCGTTGCGAATCGAGACAACACTAAATCCTGATAATGGTCCTGTTCTATGTTTGTACTTGCACACACTCGATCTGTCTGTGGATTGAGAGTTTAGTGTTCAACTTCGGTTCGGTGTGTTGTGTTCTGCGTTGAGTAGTACCAGTTTGGTGTTTGCCAACGGGATTAGTCCAAGTGGCATTGTATTGTTAGGCCCATTAACATTAACACTACTCTCCATCGACTTTCCAATGCTCGGCTTTGAGACTCGACCACTCATGAGTTGTACTGTGCATTAGACTCAGTCTCTCTGGCTGGAGGATCTTCACACTCGAGACGGACTTGGCACACACACACACACACACACAGGCTTAGAGCCACAGTGGTGCAAAGTGGTGCTTGCGACAGACCAACCAGCCAACGATCATTTCGATTGTTTGGTGACCGGATTGTGTCGAGTGTGTACGCTCGTTCACGATCGAACCATTCCAACCAATCGAGAGACCGATCGGTCTGTTCTGTTCTGTTCTGTCTGTCTGTTCACCTGTGATCACTAATCTGCCCTACAGCTGGCCCAACAAGCCATTATTAACCTTCTCGCACTCATCTGTCTCTCTCCCCTTGCATGTCTGTGTCTGTCTGTCTGTACGTCTGTACGTCTGTCCTTGTCATATTTCGAATGTCTTCAATTTGTGCTCGTGTTTGTCCATTGCCCATCTCTCTCTCTCTCTCTCTCTCTCTCTCTCTCTCTCTCTCTCTCTCCCAAACACACTCGTTTATGGCAATTTCAATTAAACTTCTCGTCTTTCGTTTTCTGTGTGTTGTGCATCTTGGTTTCTTTCGTATGTTCATCTTCGTCAGTTCGTCTTTCCCGTCTCAGTCCATATCTGCGTTCAATCTGTCCTTCTGTTTGTGTTTGTGTGTTGTGAGTGTTGTCTTCAATGTTGTTAAATGTCTTCAGTGTCTTGTGGCAGTCGAAGTGATGGCACTTGCATGGCCAATCGAAGCGCGCTCACATTAATTCTGCACAGAGTTTGTCTTGTCTTACTGGTGGCCAGTCGGTTTGCTGTGTATTGTGACACGGCTTGATTGCTTGTAGTCTTAATCAATTACAATTAATTAGATTGCATTAATCACAGTCAGGAGTCGACCACCACACACTGCACACACCACTCACAGTGCTACATTGCTCGCTTCTGTTTGCTGTCTCCTGTCCTGTTCGTTCTCTCTCCGATCAGTCTGCTGACCGGCGAGTGACTTATGACTTGGCTTGTTCACTGGTGCTCACTTGTCCACAGCACATCACATCAGCACACACGATGATGCCAAATAGCCAATGCTAGCACAACATGCACTCACTAATCACTAATACCACTGACTGACCCGAGCTTTAGCTCAGCCTCAACATCCACTGCACCATTCGAGTCTCGTTCAATTAGTCCGAACGTCAGTGTTTTAGTGCTGTATGTTGTATGTTGTATGTTCTGGCAAATATTTCCGTTCAAGTGACAGAGTGCAATATTTTAATGTCTTGTGCACTGTTTTCAATGTCTAATGACTGTTGTGCTCATGTTGTGTGTCATCATCAGAAGAAGAGAGATGCGTGTGTCCCGTGATAGATGGATGGCTTGTTTGTTGTTTGTGTTTGTGTTTGGTTGTGTCCTGGTCACTGTGCGTGGCCCGATCGGATCCCACTTGTCTTTTCTGCCTCTCATTTAGATCATCCATCCATCCATCGATCTGTCGAGGTCTGTCTGTCTCCGCTGGTCATCTCGCGCTGCTATCTATCTCGGTGACCGATCTACTGCCACTCGAGTCACTGACCAAGCACGTACTATCTGACCAATGACCACCATCAGTAGCAGTACGGCACCGAAAGAGAGAGAGAGAGAGAGAGAGAGAGAGAGAGAGAGAGAGAGAGAGAGAGAGTTTGATCGATGGTCGATGGTGGATGGACGGTTGTGTTATGTGTCCGGTGGCGTTATCGTGTCACTCACTGACACACACCACTCCACGCACACGAGGTCCATCTCTGTCTGGTGCTGTGTGTACACTGTGCACTCACTCTATGTGAGCGTCTGTGTGTGTCCCATTCATCAATCTGCCTGTCATCGTGTGTCGGTGTCTGCTCGTTGTGTGTGATGAATCCGCTCTCTCGCGTACAACCAAAGGACAGTGGACCACTTAGAGATAATTGGTCCAGTGGTCCACATGACGATGGCTCGTCACGGTGACTCATTTTCTCTCTCTCTCTCTCTGGCTCACTCTCAATCTCACTCTCACTCTCTCTCCGCACTCGTTCATGGTCCAAGTGGCCCCAACCCGTAATGGGATTACATGTGTCGCGTAGTGTTGTGTCCCCTTCTAAGGATCGATCCCCACTAATGGGCATTGCATTTCCCATATCGTGTCTCTCTATCTGATTATAACCACCAGACCAGACTAGTTCGGACCAAACTCCCAATCAATCTCGTGATGAATGACACTGTGTCTGTGTCAGCCTAGCCAAAACCAAAGCCTCGAGCCGGCTCGATGCAAATGTACCAACTCAAGGGTATCGCTCTATTCTCAAAGTCAACTCTCCACATGATGCACAGACACACAGGCACAGACACGAGTCTAATCGGGATTAGTGTCTAACGTGAATGGTTCGGTGGCGTGTGTTCGCCCAATTTCCTCTCTTTGGACCAAATCCAATCTGATCGAGTTGAATCGAATCGAGTCAAGCTGAGCTCGCTTTCGCTGTTGTCCTCCCCCGTTCCGAAAGCGGTTCGATCGAGCGAACCTAACCGGCGCGATTAAGTCCGAACGGTTGCACATTCAAGTGGCCACTCGGATTTTGGTCTGTGGAACGCTGTGGAGTGCAGTGACCAAACAAGCGGACGAGAGAGAGAGAGAGAGAGAGAGAGAGAGAGAGAGAGAGAGAGATGGAGAGGGGACGAGTGGACGAGACTGACTGTGAGGCATCACTTGACTCAGTGAGCTAATGCAATTTGGCCTGCAACCATTCTGCATGGAGTGTCCAATGGTCCAATGGTCGAGTGCACCACTGACATAGGCAGCAGCAGCCGGACAATGCAAAACACAGCAAACCCGATGGCAGAAACAATTTGTCTATGGCTACTAACGAACACTAACTAACAAATAGCCATCACATGTATGCCATCAAATGTCTCTCCCTCTCTCTCTCTCTCTCTCTCTCTCTCTCTCTCTCTCACTCTCAAAAAGCCCTTCACAAAGTTTTACGACCAAAATGTCGTTGATTGTGCAAATCAATTTGCCTGTCTGTGCGGGGTGCATGCACACGGACACATGTGAGCAATTAAAAAGTAGCAGCAGCAGCAGCGTACCACTAACCACTTGAAGGGTTTCACGTCAAACGGGAGAGGGTCAGCTAAAGTATCTGTCAAGAGGCAACACAAATTGGAGCACACAAACAAACTGGACACACAACTGAATACATTGGCCAATTAATAAGCTGATGACAAACGACACGAAAATGAAACATTGTATATTTGATTTCGATTTTACAATCAGATTGATCGTATGTTCAACCAAATTGGAACTGAATTCCGTGGAGCATTGTTGTGTTTGTCTTTGACTTGTCGAGTTAATTCGTTAAGTCGTGCAATAGAACTTATTGAATCACCTCTCATTTTCTGGTTTAATTTATGTGTTGTCTCTCGTCCGTGCATGTGTCCGTGTGTCTGTGCAATCTGTGCACTGGTTGGTTGTGTGTTGTGTTCAGATGTTCGTTGCACATCTCATCCTCTGTGCATATGCATCCTGTAGACCCTCTTCTTGTCTGGTCATAAATTTGCCTGGTTGTTTGACTGCTGCTCTGTCTCTCGGCTCGGTAGCTCGGCATTCAAACCATTCACTGTCCACTGTTCTGTTCATACACAGACACAAAGTGGCGTTGAGATATCAATCTCCGACTAGTGACTATCAAATGCGCGGCACTTCTGTGTCTCCTGTCCGGTGTGTCTCATCTCGTGTGTTGTGTTCTGTCTCGCAGTGTGTCTGTATGCTTGAATGTGTCCATTACCGCAACAGAAAGAGCACCACTAATCAGTGACCCTTCCTCCTCCCCTCTATCCTCAACACAGCTCGTGTCTCCCTCTCTCCCCGCGTCACAATCGTAGCATCTTATTCATTCTAATTTGTATTTGTCTTTTTGTCTCTTTTCAGAAGTCTGTGCACAGCATCTTCATCTTCTCATCCTCTCCTCTTCTGTTTGCTGCAGCCGTGCACTAATCGTCATTTAGTCGACTATTAGTCGATCCGATCGGTCTCGGTCATCTTTCTTTCTCCTCTCTCTCTCGCCTCTCTCTCTCCCTCGCTCTCTCCCTCGCTCTCACCTTGTTCGCTCCATTGTTCGATCGCAATCGAATTAATCAATTCGCCAACAAACCGAGAACACTTCTCGCTTAAATAAGCTTATTATTCTATTAAACGAGATTGCTCCGCTCTCCGCCATCGTTTTTTATTGGCCAAACGACAAACAACACAACACAACGAACACAGAAGACAAAGCCACCAGCAGCAGGAAAGATACGACCCGCGGGAGACAAAACGAACAGACCGAACAGAACAGGAAAGAAGAAGTACGAAGCAATAGAAGAACTAACTCGACTAAACGGACACAGAACAGAACAAAAAGGTTTTTGCAAATGCAGCCAAGCGAATTGGAATTTGCCATTTATTAGTCGATTATTGCGCGATGACACAACCGACAGCGAACAGAATTGCGATCGCCTCTGTCGGCTGCAGTCACTCACGATTGCCTCAATTGCGGCATGCTCGCCAATCGAGGACCCTCGACTTGGGACAACATTTGAATTAGTCTCGCCTTTGTCTCGGCCTGTCCTTTGTCTTCTTCTTCTCTCATCATCTTAGTCTCTTTCTCTTGCATTTGTCATCGTTTCGTTCATTATCATCTTTTGACCCAGCAAGCATTCTTTCCCACAACTTCATCTCTTTCTCCCAATGCATCCTCACCATTACTAAGTTTGTGAACAACCCTTCCTTGTCAAATGTCTACTCTCCACGAGCCCAACAACATTCAATACTACGCACTGAGGAAGAAACGTAAACTTACGAGCATCAAAACACATTTGCCTGTCAAAATGGCCAATGTTAACCATTCGGCTCCCAGTGGAGTCGCAACCTTGCCCGGACCCACGTCCCGGCTCGCCCAGTCAAACGAAACCCTTGATCGAACTGTGTTTGTGAATGATCCTTCATCATCATCATCGCCCATGTCCGCCCCTGTGATAGCGAGCAGTAGTGCCGAGATGTGCTCATCGCCCCGATCTCCTCACCCTCACCCTCAACAGCCTCAGCTTGAGCCTAATCATCATCATCATCATCATCATCACCTCATCAGTGCCAAAGTCGACCACCACCCTCAACAGATCGTCACCTCCAGTCTGAGCACGTGGAGGAGAGGTCGAAGACGCTCCAGCTCGGTCACCACCAGTTCAGGCCCAGTTGGGTTCGGTCTCAGGGCACTCGCGCCCACCCAGTCTCATCATCTCGTCAGTCTAAGTCTGCTAGTGCTGCTGTGGGTGCAGCTTTTCTCGTCGAGCCAGGCTCGTCACTACATTGCCCCAGGCCCCTGCACGTGGACCCACGTGTCTCCCTTCGTGTCGCGTGATATTCGTCTAAAGTCATCATCTCACTTGTCAGCATCCTCCTCCTCCTCCTCCTCCTCATCCCTGTCCTCTGGCCCACTCACCTCTGACCTGTTGTCGGTTGCCTCCAGCTCGAACGACTTTGATGTCTCACTGCGGTGTTCAGTCAGTGCCCTCACGCCTTTCACCCTCAATCTCAGTCTGATCGAGCCCGAGCACACAGTCAAACTGGCCATTGGTTGCTTCGGCGGTGACCTCAACAGTGCCGATCGGTCTACACTGCGTCAGGACAGGGCCAGTGGACTGGCGCCATTCGAACATCTCCGATCACTGAACACACTGTCGATTGAGGACTGCAAGTTTGACCGACTGCCGGCGGACTCATTCCGTGGCCTGATGGCACTCAAGAATCTGACCATTCGAAGCGCAATCTACAGCCTGAACGAGCCCTTCATGGTGGAGGCCGAGTCCTTTCGACACGTGGAGAATCATCTGGAGAATCTTGATCTCGGCTCGAACCAAATCGCCACCCTCCCAGCTGACCTCTTCTGTCCGTTTGTCAATCTGCGGACACTCAACCTGACGGGCAACAGTCTCTTCGATCTGATCAGTTTTGGCCTCATCGATCCGGCCACTGGTCGACTCTGTCTGCAGGAACTGCAGCAGCTTGATCTCTCCTACAACCAGCTCGAGCTAGTCCCCGAGACGAGTGGAGTGGCAGCGTTGCGCAATCTGCAAGTACTCAACATCTCATCGAATCACATTCGAGAGATAGCCGAACTGGCCTTCTCTGCACTGCGCCGCCTGTACGTGTTGGACATTTCGGGCAATCGACTGCGCACACTGCCTGGTCGAATGTTCCGAGACTCGGACGAACTGAAAGAACTTCGAATGGCCAACAATGGCCTCGCCGAACTGCCCGCTGGCCTCTTCAAACTACTGTCAAAGTTGCTCGTGTTGGACATCTCAGGCAATCAACTCACCTCGGAAACACTGACCGGCGAGACATTTGCCGATCTGATTCGTGTGGTGGTGCTCGACCTGTCCAACAATCGTCTCCGTCGTCTGTCTGCGTCAACATTCCAGAATCAGTACTCCCTGCAAGTGCTCTCCCTGGAAGGTAACGATCTGGAGACGATCGAAGAGGGCGCCTTCTCAACCCTGTACAACTTGCACACACTGCGACTTGCCCGAAATCGCCTCCGTCACCTGCCCGACTCGGTACTGTCGGGCCTGTTTGTGCTACACCAACTGGCACTGTCACACAACCAACTCGAACATGTGCACGATGATGCATTCAAGAATTGCTCCAATCTGCAGGTGAGTCACTCTATACACGATTAATTAGCCAAAACACAAAAGTAGAAAGAGAGTGGTTTGGATGAGATGATCAGTACTCGATCACTCGATCACACGACCAATTGCGGTGCCAAGTGCATGCACACAAGTGAACTGTATGCAGCTCGTTCATTCGCATCACTCTTCGACAGCTGTCCAAAGAGTCGTGTGTGTTTGCGTATTAGAACATTGAACCTCGGATGCATACAACAAAAAATGACTAGCAAAAAGAAGTGCATCGAGACGCCTCATTGCAAGTGGTGCACAGTAGTTCGAGCAAACTCACATCTGTCACCAGAAGGATGGATGGTTGCATCACCATCAGCACCATCATCACCACCAATCGGGTGTTCAATAGTATTAGTAGTGGTAAAAGTACGCCTCATTCCCTTCTCTCGATATGGTCCAATAAATTCGACATGTGCAACCATTTAATAGCCCAAACGAGCTGCAATCAAATGCTAAGCATTGCTGAGTGTGCACTCACTCACACAGACAGACAGACAGACACAATTAGTTGTAGACCAAATCACATTCGAGTTTTAGAGATGATGTTTGAGTTTTGATGCTGTTTCGAATTGCTTTCGAAATTTGATTTGGTTCACAGACTCTTGATGAACACTTTGAATTACTTTTTGTTCTCGATGTGCTCACCCGGTGGGGTGATAGTAGTGAGCACAGAGGGCACACACCAACACTTTGTCATCATCGCGCTCGAGGTGATGGATCGTAATTAGTGAGCCTTTGCCCAACTACTCGAGCCTACTATGCCTTGCGCCACTTGTCACGGCTCATTTCACAGATGTTATTTCTTAATTAATGCATCACCATCAGATCGTCGAGGATCGGTCGCCCGAGCCTTACACAACACATTCACTTCAGTTCACGAACGCGCGCGAGCCAATTGGTCTCACAAGTGTTACCCTCTCGATGACTAATTAATCAATTAGCAACAACACACACATGCATTCTAATTATCTCTCTCTCTCTCTCTCTCTCTCTCTCTCTCTCTCTCTCTCTCTCTCTCTCTCTCTCTCTCTCTCTCTCTCTCTCTCTCTCTCTCTCTCTCTCCCCTCCCCCCTCTCTCTCTCTCTCTCTCTCTCTCTCTCTCTCTCTCTCTCTCTCTCTCTCTCTCTCTCTCCCTCTCTCGATCAATTATCTAACCGTTTCCCCGGGATTTTTCTCTTCCGTTTTTGCTTGTAGAATCTCGACATCAGCGACAATCGACTCACCACTCTGCCCACTGCAATTCGTTCACTTCGATCGCTTCGCTCCCTCAACTTTGCCGGTAACAAGCTGGTTTCGTTGACTGAGCCGGGTCCACTCGTACACACGACCAATCTCGCATCACTCGATCTGTCCAACAACTATTTGGTCAATGTCACCCGTAACTCTTTCCGACCAGTGGCCAACACTCTCGAAGTGTTGCGATTAGATGGAAATCGATTGCGAAGTCTTGAGAAGAATACACTTGAAGATCTTCGCAGAACTCTTCGTCATCTTCGACTCGACCGTAATGAGTTCACCGACGTGTCGAACACGTTGGCCGACCTGAAGAATCTCGACCGGCTCGAGTCGCTGAATGTGAGTCAGAATGCCATCTCCTGGTTCGACTACATCATCGTGCCCTCTGGCCTCCGTGTGCTCGACCTGTCCCACAATCGAATTGAACAGTTGGGCAACTACTACGAACTGCAGGCACAGCTCCGTCTTGAGGACTTTGACGTGTCGCACAATTTGATTCGTGAGATTGCCGCCGCATCGATTCCCCACTCGATCCGGACGCTCAATCTGCGCTCGAACCGCATTGAGAAGGTGGACCAGTTTGCCTTTGTGGCGAAGCACAATGTCACCTTTGTGGACATTCGGAACAACTCCCTGCGACGGATCGATAACAACGCCTTCAGACTGGGCGTCCAGCGGCCAACCTCGAACTATTTCCTGAACAGACCATCCGAATCGGGCGAGTTCGACTCGAAGTATCTGCCACCGCCGATCTTTCTGATTGCAGGCAATCCGTACTACTGTGACTGTACGATGGAGTGGCTGCAGCGGGTGAATCAACTGGTGGGTGGTGTGACCGGCTCGGGTGCCATCTCCACTTACCCGCGAATTGGTGACCTAGAGCAGGTCAAGTGTGAACTGCCCTTCACTCGACAGGCCTCGTCGGTTGCTGCACTGGCGGTTGCTGTGCCACCACTGGACGAAGCAGCCATTCGGCCCCCACCAATGCAGATCTCACTTTTGACCGCTAATTCATCCAACTTTCTGTGTCGCTATCGAACCCACTGCTTCACTCTGTGTCACTGCTGTGAGTTCGACGCCTGTGACTGTGAAATGATGTGTCCCGAGAATTGTACCTGCTACTACGACCAGACCTGGAACACGAACATTGTCGACTGTTCGGCGGCCAACTATCGAGCCGTGCCTGCTCGCATCCCAATGGACGTCACCTCGCTCTATCTCGACGGCAATCAACTCTACAACCTGAACGCTCACACATTCATTGGCCGAAAGAATCTTCGAGTTCTGCATCTCAACCACTCGAACATTGAGACCATTGCCAATCGGTCCTTCAATGGACTCGTCTATCTCGAGGAATTGCATCTCGAGAACAACCAACTGGCCGCTCTGAATGGATTCGAGTTTGAGGCACTGCACTATCTCACCACGCTGCATCTCGAACACAATCGAATCACGTTCATTCACGAGAAGACCTTTTCATCGCTTCGATCACTTCAACTGCTTCGATTGGACCACAATCAGTTGACCTCGTTTGGTCTTTGGTTCAGTCCCGCAGGTCTGCTCGGCTCCTCGTTCGACAGTGCCAGTCTGCCCAGTAGTCAGGCCCACTCGCGCTACCTGTCCACTAGTCTGTCCTCGAATCCGTGGTCCTGTGAGCAGTGTCCCTCGATGGCCACCCTCTACGACACTCTGCGGGTCATCTCGCCCCAGTTGCACATCTCCGATGCGTACGATGTTCGCTGTCTTCTGCCCAACCAGTCTGGAGTGAATCTGTTGCGTAATCTCAAGGAGATCGAAGGCACAGTGCTGGATCGATGCAATTTGAGTTCACACATTCTGCCAACCACATCACCCTCGACAGTCGAAGTGCGACCACCGTACCATCCTTCGGTGGCCATTTCCGAGTCGAGTCAACCAATCACCACTCCCGACGGTGGCTTGAACGTGATACCTCCACGACCAGACAACGAAGCCAATTCTGGTGAGAACAGTCAAGAAAATGGAAGCGACATTGACTTTCTGCACATCGACAAGTTCATGCCCAAACAACCGCCCTCCTCCATCTTTCACCCAACTGAGTCCGTTCTGCCCGATCTCGGTTCGCGCTCCGACATGGACCCTCGCAATGTGCAACCACAAGTGACCAACACCAACTCGTGGGGCCACTGGTTCGGCGAGAACTTGGTGATGCTTCTCGTCTTGTTAGCCGTGGCTCTGGTGATATCATCGATTGCCTTTGTGTCCATCAAACGCAAACAAGACATTCAACTGTGGTTTTATGGCCGGTACGGTGTGCGACTCTTCGAGACGGGTCTGTGTGGTTGTCGAGGTGGTGCCGATGCACGAACACGTCGAGGCAACGGTTTCAACGATAACTTCGTGCGCGACAGTGAGAAACTGTTTGATGCATTTGTGATCTATGCCCGGCCTGATGAGTCTTTCGTCACACAACAACTCGCAGCCGAGCTCGAATGTGGCTATCCACCCTATCGACTGTGTTTACGGTACCGAGACCTGCCCGCGCCTTCAGTGTCCAACAGTACTGACGGTACGGCCAATGGTGTGCCCACCAGTAAAGACCATGGCTATGCCTTTGACGCTGTGACCCAAGCAATTGAGTGCAGTCGTCGAACACTGGTGGTCATCTCGGAGGCTTTCCTCCAGTCGGACTGGTGCAAGTTCGAACTGAAGGCAGCCCACCAGGAGACACTGTCCAGCTGCAAGACACATCGACTCATTGTGGTGATTGTGCCCAGTGCCACACCGCAGCAGTACCACCACCAGGGACAGCCCGTCACCAAGATGGCTGAACTGTTGGTGCAACGACTCGACACCGAGACCAAGGCCTGCATTCGTGGTGTGACTGTGCTCACATGGGGCGAGCGACGATTCTGGGAGAAGCTCCGCTTCTCGATGCCACCCTCCTCAACGCAACCTGTCTGCTCGGGAGAGAGCATCAAGGGACGAACGTCGACAGTTGTGGTGACCAACTCGGGCTACCCAACACTGGCGCCCAGTTCACTGTCGTCCTCCTCATCCCTGGCGCGTAGTTCGGTGCTGTACGACACGCAGCATCCCATCTACTACCAACAGCACCACTATCACTACGCCCAACTGCCCCCCTCGAGCAATGCCTCACTCCACAAGTCATCGTCACTGTCAATCTTTGGCTCGAAGCAGCCACTGCAGCCATCGAACACACTCGGACCAGCATCGAATCACAACCAACACCAAATCAACAACAACAACCACATGGCCACTCTCAACCATCACCATCACGGTTCGAGTCGTAATCCGTTCAGTTCGAAGCCTTTGCCACCACCGCCCAATCAGCCCCTTCCACCATTGCCACTGGTGAGTTCGCACTTTGGGCACAACCAGCAAGTGCACATCAACGGTGGTGGCCACCACCAACTGCACGGTCACAGTGACAGTACACCGCCGACGTATGCTACCTGTTCGGAGTACGGTGGCGAGTACGAGACCACGGCCGAGTCAATTGCATCCAGTCTCAATGCAAACAACCAAAATAGTCAAATTGTAGTGAATGCCCAGCACCACAACACAATGCACCACGGCCGAACCCGAGCAGGACTCACCGGAACACATCATCCTCAGTTCTACCATTCGTCACGTCGAGCACCGATGTAGAAAGCTGTAGAGCACCTTCTGGTCCAATCTCTCTCCCTCTCTCTCTCCCTCTCTCATCCGAGTCGGACCAATACATTAATCCTGTGATCATCATCGCGGGACCAAACCCAACATCTTCGGTATAATCGAGATTCGAAAATCGAAAAATGCCGAAGCACGACCTCATGTGATATCACCAGTCGCCATGCCACAATGGAGACATTCTTCATGTACATATCCTTTCTCTCTCTCTCTCTCTCTCTCTCCTCTCTCCCTGTCTCTTTGTTCATCAGTTCCCATACATACAAACAAACACACATTCTGTTATCATTCTGCCATTATTCTGCCTCGGTCAGTCTGTAAATAACCTTTCCCTTCTTCTTCTGTTCCTCTGTTCACGCTCTCGCAGAACGTCTGACCACAGAACATGACCACACGAGTGCATCATCTCATCATCATCTGCTGGCCCTTTCTCTCTCCCTCATCTCTCATTTGTTCTTCTTCTCCTTCTCATTGCGTTGTCTCATTGTTTTGTGTATTATGTTATTATTTTATGACCATTGTATTGTGTATTTTGAAACGATGCCCTCACCTCACTGTGTTTGTTTTATTGCCTCTCTCGATCTCTGTCTGTCTGTCGATTCTCTCTCGATCGCATTTCACCGTTTACGGTTTGTGTGTCAATACACGGAGCGAGTCGAACTGTCTCTGTCTCTCTCACTCTCAATCCCATTCGATCGTGTCCACATTTGCAAATATCTATCCATCGAATCGAATCAGAAGAAGAATTTAGTTTTTTATTGTTTGTTTGTTGTTTCACTGTTCGGCGAGGGATGAGCTGCACCACACAGGCTCGCTTCAGTTCAGCGGGATGGAGCGTTCCGGTTGATGGTGATGATGGTTTCGGGGCACGATCGATCGATTGGAGACAGAATCGAAAAGAAGAATAATATAATAAAAAGAGTGCGATAAGACTCGAATGTGATAATCGAGAAATACACGACGACGAGACGAGACGAGACGCAATCCTGTTTATATTATTATTATTATTATTTGATGCTGATTCCGTTAAATAAAAAATTGATTAAATAAACACTGTTGTATTTTATTTGGTTGTATTCGGTTTATTGCGATAGCGATAACGATAAAATGTGTCGTAGTTCGGTTTATTGATTGCTTGCAATTAGTATTGAATGGTAATGTATTGTTGTGTTTATGTTTGTGTTCGATTTTTGGTTTAACTTTACAACTTTCTGACAACATAACATAACAACATAATCAGCTGATCAACAAACAACCACAGATGATATTAATAATATGATGAAGAAGAATGAAGAGAGAAGACTGGAGATGTGCCCAAAATGGAAGAAATATGTAGTGTGCAGTGTAGATGAGGTGAAATGGATGAAATAGTGAAATAGTGAAATAGGTGAAATAGTTCGATTTGGTTAAGTTTGTGTTTGTCCCTACGGACTAACTAACAAGACAATCAAAAAAGGGGTTCAATATGATATACATGAAATGATAATATAATAAAGGTGCTGGCTCACGTGATGCTATGGTGGGTGTTGTGATAAGAATCTAATCTGAATGGGGTGTAACGCTCTTTATGGAAAGCGTTACTGTTCTTTTCTATCTAATATAATAACATAACATAACAAGGATTACGGGATTCTGTGCTCCTTCACCTGTTTGAGTTTGTGTGTACATGATGATTAGGTTTGTGTGCATTCGGTTATTCAGAGTTTTGGTGGTTGTTTGTTTGTTGATGTCATCTATGAATGACCCGCCCCATCACTTAGGCACATCTCGTGTTGTACCACCAGTCACAGACACCATTTTTGGCGTTGAAGATGGTGCCCGCGGGACAGAGGAACGAGTGCTGTGCACCGTTCTGGCACACGTGCCACGCCTGACAGCCCGTCTCAATGTCCGCGTACACCCCATCGATGGTGTGCTCGTTGCACTCGAAACTCGTTTTGGGTACCGAATTCAACCACGGCCCCTGGCCACGCAACAGTCCTGTAGCCTTTTTCTGTTTTTTCGTTTTGTTCGTATTCGAGTTGGGCGTCAGTGAGTTGGGCTCGAAGCGGCGTCGATGGTGAGACACTGACTCGGACACTTCAATCTCGTCACGCTCGTCTCCACTTTCATCATCGTCGTCTTCGTACACTTTCTTGTTCTTCCTTCGTCGTTTGTTGCGGGAACTTTTTGTCAACTAGAAATGAAATAAAATAGAAAAAACAGAATAATTATAAGAGTTGATTCGATAATGAAGGAATATTCATAAAAAGCTAGACAAGATTGAATAATACTAATCATATACAAAACTTTGATTTTAACATAAACAAATTAATCTCACAAATTCATTTGATGCATAAAGCTAATGAACTTTCTGTATGCTTTTTGTGTGTGCTTCGGGGAGGAAAACTTTGCTTTGCCATAAATCATGATTCGATCAGTGCAAGTCGTAACTTGCGAAATGACACATCAGAAATGACATTATTTCCATTAATTATATTAATGAATTGTATATTATTATGCTTAACGCTTTGTAGAGTTTAATAAGTATCGCTAAGTGAAGGCATTCTCTTACTGAATGGAATTATGAATGTTTAACAAACTTTTGAGTTCACCTCAATTTTTACGAGAGTTACGATAGGATTGGAATTTTTAAATTGAATTCACATCTGCACAAAGCTATCTCTCTCTCTCTCTTTCTCTCTCTCTCTCTCTCTCTCTCTCTCTCTCTCTCTCTCTCTCTCTCTCTCTCTCTCTCTCTCTCTCTCTCTCTCTCTCTCTCTCTCTCTCTCTCTCTCTCTCTCTCTCTCTCTCTCTCTCTCTCTCTCTCTCTCTCTCTCTCTCTCTCTCTCTCTCTCTCTCTCTCTCTCTCTCTCTCTCTCTCTCTCTCTCTCTCTCTCTCTCTCTCTCTCTCTCTCTCTCTCTCTCTCTCTCTCTCTCTCGCTCGCTCTCTCTCTCTCTCCCTTTCTCCCTCTCCCTCTCCCTTCATCTGCAAATAGTTTAATAATTGATAATGACAATGTAATAATGTATAATAGTGGGAAAAATAGTAGTCGTTCCAACTCACTACTAATCGTTGTCATTAATTGAATCATTATTCGAATTAAAAATGTCGTAAATAATTTTGCAATGGAATTTGTGTTCGGTTTTAATAATATAATTACTTTCTACAAAATATCTCTACTAAATTATTGATCGTACTGTATGCAGTGTGCACAATGTTGTTTGATGTTTGTGAGATTAATTGAAATTGATTTTGGTAACTATTTTTGTGAAGCATTGTCTACATTGTTTGGTTTGTTTGGTTAGTTTGTCCATTAATGATTGATAGTACATTGATTGCACAACATACAACCTATACACAGAAGAACATAGAACGGACACCCAACACGGAACAGATCAATGTTTAATGATACCAATTTGGTTGTACTGTGTGTTCGATCACATTCGATTGATCTATCTTTAAAACGTCAACCGGAAATCGAATATACAACACACAGAACATACAACACAAGGAAGGTTATCATAGTGAATAGTAATGTTTTATTAATGTGCTCCATACAACATAGACAAACTAACTGTACAGTACAGTACGTGCCGTACACTGTTCCAACTGTACAGTGAATATTCATTATTTATTATTATTCAGAGCAGTACTTGCTCGATCACTTGTGTGTCTGACTGTCTGTGTTCGTTCCAAATTGTTTCGTTGTTCCTTTCGTACGTTTTGGCTCTTTTGGTTTGTGGAATCTAGATCAGAATAGCAACAAGAGAAAACGAACAACAATAACATTTGTCTCTCTCTCTCTCTCTCTCTCTCTCTCTCTCTCTCTCTCTCTCTCTCTCTCGACAACTGCAGATTGACGAGAATTGTACGATCTGTTGTTGATGGTGTTATCGAATTGTGTTTGTTGTCCGGACAACAATGACGGAATGATATTTTAATATACTTTCGAGAGAGAGAGAGAGAGAGAGAGAGAGAGAGAGAGAGAGAGAGAGAGAGAGAGAGAGAGAGAGAGATATGACACACAACTGGATTATTTATCGATTTCGAATGAATCAAATCAAATCATATCAATCAAAGAGAGGTTCGAAACCAAATCCATGATATGTCCATTTATGATGATAGACAATGTTCACGAATTTGAATTACACAATGTTACATTTAAATTCGATTTCGAATTTGAACTAATCAATCGAATATAGATTGTACAGAGCAAAATGCAGTTCATTGCCTATGAAGACTGAATGTAATTGTTGTGTTTTTATTGTTATTATTGCAATATGAATCGAACATATACAATCAATCGATAGTATGACTGTGGTGTAATAGTTGGCGGCTCTCGCTTCAAATTAGCTTCACGATCCCGGTCTGGCATGTATATCGATTTGGCTGGGGCAAATCATCTCAATTTGTGTGAGTGTGAAGACAAGATCATTAGCATTATTGGACATTCTCAGACACAGTAACAGACACAACAGACCGACACAATGGCCCATTCGCACGAGTATTTACATACTCGACATACACGACAAGACAAATTGGCAGACACGTTCCTCTCGTTGTCGTCTAGTTCTTCTTGTCTTGGTGTCCATCTGTTTTGTGTCAGTGTCGAGTGATCGTTTACTAAGTATCTACTTCTCTTTCTTTCTTCGCTCTCAGTTCGATCGTTTTGTGTTGTGTGTCAACTAGTTCAGGATCGATCGATTTGTCGTCTTCTTATTTCTCACACTCAACCACTCACTCACTTTCTCATATACTTGCAAATAGACTTATGATTGGCCGGGGCGAACGGTAATGTATATTAATAAAAATATTACTTTGCCACTCACTTAACTTATTTATTCCCTCCCTCCCTCCTCTCTTTCTCTCTCTCTCTCTCTCTCTCTCTCTCTCTCTCTCTCTCTCTCTCTCTCTCATCTTTCAATAATAATTTCATTTCATTTATATATACTCTGTATTGTTTCATTTTGAGTATTTAGTCTCAAAGTTTTTCAATTTAGTGAGACGAAGAGAAATGAACTGAAGTGAAGTGAACCCAAAACTAGACGGTCCGCAGAAACAAACACAACAAAGAATAAGAATTTTCCACTAATCAAACGCACACACAAACAATTTGGTTGAGGGGACGGGACACGAGCCCACTAACTAAATACAAACTATTGGAACAACAATACAAAAGACAAAGACAACGACGGAGACAAAAACAACAACAACCAGAAGTAGAAGTAGACAAAGCGGACAAAAGGAAGCAAAAACAGTAAAACAATCGATACATCGAAATACACAATACAAAGTTTTTGTAATATATAAATAAAAGAGCAATAGCAATAGAACAAAGTAGAAACAAAGTATAATAAAGTAAAGAATAAAGAAGAACAAAGACAAAACAAATTGGGATCATTCAAAAAACAATAACAAGGCTAATGTGTGTGCAGTTGACAAACAATGAACCGAACCCAAAACCAAACGAACACAATGAGTCAGTGAGCAAAAGGCAGAGGATGAATTGCTGATGAGTGCGCTCGAGTGCGGCGCCACAAACCGAAACACACAGTTGAACAACTCATTTACATTTGCACACACATTCGAATACAAACTACGAATTACAGACTCGATTTGTCTATTGTATTGGTAGAATTAATTTGTATGTCCTTCTTTACGGTTGAATCATTTTTGATTGTTAGTCTTCACGATTGAGCAGACCAATCGATACGATTCCAATCAATCCAACTATTTCAATTTGGTTATATTTCGATCCACTCTGTATTGGCTCTTGGAATACATGTCACCGACTAATAATCCATCTACTAATATGTTTGCATTAACGATTACACTAGACAGAGAAAGAGAGAGAGAGAGAGAGAGAGAGAGAGAGAGAGAGAGAGAGAGAGAGAGAGAGAGAGAGAGAGAGAGAGAGAGAGAGAAAGAGAAGGAGAGAGAGAGAGAGAGAGAGAGAGAGAGAGAGAGAGAGAGAGAGAGAGAGAGAGAGAGAGAGAGAGAGAGAGAGAGAGAGAGAGAGAGAGAGAGAGAGAGAGAGAGAGCGAGAGAGAGCGAGAGAGAGAGCGCGAGAGAGAGAGAGAGAGAGAGAGAGAGAGAGAGAGCGAGAGAGAGAGAGAGAGAGAGAGGAAGAGAGAGAGAGAGAGATAGAGAGAGAGAGAGAGAGAGAGAGAGAGAGAGAGAGAGAGAGAGAGCCCGAGAGAGAGAGAGAGAGAAATGTCATTAGGAGGGTGATTGAGTGAGCTAATGTTGACACACGAGACACAGACACAACTGAGTGTCTCTAAATTGGCCAATCACATTACACCGTTAGATCACTATCCGTAAAGTCAATAGACTTTTAATTATTTCTTCCAGTTAATTTAGTATGATCTTTTGGGTTACTCATGGTAATCACAGGACACAGGTAAAGACAGGTAGTGGCTGAGCGAGCCGGTAAAAACGCTCCTCTACCAATGCACCACCATCACCCAGCCCCTTGATGATGATGATGATCGTTAATATATTAATAGTTCATTATATTCTTGTTGTTACATTACACACTTTTGTCTCCTCTGTTCAGTTTGTTCATTAATCGTAATGATTGTGTTCATACTCGTTACGGCCCACTCACACAAAAATGGAAACCCACTGACCAGAAAACATTTCGACATGGTGGCATGACACAAAACACGCACACACACATTCCGAAAATATAGAATGTTTTGGCTGAACTATCCACTAAAAGTTTAGTGCGTTCTAATAAGAACAACATTTTGAGTTGTAACAGAGTTTGATGATTATTTACTGAATTAGTGATGAGTTTGCAAAAATGGAAAATTTACCGGTTCGAGCACGGTTCTGTGTGTGTACTTTGTTGATATTAGTATAACTACGGCAAAATTCAATAAAGAAAAGCTAATTTCAGATGAAGAAAAGAACAACGAGAAGAAGGTAGATGATTAAGTGAGTGAATCATGAGAGTCATGAATAAATTATCGTTTAAGCGGGAACGCGCGCGGAGCGCCCACCAAACTCATTCGAGTACTGAGTGTACTGTCCAAAGTGTTCATTCGAATCATAATTTCCCATACACAGAACCAAAAAACACTTGATACATTCCGCCCCTTTGCACTGTGAATTGGACATTCACATTCAATGTATAAAGTATATGTATTTCTCATTCTGTTTCATTATTACAACATTCACCGGGTGGAAGGCGTCGAGAATGACGTTCAGCACAATCAAACACCAACATGTGAACTACACTACACTAAACGATTAGTAATGTCCCAAACTTGAACATAATATTAATGTAATAATTGTGACACACAAACAAGCAAAGAATCATCATCATCGAACATTAATGTGCTCTGTCTGTTTCTGTGTGACCGACTGACAGAATTCTTCTACTACTTGTCCTACTAATGACATCGTGATAAGTCCTAATGGCGACCAAGACCATCATTCTCTGTCTGACTGACTGTGTCTATGTCAAGGGGAACAGTACTGCGAATGGTGCCATTGGAGGTTTAGTTTAGTTCTCAATTAATCTCTCGTTTACAATCACTAGTTCCCCTTTCGTTCATTACATTCGATCATTCGATAATTGTCCCACTGGTTACTACTTTAATTTAGGTTAGTCGTCCATCACTTTTCCCTTGCCCTTCTGGGCACACACACACACACCAGTTCACGATCATCATCTAGAGTTGCTTGCCGCCGGTAGTGTCATCATCATTTCATTTCATTTCAATTTTGGTGCTGCTTCCTTAATTGTTCCTCTGTTCAATAAGTAGCACAACCGTCAGACAAACACAAACCCACACAAAGTACTAATTTAGTGTGTAGATCACTCATTCGGTAATTAACGTTAATGTTGATTTAACGACCCACAGCAGTGCATTGTAGTTTGTGTGTGTGCACAAAGTAGAATAGAAAGTGAACCGAAACTTTGTGCAAGTTAAAGCGAGTTATGAGTGGTCCAGTGAGGGAGAGAGAGGGAAGGAGAAAGAGAGAGTGGGAGAGAGAGAGAGAGAGAGAACAAATGTCTGAGCACACAAATGACCTCAACGTCCAAACCTAATTGTTCCTCTATTGAGAAATGCCTTTGTGTCTATGTTTGTCTGTCTATGCGATGCATTCATATTTGTACAGGAAGAGAGAGAGAGAGAGAGACTAAGCGACTAGAGACTATTAATACCGAAACACACGAACACAGAAACCGTTTTAGAAGGACTTGAAATTGTTTCAAATGTTCGTGTGCGTTTGTGTAATTGTGTCCCAGTGAATACATAACATAAAATGTGCACAATTTGCATTGTCCGAATTATTTGGGCTAATTCTGTGTGCAAAGGCAGTGAAAGAAGAATAAAGATGAACAAAGAGAATCATAATAACTAACCAACAAACAATTAGTAGTGCAATCATAATAATAAACACAATTCGACAATTAGCTATGCAAATGACTCAAGTGACAAAGAATAGACTACAACATTAACAACACCGAGCACGACTTGAAATATGAAATATTGTCTAAATATAGATGGATTAGTAGTGAGTCTGCTTGTGCAAGTGTCAACAGAGTGACAGTGAGGCACACAACACCTGAGATTACCAACAACAGTGACACTAAGACTTGACTGTTTCTGTTGGTTGCGATCGAATCGAATGACGCATTTTGAGTGTGAACCAAACAACAAAGTAATCAGTACTAAATATAAGTTGATCGTGTTATGACGGAGCCAGAGGAACTAATTTTTTCAATAATCTAATCGTATTCACTCATGTTGGCATTACTCTCGCTCGGACATTCCTTTCAATTTGAGATTGAACCAATCAAATGTTACATAACAAGACAACACATAAGATCGCGTCATGCATATCTAATAATAAAATCAAATGGCAAAGGTCAAACACTCGAATTACGTCATCATAAGTGCGATCACAATCTCTCTCGCAAACTGTTCACCTTGTCACATTTGCACAAGTGTCCTCTTCTTCTTCTCTCTTTATCCAAATTATCTCATCACCCTTCATCACCTATTGTCTCTCTCT
>JAKIJQ010000041.1:412500-567500 GCA_023373905.1 Rhizoglyphus robini | reverse complement strand
GTTATGCAAATAGTTTTTGTTTGTCTGTCTATCTAAATATATATGAAATGTTGTCAAATGTTGATATTATGTCTATGTACCTTTATGGTTTGTCGGTGGATTTCCCGGAATCCCGGTTACTGTTATTATTATTTGTGCAATACATATTTGGGCGTTAAGTTTTTGTTTTTTTGGAACACAAATGTGAAATGTGTGTCGAGTCAAGAGTGAAAGTGAACGAGACAAGTGACGCAGTGTACTTGCAAGTTTGTGTGACGGTTTACTGTTCGCTTTGCGAGTTTTGTTCAGTCTCATTACGCATTCCGCCAAACAGAGCAATCGAGTCAATCACTCAATTTTTATTCCTCTGTTCTGTGTTCTATTTCGGTTCTGTTACCCCACCCACCTTCATTAGGATTATTAATACTTTCCGTAGCGGTGTGGAACGGTGTGTGAGTGTGTGTGTGTGTGTGTGTGTGTGTGTGTGTGTGTGTGTGTGTGTGTGTGTGTGTGTGTGTGTGTGTGTGTGTGTGTGTGTGTGTGTGTGTGTGTGTGTGTGTGTGTGTGTGTGTGTGTGTGTGTGTGTGTGTGTGTGTGTGTGTGTGCACTAAATGAACACAGAACAAAAAGAAGAAGAAATTTGCACAATTTTTCAATTCACAACAGAATGCTTCTTCTTGACTAACTTAAATCAGATCAAAAAGGGTGGTGTGTAAAGAATGGGTTTTTACCGTTGAAATAATAAGTGGCACCGTGAATTTGAATATATGGACCAGTGAGAGGGAGAGAGAGAGAGAGAGAGAGAGAGAGAGAGAGAGAGAGAGAGAGAGAGAGAGAGAGAGAGAGAGAGAGAGAGAGAGAGAGAGAGAGAGAGAGAGAGAGAGAGAGAGAGAGAGAGAGAGAGAGAGAGAGAGAGAGAGAGAGAAAGTTAGTGAGAGAGTTGGTATACCCGGTTCGGTCAATGTATTACCAGACTATAAAAAGTGCCGAGACTAGACCAGTAACCAGAGCCTACAATGTAGGCCAGTGCCAACTCATCACTTTCACTTGCGCTGCAAGATTTTGAGAATATAATGGAGAATACTAACAATGCACATTTGAACAATCGACACTATCCATCAGTGTTAGAGGCAATGCCATTGGCCGTAGGAGCCATCAACGCCACCATCTACACTACCAACGAGATGATCATCATAATGATGATCGGGAGCTGATGGTTGTGCTGCTGTTGTTGTTGTTGTTGTTGTGTTGCGCCACTAGGCGCCATCAAACAAACCAAACAATCGACAACAAAACCGAACTGTGCACCTTTGTTTCTTGACTTGGTGGTTGCATTTGTTTTCTGTGTGTGCGCCACAAAATATAGAAAACAACAACATCATAGATCGGTGCATTAGCTGGCTGAGAGACACTGCCAATTGACGTATGCAGACGGTATTCTTTTTGGTTGTGTTTTAGGTTTAGTATGGTGTGCGTTCTATTGTGTATTGTGTTCTGTCTGTGGCACACACACACTCACTCAGTCATTTCTATTTGCTTTCACTGGATGTGCACCATCACTTGAGGCGCCCGAGGCGTCAAATGCGCCACGGTGCGTAATCAATTTCGTTTTGGGAGCGCGCTTCTGTTTTCCGATGCACAAACACAGACGCACACACACACACAAAGGTCATTCAATAAGTTTGGTAAACTATCCCAAAAATCAATTTCAATTCCAAGACACTAAACCCAAACATGTTTTTGTCTTGCATCTGCTTTCACCTTTGGTTTTTAGTATCACTGGCACACATTGATCCAGATCTAGTTTGAGTATTACCAAGTACAAGAAGAAGTACAAAAATGGGACAACCAAAAAGTAGTAGACAGTGCAAGTGATAGAGATAGTTCTCATACTCGGGGGGCAGAGAGTGGATGCTTTGGTTTCCCAAGCGACACACTGCACTGCATTGCTTTGATTTTGCTGAGAATGAACATTTTTGGATGTGTGTCTGGTGTTTGGTGTGCACAGCACAAATTGTTTTGCACTCTTCTTCTCACACACAATGAACCAAAAATGTTGAAAATGAATTTACTGAACTCAAAAATGTTATATCATATGAATTTAAAATTGAATGGGTCCATGGGCAAATAGACACACAACACACACACAGCAACGGAAGAGAGTCCTTTCCGATATTGACTGTTTGTGTGACTGTCTGTGTGTTCAGTTCAGTTCTGTGTACAGAACCCGAAGACAAAAGGGGCACAGACATTGTGGGCGCCAAGGCGCCAATTTGAATGGTTTTGCGCCACTTTGACACTGCAGGCACTGTGCAATGCAATGTATTCTGTGCACTGGTCTCTGGCTCTGTGTCGCGCCATTTGTGTAAAATTAAACATTGAATTTAATGTCAACAGTCACAAGCAATAATACAGTGAACACTAAACACCAAAAGCAAATAAAGCAATTATTACACCAATGGTAGGGCAAAAAGAACGAAGAAATAAAGAGAGAGAGAGAGATAGTAGTGTAGAAAACCAAATTTGCCAATTGGACAACTAGGGGGCAATTTGGGTGGGAGAGAGAGAGAGAGAGAGAGAGAGAGAGAGAGAGAGAGAGAGAGAGAGAGAGAGGGAGAGAGAGAGGAGAGAGAGAGGAGAGAGGGAGAGAGAGAGAGAGAGAGAGAGAGAGAGAGAGAGAGAGAGGAGAGAGGGAGAGAGAGAGAGAGAGAGAGAGAGGAGAGAGAAAAAAGAGAGAGAGGAAGAGATATAAACAGAGAGAGAGATAAACACAGAAAGAGAGAGAGAGAGAGAGAGAGAGAGAGAGAGAGAGAGAGAGAGAGAGAGAGAGAGAGAGAGAGAGGGAGAGAGGGAGAGAGAGAGAGAGAGAGAGAGAGAGAGAGAGAGAGAGAGAGAGAGAGAGAGAGAGAGAGAGAGAGAGGGAGAGAGAGAGAGAGAGAGGAGAGAGAGAGAGAGAGGGAGTGAGAGAGGGAGAGTGGGAGAGAGAGAGAGAGAGAGAGAAAGGGAGAGTGACTGAGGCAACTGGCTGCTGCAGTTTGAGTTCGAGTTAATCGAATTTGCAATAGGAAGTATACTTCGAGGTGGCGAGACTGAAGGCGCCAAGGCTGGCGCCCAACGTGTGTCTGCCACGGACCATTTCCAACTGTCTGTCCTAACTTGCGCCTGGAGCAATTCGATTCTGTTCGATTCGATCACTGAACACACAGACAGTCACACAGACAGACACGCACTGGTGAAAGTTGCCAACTGGGCGCCATCATAACCCAACAACTGTGCACAGTGCACCGTAACCTCGTCAAAGTTGTGTTCAAACATCTCTCAACGGTGCAGCTTCACACGCAATACAACTCTGCGAATAGCCCCGGGCATGAACCATTTCGACCCTCACCAACCATCATCATCATCATCGTCATCATGACCATCGGTTTTGTCTGTTCTATTCTTCATTCATTTCTCTACGTTCCCATTCTCATTCTAATTTTCATTTCATTTCGGTCGATCGACGAACCCGTTTGGTTCGTTTAATTTTATTTGATTCAATTTAGGCACATTTTCACGCCATTAGTCCTCTGTGTGTGTCTGTGTGTGGGTTTGTCTGTGCGTGTGTGTGTGTATACAAACACATTCGGTTTTCGGTCGAAAGGAGAACGAAAAACGAAAAATACTAAAACGAAAGTAAAAGAAGAAGAATACCGAAAACGAGAAAAACCGACAAAAGGAACAAAGAGCAAATAGAGCCAATTGGTGGTGGATGGGTGAGGGTTTGATATGATCCATCTAATGACTACGACCACTGACGGAATATTCCGAATCAATGTGATCTTCTCTAATAATAGTCGAATACGTACTAGATGAATGACATTCGCTAGAGAATGCTAATTCGAGAATAATTATTTTAATTAAATTGCTTTGTGTGTGGAATGGGAATGGATGGATGGATGGGAGGACGAGCGATGTGGCAAGTTTAAATTATATTCACATTCCACACAACCAATTTGACTCTATATATTGTCAATGGGATAGAATGTGAATATATCACCGAACATTATTCGATCAATCAACCGATCAATCGATTGTGATGAACAAATGAATCGATTCTGATTGATTAGGCCTCACTGCTACTACTTTCACCAATTTGACTCTATCCAATTAGAGAACTTTCGAACAAATTCAATGTATCCTAGGCATCACCATCATCGCCATCATCATCCAACAGAATTAATGAGCTTTTCAACTGTACACCACCACCACCATCATCATCCGAACATTACATTCTCATTATATGATGTTGAATCACTAGGTTTGAATCTATTTGTGAGACGGATCGTCGTACACTTTCTCACTATCTCTCACTCACATAACGCCTACACTACTGTTAATAGCCGAAATGGTGCGTCCATCCGTATATTACGTATAATCGTATGAAATTTTAATGAACATTCTGTCAAATTATCTGCACTTTTGAAGAAGAATTGAGGCACAACAAATTGGGATGATGTGTTGTGTATAAAGAGCGAACTGTAAAAGTGAGCTTTTTGAAAGTAAAAGGCCAATTTGTGCAGTGCACAGGCTAATTTGTGTGTGTGTGTGTGCGTTGAGGGCCACTTTGATTGCACTACTAAGCGAATCGAGAAAGAAGGATAGAGAGAAAACTTGCAAGGTTCGAGTCTTATTGTGTCATGACTGGATGGAAATGGCGCCTTCCACACTGGCGCCCATCAGCAGTACCGTACAGTGCAAAGTGTCACTAATTAGTGTCCATTACGGAGTGGGTAATCCGTCGTTGGCGTCAATGTCTCTCTCTCTTTCTCTCTCTCTCTCTCTCTCTCTCTCTCTCTCTCTCTCTCTCTCTCTCTCTCTCGTTATATGTAGCTTTGTTCTTTATATTCTCTCGTTCTCTCATTTTGTTATGTTCCCCTTTTCTCAATTTGGGCTCGTTCACTACTCATTTCCTAACTAGTCATTTGATTTTGTGTTGTTTGTCCCCGCCAATTGGCCTCGACTCGACTCTCACTTCGGGGCTTGGGTTGTGCATGACTCTGTCTATGTCTGGTTCGTTTAGTTCGTTCGGGCGTCCGGCGAGATTTGGGTTTGCAGTAGTGCGGATAGCGCGTCCGGCCTTGGACACTCACAACCAGTGTGAGAGAGAGAGAGAGAGAGAGAGAGAGAGAGAGAGAGAGAGAGAGAGAGAGAGAGAGAGAGAGGCAGAGAGACCACTTTGCAATCGTTTAAATCGGTGAAACAGCTAAATTGCTTTAATGTGTAACAAAGTTTGAAGCAACGAATAATAACGAAACCCTACTAAAACTGTGTCCGCACTGGGCACATCGTTGCCCCACTGGTTACAGTGCTCACAGTGTAATCGTACCTTTGACATTAAATCACAGTCCAAAAGGGCTAATCAATCTAGTGTCAACCAACAGTTGCAATACATTTTGTGTGTGTGGGCACTGTGTTTACTGGTCACACTGTCTCTCAACTTTGTTCACCGCACCCCAACTAGAACACTCTGTAAAAGAGAGTAATTTTCTCTTACGGGTAGTATATCATTTCATTTTTGATTTTGTGTGCGCGCTTTCAACACTACACAACCCAATTCTCTCCATTTCCCGCTCTTGTTGGCATTCAACTTTGTGTTGGCTTGGTTGGCTCGTTTCGACCAAATTAGCCTGGCGCCCAATTTAAAAGTGCTCACAAGCAAATTAAGTTAACGCGGCCATTTTCAAAGTCCCTTTATGTGATGATGATGCATTGTAATGATGTTGATGGTGCTGTTGTTGTGCTGTTGGGTTGCTGGTAGTTCTAGTTCCGTCATTCTGAGAATCATGTTACACCAAAAGCAATCTCATTTTCATTTTCATTTTCAGCATCGAATTATCATTGTTATTTAGTAATTTGGGCAAGAGGAGAAGGAGGCGGAGAAGAAGAGGACATATACTTGAAAATTAACTACAAATTCGAATGACCAAACACACACAAATCACAAAACCAGAACCAGAACGAGAATGGTTGTGATAATAACTTTCCATTATCTCATTTGCGTGCTAAGATCCAACACACTCGCAATAATACTAAATCATTTAAATTAATTTAAATTAAATTAAATTTTTTATATTGTTTTAATTAAATGGAATCAATTAATGTGATTATAATATATGCGTGAATGTGTGTGCGTGTGTGTGTATGTCTGTCTGTGATTACGATCTACCAGTTGAGCCCGAAAATTGGAAATGGAAAGTTAATATAAATTTTAGTGAAAAGTAGCGAGGAGGAAGCTCAGTCTGTAAGACCGAGATTCTCCTCTCCTCGAAGTGTCCAGATTTTTTGTTTTGCTCATTCTTCTCTCTCTCTCTCTCTCTCTCTCTCTCTCTCTCTCTCTCTCTCTCTTCATGAATACACACACACACTCATGAATAATATAGAGGATAATAATACAATAATAATGGCATAATAAAGCAATGTGAGGGGGCAGCGGAGATTCACTGGCTATTATCGTGACACATTGTGTCAAATCGGGCAAAGTGGAAAATGCCAATGGTAAAGTTCCGATCTCGAGCCGAGAGCCGAGAGCCACTAACACTCAAAGTGATTCGATTCAATGCAGCAGTAGCACACTTTTTAATTGGCTCATTCCATTCAATGTCACATTGTGTTGGCCATATGCACACACACAGACATGCATCACACTCTGCTCTTTGTGTGCTGTGAGTGAGGCAATGCATTCACTTTGGAATTCAAACGGAAAATTGGCTTTCGTGTACTTCTTTTTGGCCATTTTGGACACTTTTATTCACATTAAAGTCGGCGAACAGATTAGGAACATAACATTCGGTAATACTAAAATGTTATTGACTTGATTATTATTAGTGAGAAGGTGATGGCCTCTTCCAGGAATTACTAAACCAACCAAACCCGGTCTAATATATTTGTTTTGATCTTTGGGAAGGCAAAGTACTCTACTGCCTTAACAAGGAGCATGATTTATTTAGGGTTTAATTTGTGCGTTCGTGTGTGTGTGTACTGGCCTGGGTCAGTCACAGTGTTGACTTGTCTTGTTTGCATGTCTCAATGGTGGCCGGCCACCAATTTTGTCCATTTTCCTGCTCTCTCTCTCTCTCTCTCTCTCTCTCTCTCTCTCTCTCTCTCTCTCTCTCTTTCCGCCATGCAGACCGTAACTCTACTTAACGCCAATTTGGCAGTTTATTTGCCATTACCGCCGATCCGGTAATGTGTGCAAGTGTAAGTGTGTGTGCAATTGACCATTTGGGCTATTTGGGCTATTTAGCTTTTCTTTGCTTACACTGTCTGTCTGTCTGTGCATCAGAGTGAAGTGTAGTGTGCGTTCGGTGTTGCGTTTGTTTTGTGTTGGTCCAAACTACTCAGTCAACTCACTCGGAATCTGACTCGACAGACCAAACAGAGACAGACAGTCCGGCCAATTGAGACTTTCGAGTGTGTCTGTCTGACTGTGTTGTGCAAATAATAAATAAAATCAACTCACCCAATTGCACACAATTTACCAAAAAAATCGTTCCTGAAAGTGGCTGCGAGCGAAACATTCATTCGTTTGTGTGTAGTTCAAAATAGTTTTCAAATTCAAAATCTAGTTGAAATCGACAGACCGAGTCTGACATCGGGGAACATCGAAATCCTAAGTAGTATTCGAAAGTAGACTAACCAGAGGGAATAAAGTGCACAGTTTCTCTCTCTCTCTCTCTCTCTCTCTCTCTCTCTCTCTCTCTCTCTCTCTCTCTCTCTCTCTCTCTCTCTCTCTCTCTCTCTCTCTCTCTCTCTCTCTCTCTCTCTCTCTCTCTCTCTCTCTCTCTCCCTCTCGATTTGGTGTTTGAATTAACCAAGCAGAATGGGACACACCATTTAAAGCCATATCAAACCAAACGTACCAATGGTTGCGTGCGTATGGAAAGTCATCAATTTAAATATTTCCCATTCAAATGAATCACTGAATACGTCTGCTCTCTCTCTCTCTCTCTCTCTCTCTCTCTCTCTCTCTCTCTCTCTCTCTCTCTCTTGCACGGTTAGGCACACACACACAGACCATTGAGTCACAATACGCGTATAAAATGTGTTCCACCTAATGGACCACTAAATATATATTCAAATGCAATCGAATGCATAATAAATTTCAAATTCAAATCTCAATTCAAATTCATTAACAATTACACAAACTTTCTTTCAAAATCCACTTCTTCTTTATTCAAATAGATTTCGTGACTCAGTACCTCTCGTCTCTCTAACTGTTCATAAATACAAATTGAAATTGTTTCTTCATACTTTGTTCTAAGGATTACAGGACCAACTAACTCAGTATTATCGAGCAGTAGAGTAGAGTGGGACAGAGCGAGAGAGAGAGAGAGAGAGAGAGAGAGAGAGAGAGAGAGAGAGAGAGAGAGAGAGAGAGAGAGAGAGAGAGAGAGTGAGAGAGAGAGAGAGAGCTTATGTTGTGTGCTCAATAGGATCTAGTGTTACCCAAGTGCCTAGTTAGTGTTGTGCTGTGTATCGATTTTGGCATTAGTAAGTTAGTTCGTCTGGCTCGTTGGTTTGCTACTCTGTTTGAGTATTAACATTTAATGATACATTTTAATATTTTATAATCATACACTTGCCAAGTCATAAAAGTGATGATGATGACGACGATCAACACCAGCACCTACCCATGCACCCTAAACAGTAGTCACTAGCAGTAGCTAATTAATATGTTGTTCCCCGTGTAATAATAAAGTTGTCCCCTTTTCAGTGTGCATATGTGAGTGACTGGTTAGTGGTAGTTAGTGAGTGCCACTTGGTACAGTTTGTGTGTGTGTGTATGCGTCTAAGCCTTTGGCAACCAAGTGAAAAGTGAAAAGAAAAGTACATTCTCGAGTGCGTGTTTAGTGTTTGGTGTTTGGTTAAGTTGGGTTGGTTGGATGGGTCGATTAGAAATCGATTTAATTTGGGTGACACACTCACGCAGACAACTTTACACTGTGAGTGGTGCGTTCGATTTAGTTCTGGTTTTGCTATGGAAAAACCGAACCGAAGCCAATTCAAGTGGAGTGTCGCGTTGTAATCGAGACAGATTGTAATGTGCCTCTTGTGGTACACTCAATCCACACTTGCACTTCTAATACTTTGAATTTGTGTTTGTTGGTCTATTTGCACACACAATTCAACACACATTCGAATACACACTAATTGGCCACTAGCGTACACACAATCACAATCACATTCAATTGCACAATCAATTGCCCAACACAGTGCGTCGTCCTCCATTAGTGTCTTTACATCCATCGAGGCAGGCAGGCATCGTAACCCTCCATTCGCACTCCTCTCTGTCTCTTACGTCTCTCAGGCTAATCCTAAGTTATATTCGATTCGAACGCATTCGAGTGCAGTAATGTTCGTTGATGTTTAATCCTTTATCGAGTGTTTGAGTAGCGATGCAAAGAGTGGCGGTGATGCGTTCGTTTGTTATTATGATTTTACCTGTGTGTGATGGCAGTGGTAGGTCTGTGATCGGTCGGTGGCCAAGCCAGTCATAAACACACAGATGTTAGCCTTTACACATTCCATCGCTTAATTCGCTTGTTACTGCACTTAAGTGTTTATATGTTCGATTCCTTAGATGTTAGACCTTTCCGAGTGAGGCATTCCCCCCAAAAGTGATGCGTCTCTGGATGCGAACTAAAACACAAACCGCATCGACAAGTCAAGTTGTGAGGCACCTCCACTCGCACCTAAGCGCCACTTTACCTCGTTCGCTTTCGGTTCTTATGTTATTGTTCTGTTCTGTTCTCAAATCTTAATGCTCTTTGGACTCCAAGACTACACCAAGTCAGCCACACGGAGAACGCACACATTCCGTCTGTAGAGTCTAATCGGATTGGCAAACAGCAACACAAAGTGCAATGAATTTAGTGTTTTGTTGCTGTTGCTTATGTTTGGATGGTTGGATGGTGATGATGCTATTTGCTTTACTATTCACAGAAGTACTGCATTGCAGTGATTCTCGTCGTTATCTTTTGTGTTTGTTGTGTGCTTGTTTTTGTGTTATGTTCACTAATGCCCAGCTAAAACTAGTGATGCATTCGGTTGTCTGACTTTAAGGAACGAGAGAGATGTAATGCTAATTAGACTCTCACATTGACCAGTTGTGCTCTATGCATTCGAAAACTAGACAAACAATCCTTAACCCGTCACATTAGCGAAATTACTTTGAAATTGTCCACAATTGGGCGCCCCACAACGAACACAATGAACACGAACATTTAACGAGCGAACAAGTCAAACTTAGAAAATCGGAAGTAATATTACTTTTCCAAATTCAAATGTCACTTCACACTGCGAGTTAATTCCCAATTACGATAACAATCTTAACAACACAACACAATTGATGATGGTACAAAGGCGATTATAATGCTGTGTACAAACTGAGCCATAAAAGTAGAGTTTAACATGCACATTGGGCGATGCATTTTAGTAACCCTATACATTTGATCTTACACAATGTTTCTACGTTCTAAAATCTATACAGAATTATTAATAACTTTATTACTCACTTCAACCCTCGCCCTTTTGCGCATTTTGACGCAATCGAATTCGAGAGTTGTTCACCCTTCTGGTGTTTGTGTGTGTGTGTGATTACTCAATAATAATGGTAATAAATGGCAGGTAAAGTGGCACACACAAACGCACAATCGTATTAGAGAGAGAGAGAGAGAGAGAGAGAGAGAGAGAGAGAGAGAGAGAGAGAGAGAGAGAGAGAGAGAGAGAGAGAGAGAGAGAGAGAGAGAGAGAGAGAGAGAGGGCGAGAGAGAGGGAGAGAGAGAGAGAGAGAGAGAGAGAGAGAGAGAGAGAGAGAGAGATAGAGGGAGAGAGAGAGGGAGCGACAGAGCGACAGAGCGACAGAGAGAGAGAGAGAGATAGAGGGAGAGAGAGAGGGAGCGACAGAGCGACAGAGCGACAGAGCGACAGAGAGAGAGAGAGAGAGATAGAGGGAGAGAGAGAGGGAGCGACAGAGCGACAGAGCGACAGAGAGAGAGAGAGAGAGAGAGAGAGAGAGGGCGAGAGAGCGAGAGAGGGAGAGAGAGAGAGAGGGCGAGAGAGAGAGAGAGAGAGAGAGAGAGAGAGAGAGAGCGAGAGAGCGAGGGAGAGAGAGAGAGAGAGAGAGAGAGAGAGAGAGAGAGAGAGAGAGAGAGAGAGAGAGAGAGAGAGCGAGAGAGAGAGTGAGAGAGAGAGAGAGAGAGAGAGAGAGGGCGAGAGCGAGAGAGAGAGAGAGAGAGAGAGAGAGAGAGAGAGAGAGACAATTGGTGGCAATAAATAAATAAACCAATGCACTTTGTATTGTATTATTAGGCTAATGTGTGCGCGGTGCACAGTGCTATTCAACTAATACTATTAGGCCAATTAAATGTCGGCCATCTTAGGCTCAACCAATTCACATTCGAACCAGGAAGTTGTGAAAATTATTGTCCAAAAGACTCTAATCTCTAATTTGCATATTTTGAAAATTGGCAAAACGCGGACTTACCCTGTTGGCTTCGGCTTGTGATGATCTTCGTTGGGGTAGTTGTGCCGCCACTCGGTGAAGTGATGGTTTCGGTACGTAACCGTTCAGACTGTACATTGCGGGTCGATTCGCCTTGAAGACCAACAACTTTGGGATGCGTCGAGAGTGGCTACCGAGTCGAGATGCGCTCGTGTCGTTTGAGTCCGTAACGGGAGAGGAAGTGGACTCGTGTGGATGGTGACTGCTTGCCCGTGAAGCCATGGTCATCTCCTTCAGTTGCTTCTTACGACGATTCACTTGCCATAAATCTGATAATTTTATAACAAAACAGACGTCATTAGATTAAAAGTTAATCATTCCAATCAATCAACATTTACCTTTAGTCTCTTTTTCATTGGAAATATTATTGTGATGCAAAACAGGGGCAGGCTGTTGTTGAGCTTGTTTGTTCTCAATGCTTGCCTCGACATTTTGGTCTCCAATGGTGACAATGTTGGTCACAATTGGGAAAAATTCTGACGATGATTGGTCCATTCGATCGTGTTGTGTCTAGTGCGTAGGAATTGTAAAACATTTTAGTATACGGCAATAAAAAATAAATGAATGTTAACTGGCGAACTGGCGCCATCTAGTGGCTCGCATTCACAACTAACCTCATTTTGATTTGCCTTGTTGCCATTTTCCAATGTCTCAACTCCAATATCCAATGGCTTGTCCACATTTGTGTCAACATTCTGGTCAATCAGTGGATTTGTGGTCTGATATTCGTACAAGTTTAAGTAGTTTGTCTGTGGTGAGGCTACATCCTCTTCTCGAACAACAACATCCGATACAAGTGATACTGATTTGGGTGTTTCCTCGGTTGTTGTTGTGGTTGTGGTCGTATCGATCGAAATATCTGTTTGATTTGAATTTTGTGGCAGAATTGTGGCTGTTTCGGTTGTTTGTGTTTCTGGTTCCGTTAGTTTGGAATCGTCAAATGGACTCGTCCTGACGGGCGCCCACTCCGAGCCCGAAGGATCCATCATTGGTGATCGAACCATCAACTGGCCTGGATCGATGATTGGCGAATAATTGGGCACCGACGATGTGTCAAGTGTGGTAGCCTCAGCTCGTTTGATGTGCTTGACCGAGTAGCACTTTCTCACCAGATTGAACTGTTCCATCTCGGTCTGTTCCTTCTTCGAAGGCAGCACATGCAGACAAACAATTCGTTTCGATGACTTTCTCGGCCATCTCTTCTGTTTGTTGTTTGTCTGCTTAGCCTCAAACAGTGAAATCCACTTGTGCTGGGATCGGTCGTCGTCGGTGCCACTGTCCAGCCGATTCCACTGCTTCGCCTTGGAACGTTTCATCTTTTTGACCACTTTCAACACTTTGGCTGTGCGTTTTGGTGGTGATGCAGGTGCATCATCGACAGTGGAGACAGACAGTTCAATTGGTGGTGGCTGTGTTTGTGATTGCTCACTCGATTCGATTGTACGGTCAATAGTGTCAATTTGTGTCGATTGGTTGTCGACAGTCGTCGTCCTCTCATCATCATCGTCATCATCGACATCTACAACTTTAGATTGACAAGTCACACAATTAAAATCGATTGACAACATACAACTACAACACTTACCTTTGACGTTCGGCGTGGGATTCGATCCAGCCTCAACCGACCTCGGCCAATCAACATCTAAGGTCTCGTTAGTGCCGGTCACCGTCCTCTCCATCGCCTCAAAGGTCGAGGTTAATGAAGAAGAAGGAGAAGGTGGAGGTGATGCTGCTGTTGCTTGTGATGAAGTGGTCGGTGCTGCCATTGACTCATTTGATTCGATGGCCGAGCCAAAGAGGGACAGACTAACAGAACTGCTACTGCTGTCATCGGGCAATGCTACATACAAAAAAGTGAAGAGAAAGAAGAAGGTGAGATTAATTCGATATTAATTAATTCGATTCAAATTACGAAAATCGAGTGCAAGGGGAATTGAATTGAAAACTAATCAATTAAGCCTATGAACCATTGAATGAATTAATGCTACTTTTTTTTGTATATCGAATCAAACATTCTCCCATGACAGAATTACACAGTCAGACAGACATTGAATATTTACAATATTTATTAATAAATATACGTTTTCTTAAATACAGAGCCTGCTGTATCCAACTCATATAAACTAAATTCAGAACAGAACAGCACTCAATCAGTCATCAATCATCATCATCAAACTGGTAATATACTTTCAAACTTGTAAAGTGTCACAAAATCAGTAATTTGCACACTCTTTCAATCTCGATCAAACACGAAAGTGACGTGCGCCCCTCGTGTTCTAAGGACAAACGTAACGCAAAATACAAAGTAAAAGATACGATGATGACAAAGTAGTAGTGAGTAGTGTCATTACTATTTCTCAAAGTTATATTTGTCTCACTTACTCTCGTGGACATGTGTCGCAACACAATACAACACAACTCAACACATTGCTCATTTGCTCAACACTAAATATGTCTCAGTTCATGTCAACATTGAATGAAAGTTTGAATGAAAGTTTTGCATTTTCAACACAATCAAACACAATTGCGGTAGGAGACAAATGAATGTGAAAGATAGATTTCGGAGAGAGATTGTGATATACAAATTGAGACAGACAGACTGACCACTCGATCGTCAATTGGGTGGATCATGTCTGTATTAGTGCTACATGGTGGGATCAGTTCAGTTTCACTTTCAATTTGAATCACAACTCACAACTCATCCCTCGCTCGCTTGGGTGGCTCAACTTCTCACTGATTGAAAGTGAAACTTTATTTTTTGTTTTTCATTCTAAGATTTAAATCTTAAAAAGATTGCCAACTGTGCGATAAGTTGTCTGCTGTGTGTGATCGGTGGAGAGTTGAAGGGCGCCATCCACTCCCCGGCGCCAACTCTCTCAAACTGGGGTGGAGTACGTTCGTTCATTATCTCAATGGAGACCACATTTGTGCGCTACTAATGTGAGAGAGTGGTGGGGCAGTGGGGGCGGCAGTACATTTCACACAGACTGACCACCACAACTTCGAACACAGACACGAGACAGATGACAAAACCCGATAGTGACCACTGTCCACTGACCACTTGACACGCCGCTTGACATTGACACGCTCACCGCTGTGTTGACCTTTCGCTGTCCTGGTCTTTGTTTCAGACTTTGTCGTAGACTGTCGTCGTGCTCGTCCATTGGATCCATTGTTTACATACAGACACAGACACAGACACTGAGACTGAGACAATTTGCATTTTATGATTTTCATATTCAACATTCAATCTTTGCTTTACATTCAAAACACAGAAGGCGAGCAAAAGAGGGAGAGAGAGAGAGAGAGAGAGAGAGAGTCTTTAGGAACCGTTGACCATTGCTAACTGACCACTCACCACTGTACACAGTTTATATTTAGTACAGGGACATTCAGTAATTAACTTTAACACACAGACGATTGAATGCATTCTAATTGGTCTAAAGTAGTAGAAGTAGAAGAATAACAAAGCATTCGTTTGCCTTTTAATTGAACGCACGACTAAATGGTCAAATGCGATTATGATTGGACAAGGAAAAACTGACAATGGATAGAGGCAATTCCCAAACAGAGAGACAATTCTTGCATGGCCCTACCAATTACGTGATTGTGTATGAGAATATATTGAAACAATAGTAATTCTGTACAATTCGATGGAGTAATTACAGGGTGTTGGTGATTGTTCATGACGATGGCGATGATGATGATTATGTGAAAGTGCCCATGTGAGACAAACTTAATGAACGATTCTAATTGATATTGGTCAGTCGGTACTCGATTATGTTATTATGTCTGGTAAATGAGCAATAATGATAATATTCTGGAGCAATTCTAGGGGCGTTTGCGTTCAGTCAATTCAATCAACTGTTCATTAAGTTTGTCCGCAACTTTTGATATGATGAATTCATGATCAAACGACTATTCTCGTTAATTGGCTTTGTTAGAAGTATGAAATTAGATTTGTTTTATACATTCGAAAGCACCTTGTGTTTGTGTGAGTGTTAGTTGTCCAATTGGAACATTAATGGCAATGGTCTGTTCTATGTAGTCTATTATTAGCCCCCCACGTTCTTCTATTACCTGTCCATTACCGTGTGCACAGATGTACTACAACAACACTCGACTCTGACACTGAATTGACGTGTGTGCACGTTCTGTACTTCTATTCGGTGTGTCTGTATGTGTAAAGTTAATCGATTGTGCCACCGCACACTCACAAGACATGGATTACTTATTATTATATGCTCTCGTGTCAGTGTCAGTGCTGTTGTGTGTGTGTGTGTGTGTGTGTGTGTGTGTGTGTGTGTGTGTGTGTGTGTGTGTGTGTGTGTGTGTGTGTGTGTGTGTGTGTGTTGAGAGATCATGAAATGGAATCATATCATATCACAAAAAGTGTCGGTGGGGGAGATCATATGCATTGTGTTGTGTTTAATCGAGGTTAGGCACAAAGTGCTTGTACTTCTTCTTACATTTAGCATTATAACTCAGAGCACATGAACTTATTGAACAACATGATTTGCATATGAAGACACACACACACACAAAGTGATGAGTGAGTGAGTGAGTGAGTGTGCAATGATGGAAGTGCTTTAGATTAGTAGTCTAATGATCGCACTTGTGAGTGAGTCTGTTGTGTGTTGTGTACAGAGATGATCTTTGTGTTTTGCATGAGCAGATCACGCTTTTCAAGGTTGGCAACAACCGTGAGTCTATGTTCAATGTCACGATGCTATTTCTTGACCACACATTCAGTTTTAAACTCAATCAAGTCATTCTATTTAGATGAGATGTATTTAGAGTGAAATATGTAGTTTTAAATAACTCAATTTGAATGCTAATCTTGTCTTGATCTTTGTGGTATATTTTTGGACATTTTCTCTATACATTTTGTATAGACATTTTATGATGATGATTTCGAATGGAAATTTCGTTTATAATCATTTACTTTGCAATCTAATAAGATCGATTGTTTCATATTTCTCTATCAATTTTGCACAATCGAACTGTTTGTTCAAATAGCTCAATCATTATTGACAATCCTTTACGTGAGATGTCCATTTATGATAGTTTGATTGTTTGATTGCGATATTCGATTTGATATTTGATCCGAGTCTATGTCTGTCTGTCTATTTCGGTGTCAAAAGTATCCATATCTGGCCTGACTCGATTACCACAAACGATCACTTTGACCACCACCGCACTCTCGTTATAAAAAACTCCGTAATAACACTACTAGTCATAATTATAATTGAGCGTTTAATTGGATTTGATTTGATTAAGTCTCCCGTGTGTGTGTGTATTTCCTTTCTCACTCGTTTGTGTATCCAATTTATCAGTGAAAATAAAAATTTTCCACGCCGAAACTCGATCTCTCATGCAACGACAGTGTGAATGATCTCTCTCCATGAGCCAAACGCAACAAATCAATTAATAACGAACTAAAGTGGATCGATTCGATCGAATGAGTCAAACAGCGCAAAACACTACTTTTCCACTACTTTTCCGCTATTTTTCCACCACCAAACCAAACCGACAAACATTAAGTTCACCAAGTTAATGAGTCACCATCATCATCATCATAATCAGCATTATTGAGCATATAACTCATAACTCATAATAACAATCTCTCAATTAGTGACGGTACTAAAATACTGTTCAATAAGTTTCAGCTTTTGCTTCTGCTTCTTATGACAATCAACAAACCTAATAGATCCATCCAACTTATTGAACAATTATTCATTTAATTAATCTGACACCCTTTCACCCCACTAATCTAACCGGATCGTTATTGTGTCTAATTGCTACCCACAAAGTTGTGTTGGACAATTCCATCGATTGTGTGTTCGGTGGCCCGAACCAACCATCCACGGGTGTTCGAATGTGTTTGCCATATTAAGCCTTTAGTGTTAGTTAGTCAGTTAATTAGTTAGTTGGCACACACAACAAGATTAGCCTCATTAGAGGGAGTTGGTTGGTGGTGGTGGTGGCTCGTCATGTTTCATTCAAATGTCCAAGTCCATTGTGTTCATCATGTTCATCTCATCTCATGATAGTGCTTGCATTCAAAATGTTTCTCTTCCCCTTCGACACAAATCTAATTAGATTCCAAGGTGTATTGTATGTGTTGTTGATAAAGTTGCAATACTTTAGTGTGATACCTTGGGATTAATCGATAATTGAGACACAACACAACACAACCGTGCAGAGAGAGAGAGAGAGAGAGAGAGAGAGAGAGAGAGAGAAGAGAGAGAGAGAGAGAGAAGAGAGAGAGAGAAGAGAGAGAGAGAGAGAGAGAAGAGAGAGAAGAGAGGGAGAGAGAGAGGGAGAGAGAGAGAGAGAGAGAGAGAGAGAGAGAGAGAGAGAGAGAGAGAGAGAGAGAGAGAGATTCTTGATAACACTACCATGCACACACACACACAAGTACACGGAATGTGCGAATTAAGCTTCGGCACGACATGAGGCCGCATTCGAATAGTAGAAAGAAAGCGATCACAAATGTGATTATCTCTACCGTTCAGTGTCGTATCCTTGCCTGACCATTCACTGGACACTCCACATTTGTACTTGATTGTAGTGTAAATGGTTGCATTATTATTTAGTTATTATTGTTTGTTGTATATGTATTGCATTGTAGAGATTAGCAATGCAACAAGATGCAATTGTGAGCGCAAACTTATCGAGATGGCCAGTCCGTAGAGGTAGTGACACTAGACACTAGATGTGTGAGGGAGGGCACACGCCCAAACTGGCACGATTTCGTGTTTTGTTCTGTTTCGGTTGTGTTTCTGTGTCTACAACAGTCGAGTTGAGTGCAAATTTGTCAACGAAATCAAACGAGGCTCACGAGACTCGAAACTACTAGAGAGGTAATAGACAAGTCAAGTCTAATTGAGGAATTGCTCAAGTGCTCACTGACCACTAAACACTAACAAAAGTACAGTTTTAGTTCATAAAGTAACTTTATTACGAGATTAGTCTCAGAAATACTCAAACTTAAAGAACACCAACTTACTGAACTTACATGGACAACTACTCAAACTACTGACCACCTGACTCGAAACTCGATTGGTCTCACAGTTTCAAATCACTGTCGAATCAATTGGCTTTGGTCAAATGCCAACTCAAACTGATCATTATGAAATGAACTGCGCTGGGGGCTCGTTCATGGCGGGGATGGATTGATGATTTGAAATGTTCAATAAATCAAACTCGAAACTCGATTCGATTGATTCGATTTCATTTTGAGTGTGTGCAACTGTGTGGGGGTTCGAGTTCAGTACAATGCAGGCACATACCTAACCCTTTGTTCATGTTATTCATTGTAGAACAAAAAGAACTTGACCTTGTTGAAACACACAAATCATAATCGATTGTGATGTATTCGATTGAATAGAGTAGTGTACCTCCATTTGTCTTGTAACTCCTTTGTTCGACCCTGATCTTGTCATATAACATTCATTGAATTGAACTAATCGATTAGCTAATTGATTTCTATTAATAATATAACTCAACTTCGTATAGAATGATTTAGGCAAGAGTTGGAATTTATAGAATTCGATTTAGTAAATCAAAAGGAGAAAAACAGTTTAAACTTTTTTAAATCGAATATAAATTGAACAAAGTAATTCACGTGTGTGTGAATTGCGCAAAGTGTTGCAAATTGTTATGTAAAGTGTGTTACGAACAATCTAAATTGTTCGAAAAAAAAAACAATTTTCCAATTAATATTCAATCAATTTAATCATATTTTAATTTGGTTAGCACGTTCGCCTGGGCGTTTGGCCAAACAATTTTCCACATTTTCCCACTTTCTCACTTCAATTGATAGTTAATTTCTACTTTTCCACTTAATACAAATTGTATCTAAATGACACACAGACACATGTTGTATTCACTTTCCCACTATTCACAATTGCCAGGTCAATTGATATTCATTGCATTATATCGTAATCGTGTTATTAGGTAATGTGTTTCATATGAATGTAATTCAATTTGCACCTACAAATTATCAAGTTCCTGCACTATCTTTTGGTTGTGTAATGTATAAAAGGAGAACAATCGAATTGGGGGGAATTCAAGTTTAACTTAACTTGTCGAACACAAAGAAGGAAGAAGACAAGACACAAGAAACACGACTTTCAATGTCAAAAGTGCAAAGTGCACTTTGATTTGCATTATATTTCAATCTATTTGAGTGAGTGAGTGTTGTATGTGAGTTGCATATTTAATATATTCAATCTACGAGTGTGTGTGCTGATTAACTTGTCTACTACAGTCGATTGTTGTGTTGGTGCTTTGTTTTTGTTTTGCTTTTCAAGTGCACTCGCGGACACATTCGCACTACCGGTAAAGTGTGTTCTATACTCTACAGTTCTACTTTACACACACCAACGTACTGTCTTAGTGACTTATTGTTCAGTTTAGTATTTCAACAAATAAGCGTTCGTTATTGCCTTATTCAGAAGTATGTGTCAGTGCAATGCATTTACTGAACAGCCTCCGGTTTTTCTGCTTTGTATTGTACAATACCGCATCACGGTATTGTTCGTGTTCGTTGGCTCGAGTAATGCATTGGTTGGTTCGTTTTGAATCGAATCGATCGATCAATCAGTCTCAGTGGCGTGAGTGAGCGAGCCTTTTGAGTGATCGTCGTCATCGATTGCGCCAATCATTCAGTTCAGTTCGTTCAATGTGTGTCCAGTCAGTCAGTCTATCTCTCGTCATTGTCGTCAATTTGTCGCTCCGTCTGACAGTCGAGAGAGTTATTCCCCTCCACTCAAGTTAGTCAGTGTTGCGCCAATTAGCAAACAGTACTACGTAGAGAGAGAGAGAGAGAGAGAGAGAGAGAGAGAGAGAGAGAGAGAGAGAGAGAGAGAGAGAGAGAGAGAGAGAGAGAGAGAGAGAGAGAGAGAGAGAGAGAGAGTGTGTGTTCGTCTGTTAGTGAGCGGAATATATATCGTCGATCTTGTCAGTGAGTGAGGGAGTTGAGAGTGAGTGAGACAATTGACATTGTCTCGCAATCCTTTCATTTTCAGTTCGATCTACTTTTCACGCTTTCACTTTCGACGGGACGGCACCCAAGAGTCTAACCGAGCGTCGTCGAACGTTTATCGACGCAATCAACTGATGCATTGGTAGTAAGACAGTCCAACCAACCAACCGAGCACGCACAAACATATCGATTTTTATGTTTCCTAGTACACCTGTAAACATAATTGAAATATATCAACACAAGTGCACACACACAAGTGCAACTCTTTTGAGTTGTTCCGCACTCGATTACAGTACACCGAAAGAATATGAAATATATCACTATCATTTTTTCTAGTGCACACGTGTGCGCCATTTCGATTCAAAACAAAACAGTTTGTCCTATTCGTTCTGTTCGATTGTTCTACAGTGAACTCGGTCGCTTTCCGGAGGTGGCCACCAATACATCACATCTCATGCTCATTTAGTTGTACTTTTGTCTATACGCTTGTTAGTATGATAGATGGAAAGGTGGAAATGCACTAAATAGGTGGCATGTGAATTTGTAATGGCTACTTGAAGAGTTGGCACACTCACTTCCACCTGTATATGATGCCATCGCCATCATCATCTCTAACTCATGTCTTGTTCAGAGTGCGCCCTTTGCTTGTCTCTCGTTTGATGTCGATGTTGATTGCCAAGTTCGTGCCACACAGTTTAACAAGATCAAAAGCAGTCAAACACAGTCCCACTGCCCTTTGCCTATTAAACACGTAACTCGTTGAGCCTCAAAAGTACTGCAAACTCCCAAGTGCAATCTCAATTCTTTCCTAATAGTTTCATTTTAATTAATCGAACGAGCTCTCACTCGCTCGCGCGCGACCAATTTACATTTCAGTTTACGTTTTGTTATACGTGTATTACGAAAAATAATACGTTTAAAATCATTATCGAATATCTCCACACTAACATTCAAGTCCCATTAGCAATCAATTTGTCAGTTTAGTGGGGAGAGAGTTTGCTGCGGCGGCAACTGCAAAGTGCACATAAACACTCAACAATGGACGAGTTACCTTCACAAGTCGGCACTTTGCCCGCATGTTAGACAAACAATCTCGAACTTTTTGTTGCCAGATCCAATTACGTACTACTTCAATGTACTATTTGTGTGTTCGATAATCAATTAATAGTTGGTTCAATAAAGGTGCACTTTACAATTTGCAATTGACGGAAGAAACGGAGAAGACTCATCTTCAATACCATCAATGTAACACTAATAACCATAATAATAACAGTAAATTCCATTAATGAATTTCGTCCTTATCGTGTAAATGCATTGCAATCGGCAGTGTCAATTTGCACAATGCAACCTAGCCCATCTTTTCCTTCAGTGTTTGATTGTTTTCATCATTCCTTGAATGTTTTAATGTTTTAGTAGATAAGATAAGATGCACATGTTTGGTTGCAACTCTGTTTTAGTATTGGTTCTCTCTCTCTCTCTCTCTCTCTCTCTCTCTCTCTCTCTCTGGAATGGACACAAACATCATTTGTTAATTGTGCCCAACTCAGTGGACACAATCATCAATCAATGCAATGTCACATTGTCAGATCAGTCAGAAAGTATATCCAATTACACCATTATGGAATTATTATCATTATTCATTCTAAAATGATACATTCCTACTATTGCAATCGAAACAACTCGAGATAAGAAACACACAAACTTTTACAAACTTTACAAACATTTCCAACAATCGTTTTGCTTCATCGTTCGTCACTAAGTCGAACGTGTCAAAGTCAATTAAGGTAAAAATTAGTTGGAGAGTTGAGTAAAACAATCCAAAATTGATGATGGAATTTTGTGTGTTTTGATTATTCTCACGAACTTTTGTGCGAGGGATTAGTTGGTTCAAGGATTAACTTTCCACGATGTTTCATGACACATTACATGATACACCTTACACAGGTGGAAAGTTCCAAATGTGAAGCAATCGAAACAGTAGATTAAAATGATTGGTATTACATCTATTGATTTGTCTTCATCTTTTGTTCAAACTTGTTCGAATCTATCGTAACGTTCAATTCCTATTCATGTTGTTGTACTATCCATTTCAATTGGCCACAACTCACAAGTTCAGGCAAATGTCGCTTGTTGTGAGCACACAATGCCTCACTTTACGTAATGTCCATTAAAGCTTATATCAAAAGTTGCCCTTTTTCCTCCATTACACACAGAACACAACACAACATTCGTTCACAACAATAAAATTTTTTAATAGTTTTCATTCAGAATCGTGAATTCTCCCTCTCTCTCTCTCTCTCTCTCTCTCTCTCTCTCTCTCTCCCTCTCTCTCTCCCCTCTCTCTCTCTCTCCCTCTCTCTCTCCCTCTCTCTCTCTCTCTCTCTCCCTCTCTCTCTCTCTCCCTCTCTCTCTCTCCCGATAGTTTCAACGAATTTGAACGTATGCCTCGTTTGCGTCTATTTTCGAACACTAAACAGTCACTCAGCCACACATAGAATAGAATCGGTAACCTTTTATGACTTTTGTGTGAGTGTTAGTGTGTGCATCAAAATAGTCATACGATCATACACAACTAAATGATGAAACAATGGACACAAATGAGTTGAGATGGCTGATGCAATACAACACAACACTACAATACACACATATTCCACACAGACACAAACACACAAAAGGGTTAGGTTAGGTTCGTTAACGAATCAAACTTGAACGTTTTTTTGTCTTTGTATATTCGAAAGAATCAAAGAATAACTCGACTCGCCTTTAAACAAAAATGTCACATCGTTAAGTTCTTAAGTTTTGTTATATTCTAATAAGAGTGTGATGATGCTAAATCCAAACTTGCTAAAAAGATGACGAAGACAAATCTTATTATGAATGACGATTCAATTCCAAATTAGAGTTTAAAGCACTCACGCCTTGATTAAACCCAAGATTACACCGAGAGAATATTTTTTACTTATAATTAGGTATCTTCGTAAACTGTCAAACAGAATTTAAATTTATCCATCAAACACAATTTGAGAATCCACAAATGTGTTTATTGTTGTTTCGAGACAAACACACAATTGCACATGTCTCCCTATGCATCAATCATTGGTTAATTGTTTTTTCGTTTCATTGTTTTTGTTTTGTGTTTCTTTTTTGTGTCGCACGAGTTGGTTTAGTTGGTTATTGATTCTTGTTACGTGTTTCTGCATGCAGCAAAGTGCAGTAACAGCAGCAGCAATCGTAATAATCAATTAGCCTGTCTTGTGTCTCTACACCACTTGACTTGACCACACGTAATGGCATTTTAATTTCACATTCGACAGATTTATGTGCACTTTGTGTTCGATCTTTGACTGTGCAGTGGGCACTTTGTTCTATGTCTGTCTGAGTTTGTGTTTTAGAGTGGATTAGACACTCACAGACCGACTCGTGTTTGTGTGTGTAGGCGTTCGGAGTGGCTGTGTATTCAATTGAAGTTGTATTGCCATTTCACTTTCACTTTCATGTTCCCATCATTCGAAAGTGAATGTGAGTGAGTGAGTGAATGCTTCCCGTGATTTCGATTTCGATTGTTCATTCGTGTTGCTGTTGTACGCTTGGGCTGGGTGTCTGTGGATATCTATTCGCTGCAACAACTGATTACATGACAATGATAACGATGTGAGTGTGTGTGCTGAGTGAGTGGATGGATGTAAGGATAGACAAACTTACAACATTAAGTAAGTACTTTAGGATACAATCTAGATAATGAAACAGAAGTAGCACTTGAGCACACGAGTGTCCACGAACAGAACGATCGAATTCGTGTGATAATGAAATGAGTGAGCGTATGTGCAAACTACATACGAACATACGAACAAGTACTACAACTATTGCAATTAGATTGAGACTCTATTTGTGATCATTAGTAATGTATTGCTCAATGTGTTGATCCAAACACACAAATACACAAAGTGTAAGGTTAACTTGAACAACTGTGATCGTCATCCGCAACATCTGTCAAACTGTACTCCATTTGACCGTGTGTGATTGCAATATATAGTTTTAATGGAATGAATTCGATTATAAATGTTCAATGTTCAAATGTGTGCGAAAGCCGGTTGCTCATCAGAAACTAAAATGGACACATCTTTTCATTTATTTGCATTTGTATTATTAGCATTAATCAATTGTTATTGTTATCAATAGAATTTCCGAATGCACTTTCGATCACTTGATTGTTAATCCAATGTCTCTGACACATTGTGTCGGTGTCTCCTTTCATTTGAGTTTGTATTTGTCATTGTAATCCGTAGTAGTATTTCGTTTCCTTGGATCTATGTTTGTATACTATGTTTAATATGTTTTACTATGTATACATTCGAATACATTCGAATGCGCGAACAATGGGATTGGTTTGCTGTTGGTTGTTTGTTTGAGTTTAAGTGATGAGTTGGTGGGATTAGAAGTTTGGAGGCTCGGTATTTTACTTCATTGAACGGTATCCGTTTGAATGTTTGTTTAACGGATGTATTTAAACATAAAGCTCATCATCATAATCGCTTATCTCTACCATCTCTCTGATGTCTTAGCCTTGTTTATCGTCTAATAGGAGTGAGTATGTGCTAAGTGGGAATGTTTCCATAGATCACCATTCGAGCACCACCATCATCTCATCTATCGAGTTAGTGTGCCGCACTACTCAACACAATCACAAGCATCGCCACCTGTCCTTTACGTACGTTTTGTTGTTGATCATCTTTTTCCTTGTGTCCAAGTGGAAATGTTCACTCACATTCGAATAGATAAATATAGTAACGTATACAACATGATGCCTATTGTTTCACCAATATTAAGCACGTTCATAAAGTTCATTAACGAATCGTCTAATCTAATCTAACTTTATCTTTATCAAACTAGAGAAAAACTTATGGAATCTCTCTCAAGCACGTGCGATATGATGAGTTATGCGTCATGCTGGCAAGTACTATCACAAGCACCAGTCGTGTCCATAACGTACATTCGGAAACGCACACACAATGGCCAATTGACCAAAGTGCCACTTAGTGGGCCATTACCGACTGACTGTCTGTGTATGAGCCTTTTCTCTTCTCATACCTGGTCATTAATGTGCACTGTTGCTGGTGGTCTCTCATTGTGTGTGCGAACGCACTCATCTTCGAACATGATGTAACCTTGAATCACTCATGAAGCACCTTACCTTCCCGTATGGAATATTTGTTTGCGAATAAGAATGAATAATAACGAATGAAGGCACGAATGAGTGATGATGAAGCTGCACTCAACTCATCGAGCTGCACAACAACAAAAACAACTTTGGGCGAGGAACAGAAACAACAAGGCGAACCAAAAAAGCATAACATTGAAACCCAACTTTCGGAATTGAATTGTTAGTATTGTTGGTTAGACTTTGTTAGGTGATCGCTCATTCTGCTCTTTAAATGTCCTTTCAAATGAATTGTCTGTTTGTTTGTCTGAATGAATAAACTTTAACCAGACAGGAAGACCGCGAACTCTAAGAATAGTTGACAATGTTAGCGACAAGTGATGATGACCACTTATCTCACGGTTGAGTTAACACGACCGTCTCTTCTTGTATTCGTTCGTTCGTTCATCGTTCGTTTATCGCGCAAGCTTTTAATTAGTAAGGGAGCGATTCTTATCGTCTCGTGATCATTGCAACATTCAATATGCACAGACACTCCTTAATTGGTGGAAATGGTGATGGATATTACACAACAACAACCGTTGACTGGTTAGTTTAGTTGTACTACCGTCTTTATGACTTAATGCCTCAAATGAGCGAGCAGATATGCACACACACACACACAGATTCGATCATTCAATGTATCTGGCGCTAATTGCGCCTAAAGGCACAAATTGCGAAGCGCGATATATTCGATGAATGCTATTTTGGTAAAAAATGCTAAATGATCATTCGGTTCGAATGTGTGTGTTCGGTACCGCTTCTTGTTTACGAACATGTTGATGTGATGTCTCACTCTTTATGCGCACGTCTTTAATTGTCGTGTGTTTCAGTAGTGAACATCACGAGTGTCCAATCAGCGTCATTACTTTTGTTGCTCACTTACTTGCACGATAACTAGCGAACCGAACATTGCACACACGTGATTAGAGTGATAATGGACAGGCAATTGAGGCAAATTGATAAATAAGATGTGATGATGATGAGACGAGATGAGCAATCGCGCCCGATTATCATAATAAAATAATATGAACATATATATTTGATGCAATGCAGATTGATCGATGCAAATATAATGCTAAGTGTGCACTTGTGTGTTATAAAGAAGTAGAAATAATGCTACTTCAGTGGCCTATGAAAGATGATGATGATGATGATGACTATGAAGATGATGAGGAGTTGAGGTGTAATAGACAGGACACGATCAAGGCAAATCGATTCGATCAGCTACCTGAACTGTACTATTCAACTCAACTCATTCACCTGACCTGTCTCGTATACTTCATGTTCAATCAATTCCGCTTGTTATTATCGTTGTTCAACCACCCGTGAGTTAGTCTATCTATCTATTTGTGTGTGTGTGTTGAAATGTAAAGAAGGGAGTGAACGTGTTAATTGGCCCTTTCTGATTGACCGTAAACATAAATGCGAAAGAAGAAGGGAGCGGAACCTCGGCAGATTGTATACATTCGGTTTGGTTTGTTTAGCATTGAGAATCGATTGAGCCTTGGTCGTGTCCGATTCGGTGCGCATTTGTGAGCCCATCAGCAGCCCAACATCAACACACTAACCGATAAGGTTCATTTCTCCTTTCATTACAACCTAAACAATTCAACAAGTTAAGAGTTAGCTTGTTAGTAACAACTCCAACTAGTTAGTAACTAAGCACCACCGGACAGTCTGATGATGATGATGATTGTCCATCATCAAGCCATGCATGCACTGACCATTACGTTTGTGCACTGTGCAAACTGTCCAGTCCAGGAAAGTAAATGGCTAATTTGATTAATCAATTACCACTAATTGCATCAATGCTCATTGAGACAAACAACCAAACACAATGCACATACGAACTCGAACTGACAGTGCTGGGAAAGCGTTCAAGGCAACTGAAGCACTAATTGATTTATTATTAGCATCGTTCGTTGCTGTTACTTGTTTGCGTTTGTTGGAATGGAAAAGTGATGAGCAACTGGTAATTGGTTAATACCATACCGGCAATTCCATATAATTAGTGATATAACCTTAGGTATGGAAATGCGTAGGTTGAGTACACCACCAAACAATAGTGCACCACCCGAGTCTGGTAATTGTCGTCAACAGTGCCTCATTCCATATTCAACTTTCCTTGAAACATCTTCAACATCTCTCCAATTAGCAACTCACAAACACACAAACACACATTCAATGTTCAATACATTAGCGAACAAGAATGTTTTAATGTGCATTAACATCCAAGAGATCTTAACACCACGATAAGACTTCAACTTATTCAAATATATACTTTAAGGTGTGTTTACTTTGCTTTTTTTCTTTTAATGTGTCACACTAATCTTTTGAATCGATCTCTCAAATCTCTTGGCGCCAAAAAACAATTATCACACACTCTAACTCTTTTTAGTTAGTAGGTTCAATAAGTTTGAGTTTTATTGTGTGTCTGTGGATGTTAATGTTCAGTAAGTTTGAGAATGTTAGTATGCACACACGTGCACTTGACACAAGGTCTGTCTCTGTCTCATCAAAAAAGAACAAAACAAAACATTGCAATTTGACACATCAAATTTGTATCATTTTGATGTGAACAAAAAGAAATAGGAAAACAAGTGAGAAGACACCTCGAGGTTACAACTACAATGTATTATTATAACATACACCGAGTGGAAGTCATTAAGTCATTCCCTTCTCTCTCTCTCTCTCTCTCTCTCTCTCTCTCTCTCTCTCTCTCTCTCTCTCTCTCTCTCTCTCTCTCTCTCTCTCTCCCTCTCTCTCTCTCTCTCTCTCTCTCTCTCTGTAATATCGTAAACAAACTGTCAATTTATTGTTTATTGTTTTGATTTTGAACCTGAAACGTTGGTCATCCTTTAGGCTAATTGATTGTTGTTGTTTGGTGTAGTGTAAACATTCGGTTATTAGCAGTTTGATGTTCAACATTGTATTAATAAGCAATTAATGAAAGGTTAGTTGTGAACTATTGTTTGTCTACTCATCATCATTGATTGATGCAAGGTTGGTCTCGTGAGTGTTTGTTTGTTTGTTTAGTGTATGTTTGAACAAGTGATTAGTGACTAGTTAGTTAGTTAGTGCCCCAATCATAAAGCATACATCACAGCTGTGCAAGGTGCAAATGAGTGCATGTTTACACAGGCACAACACATCTGACAGTACCTGTTGGTGAAGTAGCTACTAATTGGAGGTGAGATTTAGTGTTAGTTTCGCACACTCACAAAGTTGAAGGAAGTATGAGATAGATCAAACAAGAGATAAGAGATAATGCTTTGGGGAAACTACCGATGGTCAATCGTTGAGCATCATTGAACATGATGTGTGCCACTAATGAGTACTGCGAATGTCTCGACTCGATAAGTCGATCATCTTAGTGCGAAAGCCCGAAGATGAGCCACTTTGGTAATTAATTAATTTGTCATCTGCACACAGCCAACAAACTGATTTGAATAATCTTTCGCCAATGAGCAAACAAGTGAACTAGTAAGTAAGCCGGCCGGCTCACTAACATTTCGGCTAATTTGGATGTGGAAAATGCCATCGAATATCTCATTAATCCAGATACATGCGAACATAGTGATAGTGAGACTCATTAGTGTTGATGCTCTCAGGAATGATGATGATGATGCTAATGCTAATACTAATGCTAACATTGAGAGTTGTGAGAGAGTCGAGTAAGTTCGAGTTGGCCTAAAGTGCTCACCGGAACGGTTGTGATTGTGCTAATTATAATATACCGACAACATTCAATTAGGAATTGAAATTGTTGGTGAAGCTCGAGCCCCCTTCTGGTAACTCATCCAATGAGCCACATACTCGAGCACTAATGTGAGCTGAAAGCGCTTTCGCCGAACTGAACAAGAAAAAGTACAAGAACAAGATGAACATGAAGAACAGCAAAGTTTTCTCGAACACGAGTCACTGAAAGGCGATAATTTCGCAAACATTTTCAGTCTGTCTGTCTGTCTGTCTGTCTGTCTGTCTGCCACTCACTCACTCACTGGGTGATCCAATTAATATGGCCGACCATTTAGAATTAAGGTTACATGTGCACTCGAGAGATTCATGAACTGTCTTACAAACTGAGTGTGATTCCAAATAAATAATTGATTCACATCGATTACAGCACACAGACTGGTCGGTCGTCGACTGACTGACAGTCTGCCATCGTCTCACTGACCATCGATTATTAATTGCACCTGAAACTGTAATAATATAATCAGTGGAAGACCATGAAGGCCAGCATAAGCTGCGCCAACCGGCTCGGAGGTCACGAACAGTTCAAACAAACATTCAAACAAAATGAAACAATTTACTAATTCGTTTACTAACTTCTAATCGATTTCGAAACAGACAAAAAACTAAAAAACTAAACGATTAAACATTGACAAAAGATGACACTTTGAAAGTGTACAGAACAGATCTCTTTTACTAATCACCAATTACGTTACGTTATTTATTGATGGTCCTATCCATCTATCACTGAAACATATTACAGTCATTTATCACACACCATTAAAGATAATTAGTTTATTTTTTAATTACTCGCTGCTTTTCCTCATTTTATTTTGAAATGTATGTTTTAAACATTTCAAATATTTCATTCGAGTAAAACAAGTTGGCAAACAGTTTACACACACACAATTTGTCTATTTCGACATTTTCGAATACATGATCGAACATCATCAATCATTGTGTGTGTTCCTTTCAATAAGCCAAATTAAATATAACTTATTACAACTTTCCAATTCATGTTCAAATATAAATTGGTTTTGCATAATAAATGATGAGTCGTGTATTGATGCTAATATAAACTCGATTTACTCGTCCTTTATGAATGACACTTAAGGATTTGGGATAGGTTACAGGTGGTTCGATCTAATCAGACGAAAAGTGCGAACAAGTTCGATTTGAAGAAACGATTTCGATTTTGTTTTTGTTCTTATTGGCGTGCAAAGTTGTAATTTGGATTTGTGATTTGTGATTGTGCATGTTCTTGTTTTGTTTTTTGTTTGTTGTATTTGGAAATATGTTCAGAATTCCTTTGCACCTTCAAGATTAATGATACAGATGACTTTGATTCGATGCAGAGATAAGAGATCGATGATGATGATGGTCACTGTCGATGTGAATGTGTTCCTGTTTGCGTTCTCGAAAGTCTCTGGTGTGGTGGTGGTCACTAGATAACGATCATTCAACGACTATCACTTACTGAGCACTCACACTCTACATATAATCACACTCGATTAATTCGAATCGATTAACGTGAGTTTGTGCAGAGTGCGTAAATTGAACAGATTTCTCAAAAGGATTAACACAACAGAACAGGACAACATAAAACAAAACAAAACACAAAAGTAAAGTGAAAACTAATCTTAACACAACACGAAACAAAACAAAAAGAACAATGCACTAATCATCGAGTGAGTCGACCAATTGATTAGTCGATTGTACGTTGAAACGTACTCACTTTACTTTAATCGGGTCACACACATAACTGAAATGGATGCAAAGCCAAGCACTGTTAGTTTGAACATTGCTCAACATTGTCCAACAAAATTTAATATGTTTCAATTTCAAATAACCATCTGTTCGGTCCTTGCCTACATTTGACCCACAACACCCCAACACTCTTGACCTCAAACTTGCCAAAAACAAACCTCAAAACGAACTCAAGTGAAACCCAATTTCAAACTAAACTTTATACCAACTCGATGAACTTCATATCACACACACAAACAGACAGACACTTTAGACATGTCTGTTTATCCCTTTAGCTCACTTATCACCTTCCTTTCCTTGTCTTATCTCACCGGTCAAAATTAGTCAAGCACACTTAGCATAGCATAACATAGCACACCGGCAATAGTATGTGCTTGTTGTCTATTCGCACTCATTTCGCATACATTTCCAATTCGCACAAACACATTCCGAGTAGGTCCGTCTATATGTGTGAGTTGTAGTGCAATATATCTACTACTTCTACTACAAACTCATTTGCAATGTCGAGATTAAAGTTAGATAGTCGATAGTGTGAGGGGCAGAGAGAGAGAGAGAGAGAGAGAGAGAGAGAGAGAGAGAGAGAGAGAGAGAGAGAGAGAGAGAGAGAGAGAGAGAGAGAGAGAGAGAGAGAGAGAGAGAGAGAGAGAAGTGATTCCCCGGCTAACTTAAATCGAAATTTAAACTGTCCATTCACCTCACCTGGTGGTGTCGAGTGTGTGTGTGTGTGTGTGTGTGTGTGTGTGTTCGCTGTATGTCAATGTGTTCATACGAGTACGACTCAATGTGCGAGTGTGAACCGAAAAAGTGTGTTTGCATATCACACACAAATGCAAATAGATTGTACTCCTGCTCAGATTACTGTGTCCGATAACGAGAGTCATACAACGAACACACCTGGGCATACGAAATTGAAAATTACTGCCACTTTTCTTACTGCTGCTGCACACACACACACACACACACACACACACACACACACACACACACACACACACACACACACACACACACACACGAAACATTAATTTCTCACAGACACACAAACTGGCCAACTAGATGAGAGTTGAGCAAATGGGGGCTCGAAAAGAGATTAATTAACATTAGCAAGACATTGAATTCGATTCGGCCTGTGTTTGTGTGTGTGTTTTTGATTCAATCAAACAAGATTTATTATCCATTCTATCAAGTAATGCACACACACACATGAATTGTGAATTGAATTGCAAACATTGAAGTGTGTTTAATTTATTATGGGTTGTTTAATGTTAAATATAGTGAGGGTTTGGAATGGACTGAATGGATTAGCAGTACATTAGAGTCACATGTGGATTAAAATTATTCAACAGTCTTTGTACGTTGCGTCCCGTTTCGCATCTCATGTTTTGTGTTTTGCAAGTTTCATGTTCAGTTTCAGTCTTAGTATGGACTAATTAATCGACGCCATTTTATCACACACACACAGCCGGACTATCATAATTATAACCGTGCACCGTGTGTGTGTGTGATAACAAGCAGCACATCGCATCAGGAGGCAATAAAATTTCGAGATTCGAAACGTGCGAAACGTGCCGAATTAAGCTACTCAAAGTAGTTTAGCGTAGTGTGTCTTCATGTGATCACACCGACACATACCAAAAGACGGTGAAAATGAAGAAGAACAACAACAAGTGAGTATGTGATCAGTTTGCAAACTCAGGTAGTAGTACGCTCACTTATTTATCGTTTAATATAACTTACTTAGCATCATATTCAACTAATACACAGTCATGATGGCGATGATGATGATGATTATGCGGAATCGATCAAAATTGAACAAATCTGTCCACTTTATGAACGAGAACTCTTAATTAGCTATATATTGCGCAAAGTGAACTAATTCAGAAGTTAGCGCAAACACTCACAATTTGTTCCCAATTAAATCAGATCAAGTGTATGATCATGCTGATGTTGCAATATTATTAAAAACATTCGAACTCGACAAACTCGAGACGTGTTAGTTTTACGGTTTGTGTGTGTGTGTGTCCTCATTGGTCCTTATCGGTAGCAAATTAAAAACCAAATCAAGAAAAACAGAAGAAGAAAAGAAGAAGTCCGAGCTAAATTTATAATAAATTTGACCGATCTGATAAGAAGAGCGAACGAAGGAACGAACGAACGATGAATACATTGAGTATTGCATGCAAACTCGATTCGATTCGGCAAGTGGACACACACACACAGACGATCATGTGCCTGTCTGAATGTGTGAGTCACATTTAAATTGCCTACTTAAACAAGCCATAATTGCCACCGCTATCTCACTCACTGACTGACTGTATTTAAATTGCTCACAGGATTATTATGATGATTAGTCGTGCTGTGTGCCTGGTGGCCGGTGCACACTTGTGATCTACTGGATTGTCCAGTCCCGGGTTGTGCGGATGATAGTGAAGGTATATCCCTAAATATGGTTGTACTGAACATTACCGGTCAGACACATGACCAGTGATCATTATTCATTTTCATTTTCATTCACGAAGTGAAATGATCGTAAATTACATTAGTAGACAACCTTTACAACCTGTGTGCCGGTGTTTGTCTGTGCGTTCTGCCTTCCAATTAGAGATTACATTACACAGCACATTACATTACACTTTGCATATATTCAAATGTGTATATGAATGTAGACAAGATTGGACTATTCGAAATCTAAATTAGACACAACAGTGAGTTCGTATTTGCTCGCAATTCGAAATACTTCAAACTTTAAAGTGGACGCACTTATCTCTAAATGTTTGATTTGATTTGTGTTTTGTTTTGTTTGTTTCCTGTTAATGTTTTCGTTGATTAGCGCTAAAAAGTATATATTTATCAGAGAGTTTTGTGTGTGCCTGTTATCACACTGTCCTGTTAGTTGTCCTCTTCTTAATTGAATCGATCAATCTCATCCTGTACACATTTAATACGTCCAATCAGTGTAATCCCAAATAGTAATGATTCCAAACATTGATCTGCTCTTTTGGTCACATATTATAAATTATCACACCATTTTGGGGGGCTATTTTTAAGTCAAACACTTGTGATTCTTGTGTGTGTGACTCGAGGCACTTCTGTTCATCTTCTCCTTCTTCAGTCTTTAGAGTATCAAAGTTTTAAACGATCGATGTCTGCCTGCTAAAGTGAAGCAAAGTGAGGCTCACTCAAACTCAAAATAAACAAGCAATAAACGATTACGATTATACACTGAACTGAACTTACTCACAAACTACTCGAACTCGTAATTCCGAACTTTGATACTGATGAACTGAATGGGGCAGCCGGTCAGACTCAAATGCGCCAAGCGCTCAAATTCTCAAATTTAACGATCACTTAATCGGACACTTAGGTGCGCACTTGATAGTTTGTTCATAAAGTAAGTTACCGATTAAAACTTATTGAGCTCACCGTTTAGTGGCTGAGTTTAATATAATCACATTATAAATATAAGCGAATTATGAGACTGAGAGACTGGGAGAATTATTACATTATTATGATTATTAATATTAAATTAGTGTTAAATATAATAAGATTTAAATATTATTGGCACAGTAGCAAAACAAACAGACACTGGCACTGACCACTCTGTCCAGTACTTTACGACTCTCGGAAATTATGTCAATTTGAGTCGATTAAAGTCGGACAGAGCAGGTGGACAAAAAGAAGGAATTATGATTACTTTATGATCGTAACATATACATGGAAATATATGAGAGAAAAGCCACCAGAAAATGGCACTCGATGGTACTGTTTGGACACTAATCACGCTATTTATGACGATCAACAAACATTCAAACAGTAATGCTAAGTGTTCGATCAAACTGTGCCATGAGGCACACAGAACATGAAAGGTCTAATTGGTCAGGCCCATTATAAGACACATGAGACGACGATGATGATGATACCTCATCCTGTGGAAAAGGTTGTGCTTTACATTCGAAATTAGCTTCTCACTCATACCTATGCCTTCATCTATTATTAGAGTGTGCCATCGGTCTGTCTAATTGGTATTAATTATCGAACACAGTGGGACATATAAATTGATCGAATGATCGTAATGAATTGAGCCACTGGCAAACTGTGCTGTTGTTGTCAGTTGCATATTATTGATAGCACATACAGGCTACTGTTCATCGATTTAATTGGCCATAATTAATACATTTATGAAGTGAAGTAGTGGTGGGCAAAATAGAAATGAGTTAAAGGATGAGCTGCTAAGTTTTTGTTCAACAGGTTCGCTCAAGCCCTGGAGGGTGAACATTTTGAGAAGGGGCTAAAAGGTGAAGAGAGAGAGAGAGAGAGAGAGAGAGAGAGAGAGAGAGAGAGAAAGCGATGCAAATCGATCGAATCAATTCGATGAGTGACTGAGTCGAATGAGTCAACAGACACACAGACATAGAGCAATGCACTTTGAGTGAGTCGAATTGAGCAATCGAATTGAACAGATCGATTCGAATCAGTCTCACAGACAGACAAAAAGTACTTTCGAAATCCTGTCTCAAAGTGTTTGATAAAGCGAATAGTTTTAAGAGACATTCTATTTACTCTATTGACTCGATGTCCTCAATAATATATCCCATTCCTAAGGAATGTGTCGAATCTCAAGTGTATCAATAGTGTTATCAAAAGGCACACATCAATGCTAATTAAGCCAAATCTTGATCAAACTTTGTGCATTTCTGTTTTACTAAAAATAAATAAATAGATACCCAAATCCTGGAATCCAGATTGCCGAAGGCTTAAAGCTCACACAAATCATCGATGACTTAACCGAACTGGGTGTGTCAGTGACTAATGTGTGCACTCATCGAATGCTTTAGTTAGCAAACTTAACTTTAGAGTGTGACTAATTCAAAGTGCCGAGTGAAGAAGATTGCTCAGTTTGTTTATCGTTTAGATATTATTAATTCCTCTAAGTATCTGAACATTTTGCTCATTTTTGATCTGTGCGTTCGATCTAAGCAAAAGAAGTGAGTGAACAGATTGTGATCCGTGTCAAATGTAGACCAAGTCCAATTATACGAACATATCGAATTGAATATATGACAGATCAAACTTAGTAAAAGAAAGAGAAGGAGAGGGAGGTGGAGAGAGAGAGAGAGAGAGAGAGAGAGAGAGAGAGAGAGAGAGAGAGAGAGTGCAAAAATTACGATGATAAATGCTGAGCATTTATAAATAGATTTATAAATAGATTTATTTATTTATCATTAATATTATTAAATAATAATAAAAATCAAAACAAAAACCCCAATCTGATCTGATAATTGTGCTGTCTATGTGCGTGCAGAGTTTAAAGATTGCACATTATCAGATCAAAGACAAAAAGAGAATGCACACACATATGTCAACATCATCATCACGTGACCTCGTTTGTACATCACGTACACACGCACACAAACATACACATCTGATGATGATGATCAGAACGTATATTCAAGCATGACATGACTTCTGTATCCATGAGGTGAGATAAACTGAGGAGAAAACGAAAAGGAACAAACAAACAGAAACACAAAGTAGCACAATTATCGTTCACTTTCACTTGTGATTTGAATTTCTTAATTAAGAACGCATTTTTTAAATGTGCAAAAGCCTAAATTTGGAATTCTTCCGCTCAAAGCTAATCTTACACGGAAATGTCGTTCAAGGAGAAATTGTGTGTTTGTTTGTGTACTTTACTCGAGGGTTTGCACACGTTTGATTTGTGTGTGTGTTATTATCATTCTTTGAATGAAGAGACAATCGATCAAACTGTTTCTTTCAACTCACAAGTTGATTACCATCTCGCGCCATCATTATCAATGCCATCGCTTCGTCATCTCTCCCTCTCACCATCATCAACATCACCATCATCATCATGATCAACACCCTGTTGGTTGATCGAGAGGTGCACACATTTTCACTGTACAATTCCCAAGGCGAAAATGACACACGAGACGGGAGAAAAAGTGTAAATTAGTAGTTCGAATTGGTGGTCTTAAACCTACCAAACAGTGGTACAATGACAGGAGGTCTAACACTCACTGACTTAGAGCGAGTGGTCAGTTGAGTCTCATAAGTCATAGCACATTGGTCCAATGTGGTTGGTGGTCTAGACTTGCAAATGACTCCATTAAGTGGTGGTGGTGGTGGTGGTGGTGGTGGTGGTGGTTAATTATAGTCAAGTACGTCAGTGCTTGCTTATCATAATATGTATGATATGTATTCGAATTGAAACGAGTGATCAACCGAGTGAGTGAGCACACTCACACTCACTGACCACTGACCACCACTGATTGATGCCATTCAAGTGTAACACTTAGACACTGGAGCATGTGTTGCTAGTGTCAATAGTAGACGGCTTGCTCAATTGGTAAATATATATTCAATGTTCAGTTGAGGTAGAGAGAGAGAGAGAGAGAGAGAGAGAGAGAGAGAGAGAGGAGAGAGAGAGAGAGAGAGAGAGAGAGAGAGAGAGAGATGTACAAGAAGAAGAAGGCTTAATTATAAAGCAATCTTAGTCTATACACACTGGTCTTGTTGTTGTGTCTTAAGGCTCGAATGTTTATGTGATTCTAGTGTACTTTTCACTTGACTTGATTTGATATGATAAATACTCAAAATGTGAACACACAGTGCCGGACATGTTAGAGTGAGTTAGACCAAATAGCCGGTAATTAAACATTAGTGCTATGAAATGTGATCATACTACACACTTTCATATGTTAAGTGCTTGTTGGGTGAATTGGTGATGAGTGTTGGTTGGTTGAATAGTGCTGTGCTCTGTTATGTCCCTCTTTCCTTCCTGACATGCTTTCTTTGGTTGTCCATATATGTTATACATTCATATAACCTATAATTAGGACTCATCCAGATGAGAATGAGAGTAGTCGAGTGTGTATGATGATGATGAGTAGCATCTTGAGATGATGCTTATTATTATTTACTCTACATATGAAAATGTATGTAAAGAAAACGACAAAAAAGTACATTCAAAAACATACACTCGTGGGCCAAATTAGCCATTTGCGTTATGTGCGTGTAAGTTTATGTATATGAGTGTAAGTGTATGACCACCAGCTAAGCATAATAGTGATGATGATGCCCTTTGTGTTGATGGATGCTCAACGGGTTGAGGGAAAAGAGGTGCATGGAATGTGAAGATGACACTCAAGTGATGAGATATTCGAGGATGAGAGAATGACAAATTAAAACAAACACAAGCCAAGACTTACTACTCTGAACTGAGTGAGTGTACTACTAAACTGAACTGAAATGAATTTACAAAACAAAATGAACAAAGACAAAAGAAAAGAGAACAAGAAGAAGACAATCAAACAACAAAACAAGTGAACGAGTTGCAAGTTTTAAATTGAAATTCGAAATAGCCATCATCCGTCTGATGATGGAAGGTAGTAATAACCGGACCGGTGCATGTGACTGTGTGTGCAATGCATGTGATGACAGTCGAAATGGAGTACTGTCCCTTGTGTGCACTAACAAACCGACAAGGTAATTGGTAATCGCGACACGCATATTGATGATATTGTGTGCCATATATATTGCACAGATGATGCCACAAGATGACCTAATGGATGAGGATAATTGGGCATGACCACAACCGCACTTGGTCTAGTTTTGTGTCTTAAAACGAACAAGAAAGAAAAGAAGTTCAATAAATAACGCAACCTTACGATGAAAGTTCATTTACCGAACTAATGTGAAACAAATAAATAACAATCTCTCTCTCTCTCTCTCTCTCTCTCTCTCTCTCTCTCTCTCTCTCTCTCTCTCTCTCTCTCTCTCTCTCTCTCTCTCTCTCTCTCTCTCTCTCTCTCTCTACGAAACTGACCTCTAATTGAATTTATAACAATATTTCAAACTCTAAGCTCATAATTGCTTAATTTGTTGGATTATCATTTTTCTTGGTAAATAATCCAATAATGAATTAATCAAATCAAAGTGCCTTTTTCTTGTTGATTTATTAGGTTTGATTATACTGAATCGAGTGCTTATAGCACTTTAAAGGGGACAAATAATATAAATATTAAAGATTGAGTGTGTTATTTATGAGAACTGTGACAAACAGTCCAATTTAATGTGTCGCTGTCACCGTCATCATCATGCCGATGGTGGTCTGCAAGAGATTGTCACTTGAATCCTAATAATGAGTCTGTTCGTCTGTCCGTATGTCTGTCTGTCCGTCTGTTGGACTCACAGGATTCGGACACACCAAACTGCAACAACTTCAAATAATATCATTAAGGCAACGTATCCGCATCATCATCATCATCATCATTTTGTGCATCAACAGATGTATTGCACACACACAGAGTCGATCTTGAATGAACCATGCAAATCACGTACTATCTATTGAGAGCAGCACAGAGTGAGTCTGTTTGTGTCACACTAACTAACCCAATCACTTGATGATGATGATGATTCCACAGTCTGATAAGACACTCTCTCATGATCTGATCACTAACTACGTTACGTTATATGTTGTATGTTGATGCGTGCAGATATTGCGCGCGCGCGCTCGCGTTTAAGATGCGAGGCCATATCGAATGTGTTTAATGTTCGATCTTTTGGATGCATCTTCTTTTTCTTTAACTTCTTGTTCAATGGCTCTATCAGTTCACTCCATCTCATTGCATCCATATAACATGAAGTGACGATTTATCAGCAACAGTGATAAAGGATGGTCAAGTGAAGTGCCCATAGCGAGCGAGCGAATTGTAATGTCTTTGTCCGATTGCCCTTTCCCCTTCTGTCCTGAATCAGTGGTCAAGTCAAACTGTCAGGTCAAGCTCGTATTTTTTCCCATTTTTCCATTAGCATCATCATTCACACTTTGTGTGTATGTTTGTTTACACTTTCTTTTCCCTTTTTCTTTTCTATCTGCTTGTTCTTATCTTTTTTTTTGTTTTATTGATTCATTCGAGTCATTCCGCACCAAAATGTTTGTTTATGTTTGTCTCGCGAGAGTTTGTTCAAATGTTTGTGAATATGTCTTTGTCTTTGTTCAGTTCACACTTAGCCTTTCCCATTCTCTCCCTCTCGCTCTCTCTCTCTCTCTCTCTCTCTCTCTCTCTCTCTCTCTCTCTCTCACACGCACAGTTCAGTTCTCACTTCTGTGAGAATCGAGTCCATTATCGTGTTTGCTTCATATGAACCAAACCCATTTGTCACTGTTCTATTTCTATAACATCAAACAAATATAACCAAATTAGAACACAACCAAATACACGAGTCGTACCCATGCTTTGTTGTAGTTCACATGTAAATGACAATGAGAATAACCAAAACATTAAATACAAACCACACAACTTGCCCAACAATTAGTAAAAGTCTCAAGACTTGTTGTTGTTGTTTATCAAATGTCAATTTCACCTTGTGTGCACATGTTTGTCATCACAATTAATCAACCACACTAGTCGAAAGCATTCATTATCCCTCTCTCTCTCTCTCTCTCTCTCTCTCTCTCGCCCTCTCTCTCTCTCTCCCTCTTTCCCCCCTCTCTCCCTCTCTCTCTCTCTCTCTCTCTCTCTCTCTCTCTCTCTCTCTCTCTCTCTCTCTCTCTCTCTCTCTCTCTTTCTCTCCCTCCCTCTCTCTCACTCCCTCTCTCTCACTCACTCCTCACTCACTCACTCACTCCTCACTCACTCACTCACTCACTCACTCACTCACTCACTCACTCACTCACTCACTCACTCACTCACTCACTCACTCACTCACTCACTCACTCACTCACTCACTCACTCACTCACTCTCTCTCTCTCTCTCTCTCTCCCTCAACCTTTACTAACGAACTTAACAATTCAACCTATTTTCTCACTCTCTTCACTCAGTACACTTTTCATCATAATCCATTGAATGCTTAATCCATTGCTAATCAATTAGTTATGAAATGACTTAATAAATATTAAAATATTTTAAATTTTATGTTTATTGCCGCAATAAGACTCGAACACTGACTGACCACAACAACAGAGGCTTATTAGAGGAAAGAGTTGAGTTGAAATTTGAATAATTCAAAAAGGATTACTTCACTCTCCGAGACTAATTAGTCGAATTAGTCAAATTATAATTATAATAAGATTGATTATTCGATTGTATAATCAAGTTAGTTAAGGCGCACTGTCAAAATAGTTGCTCGTGTCAAGTGATTGAGGTTAGTCAAGAACAAATTTGCATTTTAAAATGTCTAATAGATTATATGTCGTAATCGTAAGATAGGAAATTGAATTGTCAAAATACTCTTTTTTGAGCAATCAAATTATCGTTTGTCAACTATTTTGCTTCGTTATCAAACTCAATCTATGTTTGTGTTTGCATAAGTTTGAACGCGCACACAGTCAGTCCAATAAAATCGTCAATACCACACACACACACACAATCATAATGATACACAAGGTAAGTATTCTCCTCTTCTCGCCCAACTTTCCACCTTTTCCTGGAAGAGATTGTCCCGGTCGGACTAACTAATTTTTTGCTGCTGCTGCCGCTCACTTTACATTACTTTGAGCAGTAATGCAAATAAAAATTTAAATTAAATTGAATGGTAGTGTAGAAATTAACTTTTCATCGAGATCAGACTCAAACGTGAAAGTGACGAAACGAGGTGCACAAAACGAAACGACAAACAAACATGACTCCGGGAAGAAGAAGACGACGAAAACGAAAACGACAAGGAGATTGAAGGCTGACGAAAGTGCGGTGGGAGAAAGTTAGGGAAGTGCAAAAATAAAAAGATGAAAACAAATTTTGTCAATTTGATTTTAATTGACAAAAAACGATCGATTGATTACTTTGTATGTTTGTTTCAGTTTGTAATGACAAAACCATTAATGTAAATCATAAAATAAAGAATGTCTATTTGTCCGTGTTTGGCCAATTGGATCGTGTTAGTCGAATTCGAATTCGAATTGACTGTCTACCTCAATGACATGATTGTTTATTTGTTTTTTAATTACATTCGTTTTCGTTTGTGTAATGATAAAGTAGTAGAATGTATTATTTACTATGTATAATATAAGTTATATGAGAGATACAAAGTGAATTGGTAAATGAACTCGACTCGTAACTTGTTGAAAGTAGAAGATGATGATGAATTGGTAATTAGTTGCCCACTTAGAACTGTACTTGCACTAATGGACCACTATTTGCACATTTACGAACGTACAAACCTACTACAAATGGGAATGTTTGTGTTTGTTCCACTTGCAATTGATCAATACTTCTACAACAGACTCGGTAATGATCGCTTTTATTTATTGGATGAGCACTTTGTCTGTTTGACTGTTTGTGTATTCACTTTGTACACACTTATTTTGCTTGTTGTTTGTTGTGTTATGTTGTAATCGAACATTTAAACAACATTTCAACAAGAGTTTGTATTTGTGTTTAGTATTTGTGACTCTACTCGAGTGTTTAGTGAACAGTCCAGTGCAGTGTCCTGTCTGACTGTGTCCATTTGGTTTGTTGTTTAGCATTTGAGGCCAGTGTCAGCGTAACATTGCATTAAGCATGCAGATGTAGTTGATCGCCTCTGTTATTGACTGACTGACTTACTCTTACGTACTTTTACTCAGTTAGTCAGAGAATTCAGTCGCGGCATTTTGAGTCGATTAATTAATTTGCAATTGGCCAACTGACCGGCAATATCCCTTTTGCATATACATTGTATGTGGTTGTGTGTGCGTGTGTGTGTGTGTGTGTGTGTGTGTGTGTGTGTGTGTGTGTGTGTGTGTGTGTGTGTGTGTGTGTGTGTGTGTGTGTGTGTGTGTGTGTGTGTGTGTGTGTGTGTGTGTGTGTGTGTGTGTGTGTGTGTGTGTGTGTGTGTGGGTGTGTGTGTGTGTGTGTGTGTGTGTGTGTGTGTGTGTGTGTGTGTGTGTGTGTGTGTGTGTGTGTGTGTGTGTGTGTGTGTGTGTGTGTGTGTGTGTGTGTGTGTGTGTGTGTGTGTGTGTGTGTGTGTGTGTGTGTGTGTGTGTGTGTGTGTGTGTGTGTGTGTGTGTGTGTGTGTGTGTGTGTGTGTGTGTGTGTGTGTGTGTGTGTGTGTGTGTGTGTGTGTGTGTGTGTGTGTGTGTGTGTGTGTGTGTGTGTGTGTGTGTGTGTGTGTGTGTGTGTGTGTGTGTGTGTGTGTGTGTGTGTGTGTGTGTGTGTGTGTGTGTGTGTGTGTGTGTGTGTGTGTGTGTGTGTGTGTGTGTGTGTGTGTGTGTGTGTGTGTGTGTGTGTGTGTGTGTGTGTGTGTGTGTGTGTGTGTGTGTGTGTGTGTGTGTGTGTGTGTGTGTGTGTGTGTGTGTGTGTGTGTGTGTGTGTGTGTGTGTGTGTGTGTGTGTGTGTGTGTGTGTGTGTGTGTGTGTGTGTGTGTGTGTGTGCTTGTGTGCCAGTAGTCTAATCTCGTAATGAGCCAATTAATGCATTGGTGTCTGTGTCTCGAGTGTCTATGTCCAGTTAAGAGCTCATAAGTTGCTCAATTGTTGACACTTGCAAATGCAAATGCTAATGAACTCAAATTAATCGAACAGACAGACAGACAGTCCGACAGACGTAGTCGATGACAGATCCATTGGACCATTTCATACACTTTGTATACAAAGTTTTAGTGTTTTGGTTGGTTTATTTGTTTGTTTTGAAGTTTTTTTTGCTCGTTCAAGTTTAACTCAATTTAACGTTATTTGACTGTTTGAATATGTCTGTTTTGGCACTGGCATTTGAGTTAGTTTGAGCACAACAATAAACATAACAAACACAACAATAAGTACGAACACGGTCCAGTCTCTGTGACCATTACAACAGACAGACAGACACAGTGATCAATTGAGTGTGAATTGAGTCTCGATTGGACTTAATCCACACAGTCGAATGTATCGAATTGATCGAACAATGTGCAACACTCAAATCACATTGTCACGGTTACACAATGAATGTGTGTGATGCATCGATGGATGAGTCAGGCGGTTCGATTGTTTCGTATTTTGAGTATTCGACTTAGTATATTAGTAATAGTTATAATAATGAACTGACTCGACCTTGACAAGGAATTATGCAAATAATGAATGGAGAGATACACTCAATTAATGAGAGTGATAAAAATATACACTATTTTCCTCTTATCGTCTTACACAATCAAACATTGTTAATTACGAATTGTAGTGTTTGAGTGTAATTAGATGGTATTATTAATTTACATTTCTCAATCTATAATCACAAGAGGAAGTGTCGGTGTAATGAGTGTATCGTCTCATTGAGGCTCATTTGTTTGTGTTAGTTCCTGATCTGATCTGATTGTTCTGTTTGTGTTCGAATGTGTGTTCGAATGCGTTGTGTAATGTTGAGTCATTAGTGGAGTTAGTGTTTCTAGTTTGTTCAAACAATAGATCGGTTCGTTCGTTGTGTTTAATTTTTGCTGCCATCATTAGCAAACACACGCGAGTTGGACAATTTGCATCATACGCGGCAACTACAATGGCGGCGGCACATTGACTATTCACTGATCACTCGACTCTCTCACTCTCTCTCTCTCTCTCTCTCTCTCTCTCTCTCTCTCTCTCTCTCTCTCTCTCTCTCTCTCTCTCTCTCTCTCTCTCTCTCTCTCTCTCTCTCTCTCTCTGAGTGTGAGTGACCACTTGTGTTGTGTTGTGTGTGTGAATGGATCGATGGTCAATTTAGTGAAGTGCGTCAATTAAGCGAATCACTTCAACTCGTAAGTGGAGTACTGAACTCACTTTTTTTCGACTGTCTTTCTGTCTGTTTCTACTGATCAAACGAACGTAAGAACACACACACACAAATTGAATTGGGATTGTTCACTCCAATCGGAACTGAACCATTTGGTTGGTGATGGTCACCACAAAAGAAGGAGAAAGCAATTCGCACAGTACGCGACTATTTGAATCGACTTCAATTCAATTTTCAATTCAATTCAGTCAGTCACACACAGAGAGAGACAGTACAATCGACATGCGAACTGCATTACTTTAAACGGATGCACGACTTTATATTATGCATTACATACACAAAAGAACACACAACACACAACTTGTTGGACATTATGGGAAAGTGAACAGGAATTACGTTAGTGTAACGATGGACAACGAATCGGTCAATTAGTGATCGCCACTTGAGGCAAAATGGACTACTATTTCGAGATAATGTACGCACAACTTTTGAGTATGCGCTCGCACTAATCGATTCTATTATCTAATTTAACAATCGAATCTAAATCACGTGACTTACCGCTCACAGAGTACATCCCGTTGGTGGTGATGGTCAACAATAGGAAGCAACTCGTCAAGAGTAGTGCCTTCGACATTGTGATGGAGGTGTGCAGGGTTCTGCTTTTGTGGTTTGAGGAAGTTTTGTTGTTGTAAACTCGATCCGTTAAATCCTGGATCGATGATGATGATGATGATGGACAAGAGAAAGATGAATAGTTTGGTAGTTTTCGTAATTGGTCCATTTTTTAGATGGTAAGTTTCAGAAATGAAATAAAATGTTGAATTTTGACGGTAAACGATATGAAGAAGAAGAATCAAATATATGATATATAAAATCAAAGTCAATTATTAAACTCAAAAACGTTAAGTTTCACATTGGTTCATGATATTATTGTTAATAGTCAATCGTCACTTTAACTTAGATGGAAAATATGTCACATATACGTCAAGTCAATTTCACATTTTTCAGAGTTCGATTTTTAACGTTTTGGCACATTTTGTTTGGTGGAATACGGAATTTATGAATTTATGAATTCATGAATTTGATGGTCAAAGGTTAAAGGTTGTCATACATGTGTGAGTTCAATTGATGAAGGGCTCAATGTCAGTGCTGGGAAGACTTAGTCACTGTTGGCTGGTCATCATCATCAGTGCGTTAATCGTCGATGACCGTCATATGAAAGTTGCAGTCACATACAATCGTTGAGTTATCGTTTAGTCGTATCTTTGAACGGGCGAGTGTTTGAGACGTCTGACGCGAACGGCAGCGAACATCGAACTGAACAGGCGAAACTCTCCTCCGGGCGTTGAAGGCGCCTTTTATATGACGCCCGAGTGAGCTCACTGACTGACTGACTGACTGACTCAGTGTATGCACTGTGTTGAGTGTGTGTGCTGTTGTCTCGACTGTCTTCAAGTTTGCCTCTCTTCACACAGTTTGCCGGTCTGTGCGAGCGTTTATGTTCTGTGTCCACTGTGTGTGGCTTTGCTGACCAACCAACTGCACAAGAAGAAGAAAAGAAGTAGAAGGCGCCAAAACTGGGAGCACAATCTTCAGGTGTGGAAGGGGCTGCTGCTGACTGACTGTGTGAGTGAATCAACATGAGAGATGTGAGAATAATACTGCAGACATACTAAACCCTTGACCACAGTGTGACAAGTGAAAGTACACTGAAGAGAGAGAGAGAGAGAGAGAGAGAGAGAGAGAGAGAGAGAGAGAGAGAGAGAGAGAGAGAGAGAGAGAGAGAGAGAGAGAGAGAGAGAGAGAGAGAGAGAGAGAGAGAGAGAGAGAGAGAGAGAGAGAGAGAGGGCAAGAGAGAGAGAGAGGGAGAGAGAGAGGGCGAGAAAGAGAGAGAGAGGGAGAGAGAGAGAGAGAGGGAGAGAGAGAGAGAGAGGGAGAAAAAGAGAGAGAGAGAAAGAGAGAGAGAGGGCAATAGAGAGATTGAGGGAGAGAGAAGGCAAGAGAGAGAGATTGAGGGAGAGAGAGAGAGGGAGAGAGAGAGGGAGAAAGAGAGAGAAGGAGAAAAGAGAGAGAGAGAGAGAGAGAGAGAGAGAGAGAGAGAGAGAGAGAGAGAGAGAGAGAGAGAGAGAGAGAGAGAGAGGTAAGAGAGAGATTTGAGGGAGAGAGAGGGTGAGAAAGAGAAGAGAGAGGGAGAGAGAGAGAGAGGGAGAGAGAGAGAGAGAGAGAGAGAGAGAGAAGAGGGAGAGAGAGAGAGAGAGAGAGAGAGATAGAGAGAGAGAGAGAGAGAGAGAGAGAGTGAGAGAGAGAGATGGAACAACTTTATTTGAACACAAACAAAGGAAGCCGCTCACCTAGGGTGAGGTGCCAACAAGCACGGCATACTGATCAATCCGCAGGGACATGTGTACAATGTAAAAGATACATAAATTTGGGAGATGCTAAATAATGTACAAGAATATTGATATATTACAAAATGATAGATACTAGTCGTAAATGTGGTGGTGTATCATCTTGATAGAGTCGATGAGTACTCTTTCTGCTATTTCGTAGAGTTTGTCCTTATCCAGCTGGAACCTCTCAAAGAAGTCCACGACTTGACGACTCAGGCTCCCTCTAGCTCCAAACCATAGTCCAATTACCTCGAAGTCCCTTTTACCAAACTGGGAGTACTTCTGGGAGAGGTCTGGAATGCATGGCACGTATGTCTTCGACTTGTCCCTCTGAACTTCTGCCTCCACGTCATCATTAGTTTCGAATCTGACTGTCGGGTCAATCAGATAGGCCTTGTTATCCTTCGGGTCGAATGCGAGAATATCGATGAAGCGATTCGATCCTTTGTCGTCGACACATTGCGCCTCCTCCACACAGTGGTAGCCCTTTTCACGGAGGAGCTTCAGGATGCTACGCTTGACACGGTTGTGTCGATCGTTACGGCGCTCGTCATTGAAAGAGCAGGTTCCCAGGACATGTTTTGGTGTTTCATGTATGGGTTTAGTCTCATCGCGCCGGCAACGGCGACAATGGGGGTTGGAAGCCTGTCTTTCGTTTTGCGGGACGCCATTCAGATTTGCGTAATTGACCGAAAGCTTAATGGCACCGGTCCATTCGGAACATGAGAGCGTGTTCTTGTCGCTGACAAAGTTGTTGGCCCTGGGAACGGTCTTGTAGTGTTTCACGCCTTCTGCGGAAAAGCCCATGCTGGCCCAACTGTCGAACGCCGCCTCTCTGAGCTTGGTGCGTAGTTGTCGTGCAGTTTCTCCATCCACCTGGAGCACCAGTTTGCATTCGGCCATGTCGGCGGAGCTGTCATACACATGATGGAGGAGTTGATCGGGTACGGTCGAGAGACGCTTGGCAATGGAAAAGTGCTGAAGGAACACTTCCCACTCAACACACATCACTCCCAGACCACGGAACTTCCTCGGAGAATAGATCATGTTGGTTGGTGTGGAATGGAGTGGCAGACCGATGATATCTTTTACTGTACGCCGGATCGTCTTGTCAAGTGTGGTGAGGACTGTTTTGGGGATCTTATTTATTGGTGCTGAAAGAGAGAGAGAGAGAAAGAGAGAGAGAGAGAGAGAGAGAGAGAGAGAGAGAGAGAGAGAGAGAGAGAGAGAGAGAGAGAGAGAGAGAGAGAGAGAGAGAGAGAGAGAGAGAGAGAGAGAGAGAGAGAGAGAGAGGAAGAGAGAGGGAGAGAGAGAGAGGGAGAGAGAGAGAGAGAGAGAGAGAGAGAGAGAGAGAGAGAGAATGGTGACAACATGGGGCAACAATTGACCACTCAACAGAATGACCAATCTACGAGACACTCCGGCCAGAGTTGACTGGTCAGCAGACTGACTGACCTGTGAATTAATGTGCACACTGCACTTTAGTATAGTCTTTTGTCTTTTCAACTGGAGCGACACAAAATGACATTTGCGAAGAGTGCAGAGTGCACAGTAGTTAATCGATTGGTTACAGCACCGGTAATCTTTTTGTCTTTCACAAATAACTTTTCCATAACTATTTCAAAAAAACCAAATTTGGGAGTTTTAAATTGACTACCTAACCACTTGAGAGTACAACTTAACAACTTAACTCAAAGGTTATTGTTATTATTATTTGTCAGTCTGAGTCATTTGATTATTATTACTTCTGAACACACATTCTATCATCTTTCATACTATCGATTTGTGACTGTCTGTCTGTCTGTGCACTAAGATTTATTGAACAGACAGACGAAATCACGGTTGGGAAGAAGAAGAAGAAACAATGCAACTTTACAGTCGAGCACAATTAGTGACACATTTGGGTGCTGTGGCCCACTTGTTGTTTTTATATTTCTTAATGCAATTGAACACGGTGGGGGATGACAATTGAGGGGGACGGTAGTGCAGTGTGGTAAGATGATGATCAGGCAAGAATGTGATCGTATCGAATTGACTCAACTTTGTCTGTTCTGCCGGTGTTCTGTCTGATTGTCTTATTTTGTCCACTACTCACTTGTCAGTAAAGTGTGCCTGACACGAGTGAACACAGAACATATATATTGGTGTGCACAAGTGATATAATAATCACTGGTCTACGATCACGCGACCAAACACATTTACGAACACAAACCACAATGAAGTAATTAAAAGAGTACATACAGTGCAATTATGATCGCAATCGTCGTATTGGTGCACAAGACAAGACAAACAGGCCAATTAGGGACCACTTTGACCGGAGATAGATTACGATCCGTGTTGTGTCGTTGTGCTCTCTCTCTCTCTCTCTCTCTCTCTCTCTCTCTCTCTCTCTCTCTCTCTCTCTCTCTCTCTCTCTCTCTCTCTCTCTCTCTCTCTCTCTCTCTCTCTCTCTGAACGATGTTAGGTGTTGATCGCTTTATTACACCGGTAGTAGTGTGCACCACCACTCAACAACCATACACCACATTCACTGGACAGATCTAATTTATGAGTGCGATCAGAAGAAGACGATACGGTAGTAGTCACTTGTGCATTCTGATTTACATGTGATGATGGTCTAATTTGCTCTAAATTAAGAATTAAACAACAACTGATCATACTACAGCTGCTGTGTCCAGATCATAATCGACTATCATAAATTACGTTTCTATTCTTAATTTGACTGCTAATTTGACTGTCTTGTCCAGTTTTGTGATTATCAACACACAAACCAGGAAGAGTATTCGTATTGTATTGTATTCTCAAATGTCTATTTAAGGATTAGGCGTTTAGTGTAACGCACTCTACGAATGTGTGCTTGCCGTGTAGTTAATCCGATAATTCAATTATGAAATCATTTAATAATCTCACTTTATCACTTAAATCAGATTACGTTTATGTTTGTCCCGGAAATTGTCACACGCATTTCCCACTCCCACTGAAATCATCAACATTTTCATCGGAAATCAACTCTTGTAATTGGTACATTTTCACATTAGTGCAATGCATTGCATTAATTGATTTTCATTATTTTCATTTTTGTTGTTGTTTTATGTTTTACTCCTGTCTTCACTCAACTGTAATCATATAATAATCAACGATATATATATTAATTATGAATTACTAATGAATGATGATTGAGTTGATCACTAACAGACTGACTAACTAACTCAGAGATAGTAATGTTGTTAGTAATGTTATGTAAGAAATCTAGAGTGAGGTTGTAATCAGATTGGACTTTTGCGACCACAAAATGTGTTGAGAGATGTATGCGCACTCGTGTTGTACTGAGGAAATGGTTGCACTAGTAGAGAAAGGGTTCGTGGAAAGATTTATCTTATCGGATCGATCGATTAAAGTAAGAAAGTGCGTGAGAGTCAAGAGTAAGTGACACGAGTAAGTCGTCATCATCATCCCCCACTAAACGATTTAACCTTTCCGATTGGCACTGTTCACAATTCAATTTATGACTTGGCACTGAATTCCGCTCGTCAACTGTCGAATTTGTAGTTCAACACAACTTCATCACATTCATTGATCCATTAAATCGTTGATTAATTTATATAATTTAGTTTAATTCACTTAATTCAACTAATTCAACTAATTCAATTAAATCAATTTGCTTCACGTTTTACTTACTATGCTTTACTTTTTATTATCGCAAGTCGAACAAATTGCGATCATGATAAATTAATTCAACATTTCAATTAGTTTGAATTTGAAATTTTTAAATTGGAGTGAACTTGTTCGCTCTGTCTGTGACTTACTGACTCAACAAACTGTAAAAGTGAACTATGATCTCGTTGAACTCTCTCTCTCTCTCTCTCTCTCTCTCTCTCTCTCTCTCTCTCTCTCTCTCTCTCTCTCCCTCTCTCTCCCTCTCTCTCTCCCTCTCTCTCTCCCTCTCTCTCTCTCTCTCTCTCTCTCTGAGTGATCCATTAACCCACTGGACACAGTTTGCTAATTAGTCGTATCAAATGGAACATATACTTTGTATTACACTTTCTCCCCTCTAGGCACCCAAAAGAAGGGGAGAACACTCCAAATTGATTGCACACTCTTTTTGTTTATGTGATTGTGTCTGAAAGTGTGAAACAAGACGCGCCAAGACGCCCAATGCTGTGTTGTTGTTATGTTGTTGTGTTGAATGTGACGCCGGGCGCCATCATAGCGAGAGCATTGCTACTACTGCTAATTGAATATATATCAGACAACACAACTCGTACTCGAAGGTAGCAGTAATGTAATGTAATGTCTGTCTTAATGTGATCATCATCATAATGTATTCACTGGCAAGGAGTTTAATAGTTTTGCACTTCATCATCATAATAATACTATCGATTGCTAAATTATGATTAGGGTTGTGACTGACTGTACGTACTGATGGACGGACTGACTGTTTGGGGATGACTGAGTTGAGGATCGAGTGAGGATATCCATTAGGCCGTCATCTCCGTCCAAAAGGATATTATCGCAATCTGTATCGATCAAAACGAGAGACGTAATGTTGATCTCTCTTAAGAGGAGTGTGGACAGACTTATTGATTTCACTCACAAGCTGACAGTGGAGTTCCACATTGGGATACACAAGTCTAAATATATTTGAGATGCATCATAATAGACAAAAGGTATATTCATTTCCTGTGCCACACGCAAACACACTCACGCGATTAGCATAATTGCGACCAATCAAGACACAACACACAACACATAATCAAAACACATGTTTCTGATTGAAATCGATCAAAATAGGATTAACCCGTCTCTCCATGTGATTGTAACCAACGTGTAATATAACCGATGCTCAATTACGGTAATAAAGAGTATGTTGTGTTCCATTGTCTAATTCGTTTTGTGTTGGTAATCAAATTGATTTACAATCTATCTGTCTGCCTGAATACTAAAACAAGGGGCCACGTGTGCCCCTAAAGGGGTTTAACCACTCTTTTTATTACATCACTGACACATTCACTTTCAATTTTCATTCAAGTTCATCAACATCATCATCATCATCATCATCCACAATTGTCTCAAGGAAGGAAGAGGACAGGAATTACGGGACTATTACATCAACATCTGTCTCACTGTCTGCCCACCACTAAAAAAGTGTTTCAAAATGTGTTTCGATTTATGTTTGTGTGCACACTAAAGATTGACTTTAAAGATTGTTGTTCATGTTTGCTGTTTCAATACAAAACGATTTGACCGTGAATGGCAAAAAGTAAAAGACGGATCAAACAAGAGAGAGAGAGAGAGCGAGAAAGAGAGAGAGAGAGAGAGAGAGAGAGAGAGAGAGAGAGAGAGAGAGAGAGAGAGAGAGACGACAGTGAAACAACAAATTTATTAGCATTCAGACACAAAAAGTGATACATTGCCCAAAATAATGAATAACTAAATCAATGAATGTAACTACTTTGATTTGTTTGCTCCAATTGCTCAATTCATTTGTGAATTTTGCCCAATTTGGCGATTAACAATTCATAATTTGGATTGATTTGATTTATTCGGTTGAACTCAATTCAGCACATACATTCGATATATATTTGTGGGCATTGTTTTGTGCTTGTCAACTACTAACTAAATGTATAGATTGATTGGCTCTAATTCTAAGGTGACTAACTACTGAGTGATTCACTCCCATTTTGTATTGCATTGTGTCAACCTTCTTTGAAAACCTCGAGTTGTGTGTTCTACCAAAGACTCGAAGGTCTAATTAACACACGCACACGCACATGTTGACCTAACCTGAACTTTGTCATTCAGCTCATCATCATAGTCATTAAGTCAACTCGTTAATTAACTCGTCCTCGGTTTCGTCCTCTTCATTGTTCACAACACAATATAGCACACACACACACAACTCTGTCATGTTGGTCAAATTCTTCCTAAACCACGGAAGCCTAAAGCTCAAACAAATACGAGAAAGAAATCACCGTTTAACTTGTTGCAAAGTCAGTAAATTTGAAAAAACGAAAAGTTAATTGTCTTAAAAACACAATCAAAATTGCATTTCTTAAATTTAGATCAAGAATTATTACAGATTGTTAGTTCTGAACTAAGTACAAACTCATGAACATTATGGGAAACAATGAGCTGTTTAGTAGTTGAATGTAAGTTCGAATCGAAGGTTCCGTAGAAGAATCTTTGTTGTTTGTAGTGTGTAAAGTAGTGCAAATAACACAAAGAATAGCAATCACAATTGCCTTCGAATGACCTTCGACTGAGATGATTCGAGGTCCGGAAAGTAAGTCAAACAGACAGAAACAGACAGGCAGACAACACGAACCGAGGATTAACGGATTGAGGAATTGAATAATGAAGCATAATGAGCGTCATTAGATGGTCAGAGGCCATCGAGCACCTTAATGTGCAAACCTAAGCGAATTATTAATATTGTGTCCGTTCAAATCTTTGGATATTATCCGGTGGTGGTTTGTTGTGTGTTGCTTTTGTTGTGTTGATGCAGCACATTCCGATCAAGATCAGAAAGTGAACATCTAAAGTGTAATTCTAAAGCGAAATTGGCTAGTTGCGTGTTGTGTTGTTGTGTTCAGTTTCCTAGTTACGTAACGTGGATGGACACACGTTCGATGACACTTCGATGTCCGCAGGACAGTTTGTGCTCACTGTCAGTCTTCCACTCACTGAGTGACTGAGTTGTGTCTGTCTGTCTCCCTGACGATGTTGCCATCTTAGCAACAGCTCAAAGTGATCCAAATTAAAGTGAAATGGATAATCATCACTGAAATGAGACTCATTTTCATATTTGGACAGTCAATGCATGTCTGTTCGTATGTTCGTTCTGTTGGACATGAAGCACTTCTAGTTAGCATCGACGTTACTGTGCGCCTAAACAGACACACTTCGTCACATGTTCATTAATCACCACGTAAACGAAATCGTAGCAACACAACACACACATTCAGTGCAACACAAATCACATTGGAACAAACCAGGAACTGAAGTGATAGTCTGCATAGTCCACACGATCATCAAACATTTTGTGTGTGTGGTCAGTTTGTGGGGACAGTTGTTGGGCCAACCATACAGTGCATAAATGATTGACCAATTGGATGATGGTGATCAATTGTATAACTAGATAACGAGAGCATAACAATATTGGAAACATAAATGCAACTTTATTGCCTTCAATTTATTGTCAATTTGATGCAACTGAACCATTCATACTAACAGTAAGATCATCTGCTTAGCATCATCAAACATCATCCAGTCCAAAAACACCTTTCGTAATGTAATGTACATTACAGAACGTTTTGTCGTTGCTCTAATCTAATCGCATCTCAAAAAGACGAAAATGTGCGTGTGCGTATGTTATCTACTCGTAATCTTGTTATATAATAAAGCGGCGACTCCACCGCCACATAATGTTCTTAATTGAATTTCGCAAGTTGGATGATGATACATGAAAGTTCCTCAATGTGAATACATTTCGTGTGAGTGTGTTGCATTGCGGAAACTTTTCGGCCGACTACATATGAATATATGAACTGTATGATGATTTATTTGTTACTCAAAGGTTAATTGGTTTAGAGGGAATGCCAATTAATAATTTAGATATGTCATATGTACGGTTAGGTATGATGTCATTTATAGATGGAATTTGCACATTAACACTATTATTAGGCTATTAGATGATGAGATGAGATGGTGTGGTGGTGCACTTGAGTGTTACTTGAGGCAAACTTACTTGTTACTGTTGCTCAAATGTTGACTCAAACTGTCCTTTCGATACACTCTACAAGGGTGATGATGATGGCATTGGTATGCATGACCACATGTGACCACTACTAACCCGAGCAGAGAGTTATCCGATAGAAAGATGTGCATAAACATTGTCGGGTGCAATGGTCAAAGTGTGATCTAGTGTTGATGATGATAATCGGTTGCAGGTTGACATGATTGATCGGAGGCGGACGACTTGGTTATTTGTGACGGACCTGGCTGTTTAATTCAATTAACACTACATTCGAACATATTGGACTGAAGTGTGACGGTGGGCACAGGACACCTCTCTCTCTCTCTCTCTCTCTCTCTCTCTCTCTCTCTCTCTCTCTCTCTCTCTCTCTCTCTCTCTCTCTCTCTCTCTGGCCACTATGACCAAACCAGGTGACACACTTCAGGTGTGTGTCTACCTTTGCATCTGTGATTGATAACACTCCAACCAACCCTTTCGATGCACAGACTCGGTTATTAAGCTAAAATATGCATGCACATGACTTAACATCTTCTTCTACTTCAGTTTCTTATCCTTGTTCACAATTTACCGTTGCATTGCATTTTATTTATATATTTAAATTTATTTTGAAAATAAAAATAACAAACAAAAATATGTGAACAAATGTGAATGCAAATTGAACGATTTGCAAAAGGAGAGATATTACAAGACGAGTGTAGATCGTAAGATTTGAAAAGTATAGAGATAAGAAAATGAGAGTTGATTTATGTGTTGCTTTTAGTGTGATGCGCAAATAGAAATATACTTCATCTGGATACAACACGATAATTGTGATTTGTGTTTTGCTGTTTAAGCACAAGCACAATATTTGATTTGATTGCCAAAGATGGTGGCGATCTCTGTTGAGGTTGAAGCAAACTGTAGCCGAATTGATCGCGTTCGAGGCAGGTTTAATTGGCTCTCTCGGCTGTCGGTCTGATCACACTCGGCTGTTAGTGCACGGTGGCAACTTAGCTATTGGACAAATATACAAATGCAGAATTACAAATTCAATTCAAATTTAACCTTATCAACAAATCAACAAATAGCTTTTGCAAAATTGCTTTATTGTCACATATAGATCCGATTCAATAACACACATCAAACATCATCAGAACTTCTTCTCAATAAATCCCATCTCTCTCATCAATGCATTGAGTGTTGCAATGTAGATCGCCTGTTGTACCGCAAGGTTCAACTTCGGTCGTTCCTTTCTCGCCAAGCCATGATACTTTTTCATCTTCAAGAAGCCAGCCATTTTAATCAAGGACCCTACTGTGAGTTTCCCATCCTTCATGCCTTGCCCGATCGCGACCAGTTTCGGTAAGTGTCGGTCAGTAAATTCTTTTTCTTCGATGAGCAAAGAATAGCCGCTTTTGTTGAATCGATAAGCAGTCATGATCTCTACATAGTCTTCAATGACGTATCGCAACTGCATTCGGCCCATCTCTTCTTCGTCCAGTGCGTTTGAGCAGAAAGTGATGAAGAACGCCAGTGGAATGATCACAACTGTGTGTGTGTGTGCACAAAATAATATACAATTAGTACACAATTATTAATCAGTAATATAACTTACATTTTACTCCTCTTAGCATTTTCACAATAAAAGTAATCATTTTGGTGTGTACTCTCAGTTGGCCGACTACGATTGAACATCATCGAGAGAGTAGTGTTGTATACGATCACACCAATTCAATTGATGCGAACGAAACAAATGCCACCGACATAAATCAACCGAACACAGTACCGGAGCACTTTACTATCGATGATATTTAGTGGATTTGTTCAGTCAAATCAATCAATCGTATTGGATATTTGTGTGTTACATTTAGGATTTAGGTTAATTCGAGGTGTAAGGTCATAGTTCAACTTGGTTGAGATTGGCCTTTGTCATTGACGGCTGCCTGCAGACGACACCACCAATCTGTCAGTCTGTGTGTGTGTTTTTGCTGTATTGTGTGGCTCACATTAAGTCTCACTACTGCGGCTGCTGTTGCTTGCTGTATGCTTTCTGTTGTGATTGGAATAATCGCGTTCGTGTGAAAACGTATCGAGTGATGATGTGCTGCTGGCATCGATGATTGTGAGATATATAAAAACTTGTCACTTTGATTAAATGTAATATGAGATTTGCTTGTTTTGCTTACTTTTTCTCTCTGTGTGCCAACAATAGATACGGCCCCGACAACTACTATGCCCATAACGATGGACCACCAGAAGTTGGTTTACTTTGTGGATGACGACATTGGCAATGTAGTGGAACATGAAATGTTGTCAATTGGGAATCGAGTCATGCAGGACAGCAGTGCCATTGCGCCCATCAGGAAATCATGTCGAATCGGGTTAATAGAATCTCGGCTTTACTTGTCCATTTGACTCGAAATTGGTCAATTTCGAGGTAAGCATTACTCAAAATCACGCAAACCACATGTTTCCATATTTCCACACAGCAATGACCGACGGGCTATGGTGTGTTATGTGTTTCGTCGTGTGTTCTATGCCGAAACGTCAATTCCGCAAATAGTGTATGCCCAATCTCAAGAATACTCAACCTCCAAAAACCTCCTTGTTCACCTTAGCTATCGAGCTCAGTCCTAAAAACAGCACATTCTACGGCAATGTGCCAATGTATGGCTGGCTATGTGCGTTTCATATTTGAAGCCGTTTCATCAAGCTCTACCAGTGTGTCTTGCCATGGGAATCTTTGCTCTTCGTCACAGGCAATTGATGCTGACTTGACATTAGTGCCATTAGTTGCCCTACGCGTTCAGTGCCGTTGCTGCAGTGCCTGTTGTCTGTTTAGTTTTAGAACACTTCAATGAACAAGAACTGTGAAAGTGGAGAAACTGAACATCGAACATTGGTCAAACGGAATAGTAAATCAAATGGCACTCCGGCAAATGGACAAGCCGATCTGTGCACTTGGTACAGCTCGAAGAAATTAATAACCACATAGAACACACACCATCAAGTGTGCCTGACGTGCCGATTTAAGCCGATCAGGCGAGTGGATAGCTCAAGTGTTTGCAGCCGAATAGTAATAGCAAACTAAACAATCTTGGCAATAAATGGAATCAATTCTGCTATCAATTTAATTTCCATTTGATTAAGGCAGCCATTATTAGTCGGGTTGAGAAGAGCGCACACGAGATGCACCACTCGGCACAGTCGGCACAGAAGTCCGACTCTTGCAGCAGCACACAACGAACGGCACACCACGCGCGCGAGGAAGCGAATTCGAAGGTAGCCACATTGGTGTGGATGAGTGGGTGAGAAAGTGAGCGAGTTACAGTGTGCACCGTTCAGGCCGACCGAGACTGTTCTGGTGGTAGTCATGTGCCTCTTGGGCTGTTGGCTAACCAATCTGCAGTTGTATGTGCTCGTTAGCCCTGTGACTGAATACGACTCATCGAAAGTGATGGCCAAATGAAGTGTTCGCCTGACACAGACTCGACAATTGCTATCGTCCTGTTGTGTTGCTTCGGTGATATTAGTGTCTGAGTGAGTGTTGTGTGTGCTGTGTCGATTCGAATTGACAAGGCCACAGGCAACGACGGTAACTCTGTGTGCATTTTGATTGCTTTCCATTTTTTGCCTCACCTCGGCGTACGCGAGCACACTTGAACACACCGAATCATTTCATCATCATCATCAGCAGCAGCATCTCGACTACCACACCAACCAATTAATTTTTCAGTGATCAATCTGGTATTGTATTGTACTTCTCTCTCTCTCTCTCTCTCTCTCTCTCTCTCTCTCTCTCTTTGTCTGTCTGTGTGTTGGTTTGTGTGTCGCATCGATCTCACCAGTGGAGAGTCACCACGCCTAACCACCATCTCAAACACTGATGCTTTCTCCACACAGTGCAGGAGCTGTGCATCAGTTGGGCACACTGTGGAATTGGGATAAAGACAATACTGAGCACGCTCAGGGCACCACTTGCCTGGTTCGTCAGTAGGCTTGACTGAATGAATGCACAATCGAGACGCGATTGAGTGCTATTGAGAGTGCACCGTAGTGATTCGAATACATTCTCCGTCGGTTTTGGGTTCGATCCTGCTGCTGCTGTCTAACCGATCTGTGTGTGTGTGTTTGTTACACTTTGTTCGTTTGGCTATCGGTGGCTGGCGTTGAATTAGCCTGTCATTGCATTGCAGTCATCCTTGTTGACGGCGTTCCCTGAACACATTCTGCACTCTGTACGGTAAGATGGCAGCCACTGCCGAACTGTTCACTAACTCTCGACACATTCCATAGCTCTGTCGGTCACCTTATCAAGCAACCTAGTTGACGGCTTGCCGCGGACACATTCTGCACTCTGTACGGTAAGATGGCAGCCAGTGCCGAACTGTCTACTAACTCTCAACATATCCCACAGCCCTGTCGGTCACTTTAGCAAGCATCCTCGTGGACGGCTTGCCGCGGACACATTCTACACTCTGTACGGTAAGATGACAGCCAGTGCCGAACTGCCTACTAACTCTCAACATATCCCACAGCCCTGTCGGTCACCTATTATCAAGCATCCTTTTGGACGGCGTCCCGCGGACACATTCTGCACTCCGTCAGGTAAGATGGCAGCCAGTGCCGAACTGTCCACTAACTCTCGACACATTCCATAGCTCTGTCGGTCACCTTATCAAGCATCCTCGTGGACGGCTTGCCGCGGACACATTCTGCACTCTGTACGGTAAGATGGCAGCCAGTGCCGAACTGCCTACTAACTCTCAACATATCCCACAGCCCTGTCGGTCACTTTAGCAAGCATCCTCGTGGACGGCTTGCCGCGGACACATTCTGCACTCTGTACGGTAAGATGGCAGCCAGTGCCGAACTGCCTACTAACTCTTTACACATTCCATAGCCCAATCGGTCACCTATTATCAAGCATCCTTTTGGACGGCGTCCCGCGGACACATTCTGCACTCCGTCAGGTAAGATGGCAGCCAGTGCCGAACTGTCCACTAACTCTTTACACATTCCATAGCCCAATCGGTCACCTATTATCAAGCATCCTTTTGGACGGCGTCCCGCGGACACATTCTGCACTCCGTCAGGTAAGATGGCAGCCAGTGCCGAACTGTCCACTAACTCTCTACACATTCCATAGCCCAATCGGTCACATCTTATCAAGCATCCTCGTGGACGGCTTGCCGCGGACACATTCTGCACTCTGTACGGTAAGATGGCAGCCAGTGCCGAACTGCCTACTAACTCTCAACATATCCCACAGCCCTGTCGGTCACTTTAGCAAGCATCCTCGTGGACGGCTTGCCGCGGACACATTCTGCACTCTGTCAGGTAAGATGACAGCCAGTGCCGAACTGTCTACTAACTCTCGATATTCCTTTTCCCACCTCCTTTGATCTGTTCAGTGTTTAACTAAAGCAACTAATCATGGTGAAGTTGGCAATGTGGCGAGCCTACAAAGACTGGGAGGCATACATAGACTGGGAAATAACCCCAATCCAGTCATTCCGCGATGGTGCATCTCGTAGCAGTAATGGACCTTCAAACGAAGCGTCCTTGTCTCGGCCAATAACAGACAATGCACCACAATCAAACGAAGCTGCAACCAGTTCGCATGGCAGGAATGACAAGCGATTGAAGGTCTCAAACACAGTTCAAACTGGCTCGGCCAAATTGGTCAAAGGCCCATTGCAGTTTCAGGATATTCCAAATTTGTATGAGATTTTCCGTAGAATTGAACTGTCTACCATTGCAGCCTATCGCCCTTGGTGTCGCAACATAAACCAGTCTGTCGAAGAAATGTTCAAGTTGAAAGGCAAGTTGACCTTGGCCCCGTACGACGGGAGTGGGCCATTTGCTAACCACGACGGTCACCTGTTCATGGCGCCTGACTTGCGGGCATACAAACTCAACCGAAGCGAGGAAGCGGCCAGTTACTTTCAAGTGAAATGTTCCCGTTTGTCAGGCTCGTCCTGTGCGAGATATGGCCAAATGTTCGGTAAAGTGACCGAGCTCACCATCTGCTACGACAGTAATCTGGTTGATCGACTTGAGCCACTGTTGAGCAACTTCCTGACAACTCAGCTGACAAAGTTCAGCTTCATCATGGCTCGAACTGATGATAGGAGCATCCCATTAAAAGTCCTGACGGAAGTTTATCGACTGTTGAACCAACTTGTGACACCCCAGCGAATGCCAAAGCTTCGAGAGCTACATCTGTGGATCACTGGCAGAACGAGCAACTTTATGCAGCTTGCGGAGAACCCAAAAGTGGGATTTGACCTCAACTTGGGCCCAATCATGGCTCAGTTGACCAGCATGACACTCAACTGCTATTGCTCCAATAGAGTTGCCATTTTGCGGCAGTCAAACGCACCCAACTTGACTCAACTCACCATCAACAGTCGCTGTGTACTGTTGAATGGTGTGTCGCACTTCACAGATTCACTGATCGATGGCTACATTCATCAATCACTGCGCGACAATGTCACCCAACTACGAGTGACACAAGTCCGTCCTGAGACGCTCATCATTCTGCTGGATCTATTTCCTAATGTGACTTCGCTGCATATTAGTCGAGACCACTCGGACACTCGAGTGAGTACATTGGGACAGTTCAATCCAAATAATTACTCTCTATTTAGTACACCTTCTATCAGCATACTCTCGAGGCATTGGTCAAGTATGATCGCATCACCGAACTGCGATTGGATGGCTACGAGCTGGATCGTAGAGTCCAGACTTCGGTGCCATCGGTGAAGAAGCTCATCCTGTGCAACAAGAGCAACCTTAACCCGGCGGGACGCCCAGACCAAGTTCAGTTTCGATTTGTTATTCATGGCTTTGCACGCCTCCTGAACAGACAATTCCCCAACATGGAAGAGCTGACAATTTTCTGTGCAGAGGCTCATCGCTTGTGGTATGCTGAGAATCAACTGCGCAATTACTATAAATGGATTCGTCCGCTCAAGAAGATCACTCTCGATTTGAGCGCTCCCGAATTTCAATTTGTGGAAGAGATATGGCCACAACTTTATTATCGTGGGCGCAATTAATGTTCAATGCCATTCACACAATGTTCGGTGCAACATTGCACATTATTATGATTATGACTAATATATATCTATATTGCATTAATGATTAATCATTTAACAATTTACAATTAAATGTCGAGTTATTAAACAGAACACTTGAACGGACGGTCCAAACGGTTGTTGATTGACATTGGACTCAATTGATGCCTGCTTGCCAGCCTGCGTAGACTGAGACTGTTGATCGTTTAGTCGATGATGATGGTCGGTTTGGCTTTCGGTTGGTTCATCTATCGAGGCACCAATGATTGTAGTAAACAATGATTTCTGGTTCAGTGTTCGGCCTGTTTGGAGTTCACGTCACCAGTATGGATGGTGACCTATGGCTAAAGAGAGAGAGAGAGAGAGAGAGAGAGAGAGAGAGAGAGAGAGAGAGAGAGAGAGAGAGAGAGGGAGAGAGAGAGAGAGAGAGAGAGAGAGAGAGAGAGAGAGAGAGAGAGAGAGAGAGAGAGAGAGAGGTATTCATGGGTAAGGGACGCCGAGATTAGTGCCATTAGTTGCCCTATGCTGCCTGTGCAGTGCCGGTTGTGTGTGTTTCGTTTTGTGATTAGTCAATGAACAAGAACTGTGCCAGTGGAGAGACTGAACATCGGACATTGGACAAACGGAATAGTAAATAAAATGCCACTCTGGCCAATGAACAACAACTCGAGCAGTCGACTTGCACTAAGAAATTAATAACCACAGAGTCCGAGGACAGTAAACAGCGCACAACACCAAGTGTGCATAACTTACAGATTTAAGCCATCGCGCGAGTGGCCATAGTGTTGGCTGCATAGTAGTAATAACAAACAAATTATGCTGGCAATAGATGGCATCAATTGTGCTATCACTTTTATTATTACAATTTGATTTGAGCAGCCATTATTAGTCGGGTTGAGAAGAGCGCACACGAGAATCAATCCGCCATTCGGCACAGTGCGAGGCAGAGGTTCGACTCGAGCAGCAGCACACAACGAACAGAACTCTACGCGCGCGAGGCAGAGATGGTAGCCGCGATTGTGTGGATGAGATGAGTTAGCGATTTACAATGTGCACCGTTCCGACCGATCGAGACTGTACTGGTGGTGATCATGTGCCTTCTTCTGCTGCTGGCTAACCAATCTGCAGTTGTATGGGCTCGTTAGCCCTGTGACTGAATATACGACTCATCGAAAGTGATGGCCAAGTGAAGTATTCGCCTGACACAGACTCGCCAATTGCGACCGACTTGTTGTGTTGCCACGGTGATATTAGTGCCTGAGTGTGTGTGTTGTGTGGGCTGTGTCGGTCCGAATTGACAAGGCCAAAGGCAACGACGGTGACTTGTCTCCGTGTGTTGCTAACCACTCGCCTCACATCGCCGTTCGTAGAACACTTGCACCCACCGAATCATTTCATCATCAACATCATCATCATCATCTCGACTACCACACCAACGAATTCATTGTTCAGTGATCAATATGGTATTGTATTGTACTTTCTCTCTTTTTGTCTGAATGTGTTTTCGTTTGTGTGTCGCATCAATCTCACCAGTGGTGAGTCACTGCGCCTCACCACCATCTCGAACAGTGATGCTTTCTCCACACATTGCAAGAGCTATGCACTAGTTGATGCCAAAAACGGCATTCGCAGAAAGACAATACTGAGCGCACACAGTGACTGCACCACTTGCCTGGTTCGCCATTAGGCTCGACTAAATGAATACACCATCGAGAGGCGATTGAGTGCAATTGAGAGTGCACAGTAGTGATTCGATTGCACTCTCCGTTGGTGTTGGTTTCGGTGCTGCTGCTGTCTACCCGATCTGTGTGTGTGTTACACTTTGTTCGTTTGCCTTTCGGTGGCTGACGTTGAATTAGCTCCTCACTTCATTGCAGTCATCCTTGCTGACGGCGTTCCCTGCACACATTCTCCACTCTGTTCGGTAAGATGGCAGCCACTGCCGAACTGTCCACAAACTCTCGACACATTCCATAGCCCAATCGGTCACCTCTTATCAAGCAACCTCGTGGACAGCGAGCCGCGTTCTCATTCTGGACTCTATACGGTAAGATGGCAGTCACTGCCGAACTGTCCACTAACTCTCGACATATCACTTAGCCAAGTCTGTCACAGCTTATCAAGCATACTTGTGAACCGTGTTTCGTGCACTCATTCAGCACTCTGTCTTGTAAGTTAGCAGCCACTGCCGAACTGTCCTCAAATTCTCGACATATTCCTTTCCTCAGTCCACCTCCTTTGTTCTGTTCAGGGTTTCACTAAAGCAATTAATCATGGTGAAGTTAGCAATGTGGCGAGCCTACAAGGACTGGGAAATTACTCCAATTACGAACCAGAACAATGCTAATGTGGTCAATTTGCCATTGAAGTTTCAGGATATTCCAATTTTGTATGAGATTTTTCGTAGATTTGAACTGTCTACCATTGCGGCCTATCGCCCTTGGTGTCGCAACATGAACAACACTGTCGTATCAATGTTTGGGTCGAAAGGGAAGTTGACCTTGGCCCCGTACGATGGGAGTAGGCCTTTGGCCAACCACGACGGTCACCTGTTCATGGCACCAGACTTGCGAGCATACAAACTCAACCGAACTGAGGTGTCAGCCAGTTACTTTCGAGTGAAATGTTCTCGTTTGTCAGGCTCGTCCTGTGCGAGATATGGCCAAATGTTTAGTAAAGTGACTGAGCTCACCATCTGCTACGACAGTAATCTGGTTGATCGACTTGCGCCACTGTTGGGCAGCTTCTTGACAGCTGAGCTTACAAAGTTCAGCTTCGTCATGGCGCGAACTGATGATAGGAGCATCCCGTTACCAGTCCTGACGGAAGTTTATCGACTTTTGAACCAACTTGTGACACCCGAGCGAATGCCCAAGCTTCGGGAGCTGCATCTGTGGATCACTGGCCAAACGAGCAACTTTATGCAGCTTGCGGAAAACCCAAAAGTGGGATTTGACCTCAACTTGGCCCCAATCATGCATCAGTTGACCAGCATGACACTCAACTGCTATTGCTCCAATAGAGTTGCCATTTTGCGCGAGTCAAACGCACCCAAATTGACTCAACTCACCATCAACAGTCGCTGTGTCCTGTTGAATGGGGTGTCTCGCTTCACAGATTTAGCGATCGATGGCTACATTCATCAATCACTGCGTGATAATGTCACTCAACTGCGATTGACACAAGTCCGTCCTGAGACGCTTATCAATCTGCTGGATCTGTTTCCGAATCTGACTTCGCTGCATATTAGTCAAGACCACAATGACGTACGAGTGAGTACATTGAGACAGTTCAATCCAAACATATCGTATAATCACTCATTTTTTAGCCCAACTCCTATCAGGAAACTCTCGAGGCATTGGTCAAGTATGATCGCATCACCGAACTGCGATTCGATGGCTACGAGCTCGATCGTAAGGTCCAGACTTCGTTGCCATCGGTGAAGAAGCTCATCCTGTGCAACAAGAGCAACCTTGACCCTGCGAAATATGGAGGCCAAGTTCAGTTTCGATTTGCTATTCTTGCCTTTGCTGCCGCCCTGAACACACAATTCCCTAACATGGAAGAGTTGACAATTTTCTGTGCAGAGGCTCATCGCTTGTGGTATGCCGAGAATCAACTGCGCATGTACTATAAATGGATTCGACCGCTCAATAAGATCACTCTCGATTTGAGTGCTTCCGAATTTAAATTTGTTAAGGAGGCATGGGCACGACGTTACTATGGTTGGCGCATTTAATGTTCAAAGCCATTCACACTGTTCAGTGCAACACTGCACATTATTATTATGACTAATATATCTATACTGCATTAATAATTAATCATTTAACAATTTACAAGTAAATATCGAGTTATTGAATAGAGCGCTTGAACGGACCGTCCAAACGGTTGTTGATTGACATTGGACTCAATTGAGACTTGCTTGCCAGCATGCGTAGACTGAGACTGTTGATCGATGTAGTCGATGATGATGGTCGGTTCGGCTTTCGGTTAGTTCATCTGTCGAGGCACCAATGTTGGTAATAATTCTGGTTCTGGTTCAGTGTTCGGCCTGTTTGGAGTTCACGTCACCAGTATGGATGGTGACCTATGGCTAGAGAGAGAGAGAGAGAGAGAGAGAGAGAGAGAGAGAGAGAGAGAGAGAGAGAGAGAAAGAGAGAGAGAGAGAGAGAGAGAGAGAGAGAGAGAGAGGGAGAGAGAGAGAGGGAGAGAGAGAGAAAGAATTGGCATGAGACTAGCAAGAGAAGAACTGCACTGTTCATTTGTGATTAGATGCCCTCTGCGGCCAGTGCGGATGCTGCAGCGCCTGTTGTGTGTGTGTTTCGTTTTGTGATTAGTCAATGAACAAGAACTGTGCCAGTGGAGAGACTGAACATCGGACATTGGTGAAACGGAGTATTAAACCGAATGTCACTCTGGCCAATGGACAACAACTCGAGCAGTGCACTTGATGTAACACCAAGAAAGTAATAACCTCTAAGCCAGAGGACATCAGAAAGCGCACACAACCAAGTGTTCCGATTTAAACTAACGCGAGTGGACTAAATGGCAAAGGTGTTGGCTGAGCAGAGTTGTAGAAATCAAACAATGCAATAAGCAATAGATGTCATAAATTGGGCCATTACTTTTTCAATTTGATTTGTGCAAGCTGAGTTGCGAATAGCGTCAACACTAGAAGCAATCTGCCACTCGGCACAGTTGGTACTGAAGTGCAACTCAAGCAAACAAACGAACGGCACACTACGCGAGGCAGTGTTATGCCAGAGATGAGTGGAGTGTAAGTACGAATCACAGAGCTCACATTGAAACTCACTACTGCGGCTGCTGTTGCTTGTTGTGTGCATTCAGTGGTGATTGGAATGATCGCGTTCGTGTGGAAATGTATCACTGCTGGTATCGAGTGTGATTTGTTTGTTATGGCCCTACTCTCTCTCTCTCTCTCTCTCTCTCTCTCTCTCTCTCTCTCTCTCTCTCTCTCTCTCTCTCTGTTTCATGCCGACTACATCAAGCTCAACCAGTGGGTCTTGCCATGGGAGTCTATACTGTCCGTCAAGGGCAAGGGACGCCGACATTAGTGCCATTAGTTGCCCTATTCTGCCAGTGCCAGTGAAGTGCTTGTTGTGTGTGTTTCATTTTGTTATTGGTCAATGAACCAGGACTGTGCCAATGGAATAATTGAGCATCGGACATTGGACAAACGGAATGGTAAATCAAATGCCACTCTTGGCAATGGACAACAACTCGAGCAGTCGACTTGCACCAAGAAATTAATAACCACAGAGTCCGAGGACAGCAAACAACGCTCACCACAAAGTGTGCATAATTTACTGATTTAAGCCATCGCGAGAGTGGCCATAGTGTTTGCAGCATAGTAATGTAGTAATGACAAACAAACAATGCTGGCAATAGATGGCATCAATTGTGTTACCACTTTTATTATTACCATTTGGTTTTGGCAGCTATTATTAGTCGAGTTGCAAAGAGCGCACACGAGAATCAATACGTAACTCGGCACAGTGCGAGAAAGAGGTTCGACTCGAGCGTTGCTGCACACATCGAAGGGCACACCATGGGCAGAGATGGAAGGCGCGATGAGTGAGCGAGTTACAGTGTGCACCGTTCCGCAAGACCGAGACTGTACTGGTGGTCATGTGCCTCTTCTGCTGTTGGCTAACCAATCTGCAGTTGTATGTGCTCGTTAGCCCTGTGACCGAATATACGACTCATCGAAGGTGATGGCAAAGTGAAGTGTTCGCCTGACACAGACTCGACAATTCGGCGACTCGGTCGTTACCAACCTGTTGTGTTACCACGGTGATATTAGTGCCTGAATGTGTATGTTATGCGTGTTGTGTCGATTCGATTTGACTAGGCCATAGGCAACGACGGTGACTTTTGTCCGTGAGCAGTTTGATTGTGTGCAACTCGCCTAACATAGCTGTTCGCGAGCACACTTGCACACACCGAATCATTTCATCATCATCATCATCATCATCATCTCGACTACCACACCAACCAATTAATTGTTCGGTGATCAATCTGGTATTGAATTGCACACTTTCTCTCATTTTGTCTGTGTGTGTGTTGGTTTGTGTGTCGCATCGATCTCACCAGTGGTGAGTCACCACGCCTCACCACCATCTCGAACACTGATGCTTTCTCCACACAGTGCACGAGCTGTGCACCAGTTGAAGACACCACTGCATTCACAGAAAGACAATACTAAGCGCACACAGTGCACCACTTGCCTGGTTCGCCATTAGACTCGACTGAATGCAATTGAGAGTGCACCGAATTGACTCGATAACACTCGCCGCCGATGTTGGCGTTTTATGCTGCTGCTGCTGTCCAAACCGATCTGTGTGTGCGTGTGTGTGTGCTGTGTGTTACACTTTGTTCGTATGGCTTTCGGTGGCTGACGTTGAATTAGCCCGTCACTTCATTGCAGTCATCCTTGTTGACGGCGTTCCCTGCACACATTCTCCTCTCGGTACTGTAAGATGGCAGACACTGCCGAACGTTCCACTAACTCTCGATACATTCCATAGCCCAGTCTGTCACCCCTTATCAAGCATCCTTGTGGTCCGCGTGCCGTGCACTCCTTGTGCACTCTGTCAGGTAAGTTAGAATCCATTGCCCAACTGTCCACTAAGCCTCAATATATTCCTTTTCCCAGTCCGCCTCCTTTGTTCTGTTCAGTGTTTTACTAAAACAACTAATCATGGTGAAGTTAGCATTGTGGCGAGCCTACAAGGACTGGGAAGCATACATAGACTTGGGAAATAACTCCAATCAAGTCATCCCGTGATGGGGCATCTCGTAGCAGTCCTGAACCTTCAAACGATACGTCTGTGTCTCGTCCAATTACGAACCAGAACAATGCATCACAATCAAAAGAAGCTACCACCAGCAACTCGCATGGCACGAATGGCAAGCGATTGAAAGTATCCAGCACAGTTCAGACTGGAGCGGCCAAAGTGGTCAATGGGTCATTGAAGTTTCAGGATATTCCAATTCTGTATGAGATTTTTCGTAGATTTGAACTGTCTACCATTGCGGCCTATCGCCCTTGGTGTCGCAACATGAACAACACTGTCGTATCAATGTTTGGGTCTAAAGGGAAGTTGACCTTGGCCCCGTACGACGGAAGTGGGCCTTTTGCAAACCACGACGGTCACCTGTTCATGGCACCTGACTTGCGAGCATACAAACTCAACCGAACTGAGGAGTCAGCCAGTTACTTTCGAGTGAAATGTTCCCGTTTGTCAGCTTCGTCCTGTGCCAGATATGGCCAAATGTTCGGTAAAGTGACTGAGCTCACCATCTGCTACGACAGCAATCTAGTTGATCGACTTGCGCCACTGTTGAGCAACTTCCTGACAACTCAGCTGACAAAGTTCAGCTTCATCATGGCGCGAACTGATGATATTGGCATCCCGTTACCAGTTCTGAAAGAACTTTATCGACTTTTGAACCAACTCGTGACGCCCGAGCGAATGCCCAAGCTTCGAGAGCTGCGTCTGTGGATCACTGGCCGAACGAGCAACTTTATGCAGCTTGCGAAGAACCCAAAAGTGGGATTTGAACTCAACTTGGGCCCAATCATGGCTCAGTTGACCAGCATGACACTCAACTGCTATTGCTCCAATAGAGTAGCAGTGTTGCGAGAGTTGAACGCACCTAACTTGACTCAACTCACCATCAACAGTCGCTGTGTACTGTTGAATGGTGTGACGCGCTTCACAGATTCAGTGATTGATGGCTACATTCATCAATCACTGCGTGACAATGTCACTCAGCTGCGATTGACACAAGTCAAGAGTGAAACGCTCGACATTTTTTACAATTTGGGACTATTTCCGAATATTACATCACTGCACATTAGTCGAGACCACAAGGACAGACGAGTGAGTGCATTGGGACAGTTCAATCCAAATATATCGTATAATCAATTTCTTTTTAGCCCAACTCCTATCAGAAAACTCTCGAGGCATTGGTCAAGTATGATCGAATCACCGAACTGCGATTCGATGGCTACGAGCTTGATCGTACGGTCAAGATTTCTTTGCCATCGGTGAAGAAGCTCATCCTGTGCAACAAGAGCAACCTTGACCCTGCGCAATCTGAAGACCAAGTTCAGTTTCGATTTGCTATTCATGGCTTTGCTGCAGTCCTGAACAGACAATTCCCCAACATGGAAGAGCTGACAATTTTCTGTGCGGAGGCTCATCGTTTGTGGTATGCCGAGAATCAACTACGCATGTACTATAAATGGATTCGTCCGCTCAAGAAGATCACACTCGATTTGAGTGCTTCAGAATTTAAATTTGTGGAGGAGACATGGGGACGACCTTATTATGGTTGGGAATTTTAATGTTTAGCGCCATTCACACTGTTCAGTGCAACACTGCACATTATTATGATTCTTATGACTAATATATATCTATACTGCATTAATGATTAATCATTTAACAATTTACAATTAAATATCGAGTTATTGAACGGAACGCTTGAGCGGACGATTCAAACGGTTGTTGATTGATATTGGACTCAATTGAGACCTGCTTGCCAGCTTGAGTAGACTGAGACTGTTGATCGATGTAGTCGATGATGATGGTCGGTTCGGCTTTCGGTTGGTTCATCTGTCGAGGCACCACTGTTGGTAGTAATCAGTGTTCGGCTTGTTTGGAGTTGAGGTCACCAGTGTGGACGGTGACCGATTGCTACTCGTTGTTCGGTATGTTCATTTGCGGTTTATGTGTCAACTAATTTGCAGATCGTGGAAAATAGCTGTACCTGTCTCTGCCTCCCACTTGCGGCTCCAGGGGCAAGATATCGAACGAAGGAAAATGGAATTAAAAGTGCCCAATGATCTGCCTGACTTAATCATACAACAACAGCAAACTGGACAAGGAGGGCGAGTTGAAGTTAGCTTAGCATTATAATGAAGATCAATGCATCATCATGCAATCATTGTCGTATGCACATCACTGCTTCGAGTGATCTGAACTGAGTTTTGCCAATTAGTCACATTTCCAAGTACGAGCTTGCAACTAAACACCTAGCACTGTGGCACACTCACTCAAAGATTCCGAATGGCCTCTAACTAAGGCACTATCAATTAGGCACAACAACTCAAATAACAACCAAAACAAACGACACGGTAATGCTAAGTCGGGGCAGTGAGCCCATACCATCACCAGTACCAGAGAGAGAGAGAGAGAGAGAGAGAGAGAGAGAGAGAGAGAGAGAGAGAGAGAGAGAGAGAGAGAGAGAGAGAGAGAGAGAGAGAGAGAGAGAGAGAGAGAGAGAGAGAGAGAGAGAGAGAGAGAGAGAGAGAGAGAGAGAGAGAGAGAGAGAGAGAGAGGGGGAGAGAGAGAGAGAGAGAGAGAGAGAGGGAGAGAGAGAGAGGGAGAGAGAGAGGGGAGAGAGAGAGAGAGAGAGAGAGAGAGAGAGAGAGAGAGAGAGAGAGAGAGAGAATTTTGGCAAGAAGAGACAAACTGCACTGTTCATTTGTGATTAGTTCTCCTCGGCGGCAAGTGTGGCTGCTGCAGTGCCTGATGTATGTTTCGTTTTCCGATTAGTCATTGAACAACAAACAAACAATGCAATAGATTCCAAGTAATTGTGCTATTACTTTTTCCATTTGATTTGTGCGCGCATTGGTTGGGTTGCAATGAGCGCTAACGAGAAGCAGTCGGCCACTCATTCCAATCGGCACAGAGATGCAACAAGAGCAAGCAAACAAGCGAACGGCACACTACGCGAGGCAGAGTTGTGCAACAGAGCGGAGTGTAAGTTTGAGTTACAGCGCGCACCGTTCAGACCGACCGAGACTGTACTGGTGGTCATGTGCCTCTTCTGCTGCTGGCTAGCCAATCTGCAGTTGTATGTGCTCATTTGGCCTGTGATATACGACTCATCGAAAGCGATGGCCAAGTGAAGTGTTCGCCTGACACAGACTCGGCAATTGCAACCGACCTGTTGTGTTGCCACGGTTATATTAGTGCCTGAGTGTGTGTAGTATCGAATCGAATTGACTAGGTCAACGGCAACAACGTTGACTTGTCTCCGTGTGTTGTTCAATTGCAATCTACTCGCCTCACATCGCCGATCGCGAGCACACTTGCACACACAGAATCATTTCATCATCATCATCATCTCGACAACCACACCAACCAATTCATTGTTCAGTGCTCAATCTGTGTATTGTACTTTCTCTCTCTTTTTGTCAGTCTGTGTGTTGGTTTGCGTGTCGCATGCATCTCACCAGTGGTGAGTCACCACACCGCACCACCATCTCGAACACTGATGCTTTCTGCACATTGCACCAGTCGAGCTCACCGATATATTCGCACAACGACAATACATAGCGCACACAGTGCACCACTATCTCGCTATTAGACTCGACTGAACGAATAAATCATCGAGACGCGATTGAGTGCCATTGAGAGAGCAACGAAGTGGCTCGATTACACTCTCCGTTTGTGTTGGTTTTGGTGCTGCTGCAGTCAAACCGATCTGTGTGTGTGTTACACTTTGTGCGTTTGCCTTTCGGTGGCTAACGTTGATTTAGCCCGTCACTTCATTGCAGTCATCCTTGCTGATGACGTCGTTCTCTGCACACATTCTACACTCTGTTAGGTATGATGGCAGCCAGTGCCGAACTGACCACTAACTCTCGACATATCCCACAGCCCTGTCGGTCACTTTAGCAAGCATCCTCGTGGACGGCGTTCCGCGGACACATTCTACACTCTGTTAGGTAAGATGGCAGCCAGTGCCGAACTGACCACTAACTCTCGACATATCCCACAGCCCTGTCGGTCACTTTAGCAAGCATCCTCGTGGACGGCTTTCCGCGGACACATTCTACACTCTGTTAGGTATGATGGCAGCCAGTGCCGAACTGACCACTAACTCTCGATCTATTCCATTGCCCAGTCCACCTCTATTTTATGAGTTTTTAATTAAAACGACTTTTCTATTTAGTGTCTCAAACAACCAATCATGACAAATCCCAAGAAGTACAAGAAAACAACTCCAAGCAAGTCAGCCGATGATGGTGCATCTCGAAGCAGTCAAGAACCTTCAAACGAAGCATCTGTGTCTCGTCCAATTGCGATCCAGCACATGGCAGCACAAGCAAACGTAAACATCAACTCGCAAGGCACCAATGCCAAGCGATCGAAAGTATCCAACACTGTGCAAACTCGATCGGCGAATGGGCCCAAAGGCCCATTGAAGTTCCAGCAACTTCCAATTCTCATTTTGGATTTAATTTTCCGTGCAGTTAATCCTGATCTGTCCACCATTGTCCCTTTTCAAAAATTGTGTCGCAGCATAAACGACACCATGGAAGCTATGTTTGAGTCGAAAGGGAAGTTGATCTTGGCAACGTTCGACGGGAGTGGGCCTTTTGCCAACCACGACGGTCACCTGTTCATGGCACCAGACTTGGAGGCATACAAACTGAACCGAAGTAAGGATATAGGAAACTACTTTAGTGTGAATTGTTCCAATTTGTCAGCTTCGTACTGCGCCAAATATGCAGAATTGTTTGATCATGTGACCGAGCTCACCATCTGCTACGACAGTGATCGCAATCGGTTTGAGCCACTGTTGCGCAACTTCTTGACAGCTCGCTTGACAAAGTTTAGCTTCATAATGGCCCGAACTGACGATTGCAAAATCAAGATGTCGCTGTCACATCTTTATCGACTTTTGAACGAACTGGTGACGCCCGTGCGAATGCCCGAGCTTCGTGAGCTGCACATCTGGATCACTGGCCAAACGAGCAATGAATTGCACTGTACGCCTCGAAGGGGAATTGATTTGAACTTGGACGCAATCATACCTCAGTTGGCCAAGTTGACACTCAACTGCTATTGCTCGAATAAGGTTTCAGTGCTGGGACAGTCGAATGCATCCAACCTGACTCAGCTCACCCTCGACAGTCGTTTTGTCTTGATTGATCATTGGTCGCTCTTTAGAGATTCACAGCTCGATCGCTTCATTCACCGATCCCTGCACAACAATGTCACTCATCTACGGCTGACTCAAGTCCGTGTTGATACACTCACCACACTGCTGAATCTGTTTCCAAATGTGACTTCTCTGCACCTTAGTCGAGACCGCGAGGAAGTGAGTGCGCACATTGGGACAGTTCAATCATACTAATAACTAAAATCACACTCTTTTTAGAGTCTATACCCTTCTAGATCAACCTCCTATCGAAGTATTCTCGAGGTACTGGTCAAGTATGGCCGAATCACCGAACTGCGATTGGACAGCTTCGAGATAGAGCGTATTGTCGAACGTTCGTTGCCATCGGTAAAGAAGCTCATTCTGTGCAACAAGAGCATCCTTGACCCGGCGCGAAGTGAAAACCAAGTTCACTTTCATTTTGATATTGATGCCTTTGCTGAAATCCTAAACTTGAGTTTCCCCAACATAGAAGAGCTCACCATTTTCTGTGCCGAGGCTGGCCGCTTGTCGTCTGCCGAGAATCAACTGCGCACCTACTATGACTTTATTCGTCCGCCCAAGAAGATCACTCTCGATTTGAGCGCTCCCGAGTTTCAATTTGTTGAGGAGAAATGGTCACCATTTTAATGTTCAATGTCATTCACACAATGTTCAATGCAACATTGCACATTATGATTATTATGACTAATATATATATCTATAATGCATTAATGATTAATCATTCAACAATTTACAATTAAATATCGAGTTAGTGAACAGAACACTTGAACGGACGGTCCAAACGGTTGTTGATTGACATTGGACTCAATTGAGACTTGCTTGCCAGCCTGCTGAGACTGAGACTGTTAATCGTGTAGTCGATGATGAAGGTCGGTTCGGCTTTTGGTGGTTTCGTCTGTCGAGGCACCAATGTTGGTAGTAAGCAGTGTTCGGCCTGTTTTGAGTTGAGGTCACCAGTGTGGACGGTGACCGATGGCTACTCGTTGTTCGAAATGTTCGTTTGCGGTTCAGGTGTCAACTAATTTGCAGATCGTGGAATAGTTGTACCTGTCTCTGCCTCCCACTTTCTGCTCCAGTAGCAAGATATCGAACGAAGGAAAATGGCATTAAAGGTGCTCAAGGATCTGCCCGACTTAATCACACAACAACAACAAACTAGACAAGGAGGGCGAGTTGAAGTTAGCTTAGCATTATGATGAAGATCGCTCGATTGTCGTATGCACACCACTGCTTCGAATGATCGGTTCTGACCAGAGTTGAGCCAACTAACCACATTTCAAAGTGCGAACACTAGTGACCACTAAGTTCCTAGTACTGTGGAACACTCATTCAAAGATTCCGAATGGCTTTTTACCAAGGCACTGTCAACAACTCAAACAACAACCAAAACAAACGAGCACGGTAATGCTAAGTCGGGGCAGTGAGCCCATCACCAGCACCAGTCTGATGTGTTCTGAAGGAAGAAGCGCGCCCGCTTCGGTCAAGTCATTCGTGTTACAAAGTGTGAAAGTGTATCTGAATTTAATTGATAATAAAAGTTCGTAATAAAACAAGTAACAGAAGCAGTAAATAAAATGCATAACAATAAGAAGAAGATATATATACAAAGGATTTGAGATAATCGGTTAACCTGTAGATAATGGCAATTGAATTTGGTTCAGAATCAGATTGAATGAACAGATCTTGGTGTATGACAACTAATTATGACTATTTGGAATAAGAGAAAAGGAATAACGTAACGTGTAATGTGTTTGGAACAAAAAATAAGAGTAAGTAAGTGAGAGAGAGAGAGAGAGAGAGAGAGAGAGAGAGAGAGAGAGAGAGAGAGAGAGAGAGAGAGAGAGAGAGAGAGAGAGAGAGAGAGAGAGAGAGAGAGAGAGAGAGAGAGAGAGAGAGAGAGAGAGAGAGAGAGAGCGAGAGAGAGCGAGAGAGAGAGCGAGAGAGAGAGAGAGAGGGAGAGAGAGAGAGAGAGAGAGAGCGAGAGAGAGAGAGAGAGAGAGAGAGAGAGAGAGAGAGAGAGAGAGAGAGGGAGGGAGAGGGAGAGAGAGAGAGAGAGAGAGAGAGAGAGAGAGAGAGAGAGAGAGAGAGAGAGAGAGAGAGAGAGAGAGAGAGAGAGCGAGAGGGGGAGAGGGAGGGAGAGTGAGAGGGAGAGAGAGAGAGGGAGAGAGCGCGCGCGCGATCGAGAGAGAGTGAGAGAGAGAGAGAGAGAGAGAGAGGGGAGGGAGGGAGAGAGAGAGAGAGAGAGAGAGAGAGAGAGGGAGAGAGAGAGAGAGAGAGAGAGAGAGAGAGAGAGAGAGAGAGAGAGAGAGAGAGAGAGAGAGAGAGCGAATTTTGGCAAGAAGAGACTAACTGAACTGTTCATTTGTGATTATTTCTCCTCAGCGGCCAGTGTGGTTGCTGCAGTGCCTGATGTGTGTTTCGTTTTACTTTCAGACATTGAACAACAAACAAACAATGCAATAGGCAATAGATTCCAAGTAATTGTGCTATTACTTTTGCCATTTGATTTGTGCGCGCATTGGTTGGGTTACGATGAGAGCCAACGAGAAGCAATCGGCCACTCGGCACAGTCGGCACAGAGGTGCAACAAGAGCAAACAAACAAGCGAACGGCACACTATGCGAGGCAGAGTTGTGCAACAGAGTGGAGTGTAAGTTCGAGTTACAGCGCGCACCGTTCCGACCGACCGAGTCTGTAGTGGTGGTCATGTGCCTCTTCTGCTGTTGGCTAACCAATCTGCGGTTGTATGTGCTCATTTGCCCTGTGACGGAATATACTACTCATCGAAAGTGATGGCCAAGTGAAGTGTTCGCCTGACACAAACTTGCCAATTGTGACCATCTTGTTGTGTTGCCACGGTGATATTAGTGCCTGAGTGTGTGTGTGTTATGTGTGCTGTGTCGATTCGAATTGACTAGGCCAACGGCAACGACGTTGACTTGTCTCCGTGTGTTGTTCAATTGCAAACCACTCGCCTCACATCGCCGATCGCGAGCACACTTGCACACACAGAATCATTTCATCACCATCATCATCACCATCGAAAGACTACCACACCCACCAATTCATTGTTCAGTGATCAATTTGTGTATTGTACTTTCTCTCTCTCTTTTTTTTGTCTGTCTGTGTGTTGGTTTGTGTGTCGCATCGATCTCACCAGTGGTGAGTCACCACCACGCACCACAATCTCGAACACTGATGCTTTCATCACATTGCACCAGTCGAGCTCACCGAGGTATTCGCACAACGACAATACATAGCGTGCACCGTGCACCACTATCTCGCCATTAGACTCGACTAAACGAATAAATCATCGAGACGCGATTGAGTGCCATTGAGAGAGCACCGAAGTGGCTCGATTACACTGCTTGCTGGCCGTCGGTGTTGGCTTCGAAGCTGCAGCAGTCTAACCGATCTCACTGTGCCGTGTGCTGTGTGTGCTGTGTGTTTGTTCGTTTGCCTTTCGGTTGCTTACGTTGATTTAGCACGTCACTTCATTGCAGTCATCTTTGCTGACGGCGTTCCGCGCACACATTCTGCACTTTGTCCGGTAAGATGGCAGCCACTGCCAAACTGTACACTAACTCTCTACACATTCCATAGCCAAAGCGGTCACCTTTTATCAAGTATCCTCGTGGTCGGCGTGGCTCGGACACATTCAGCACTCTGTCAGGTAAGATGGCAGCTACTGCCGAACTGTTCACTGACTTTCAACATATCAGTTTGCCCAATCGGTCGCCTCTTACAAAGCATCCTCGTAGACAGCGAGTCGCGGACTCATTCTGCACTCTGTCAGGTAAGTTAGCATCCACTGCCAAACTGTTCACTAACTATCGATACATTCCATAGCCTAATCGGTCCCCTCTTACAAAGCATCCTCGTGGACAGCGAGCCGCGGACTCATTCTGCACTCTGTCAGGTAAGTTAGCATCCACTGCCAAATTGTTCACTAACTCTCGATACATTCCATAGCCTAATCGGTCCCCTCTTACAAAGCATCCTCGTGGACAGCGAGCCGCGGACTCATTCTGCACTCTGTCAGGTAAGTTAGCATCCACTGCCAAACTGTTCACTAACTATCGATACATTCCATAGCCTAATCGGTCCCCTCTTACAAAGCATCCTCGTGGACAGCGAGCCGCGGACTCATTCTGCACTCTGTCAGGTAAGTTAGCATCCACTGCCAAACTGTTCACTAACTATCGATACATTCCATAGCCTAATCGGTCCCCTCTTACAAAGCATCCTCGTGGACAGCGAGCCGCGGACTCATTCTGCACTCTGTCAGGTAAGTTAGCATCCACTGCCAAACTGTTCACTAACTATCGATACATTCCATAGCCTAATCGGTCCCCTCTTACAAAGCATCCTCGTGGACAGCGAGCCGCGGACTCATTCTGCACTCTGTCAGGTAAGTTAGCATCCACTGCCAAATTGTTCACTAACTCTCGATACATTCCATAGCCTAATCGGTCCCCTCTTACAAAGCATCCTCGTGGACAGCGAGCCGCGGACTCATTCTGCACTCTGTCAGGTAAGTTAGCATCCACTGCCAAACTGTTCACTAACTATCGATACATTCCATAGCCTAATCGGTCCCCTCTTACAAAGCATCCTCGTGGACAGCGAGCCGCGGACTCATTCTGCACTCTGTCAGGTAAGTTAGCATCCACTGCCAAACTGTTCACTAACTATCGATACATTCCATAGCCTAATCGGTCCCCTCTTACAAAGCATCCTCGTGGACAGCGAGCCGCGGACTCATTCTGCACTCTGTCAGGTAAGTTAGCATCCACTGCCAAATTGTTCACTAACTCTCGATACATTCCATAGCCTAATCGGTCCCCTCTTACAAAGCATCCTCGTGGACAGCGAGCCGCGGACTCATTCTGCACTCTGTCAGGCAAGTTAGCATCCACTGCCAAACTGTTCACTAACTCTCGATACATTCCATAGCTTAATCGGTCCCCTCTTACAAAGCATCCTCGTGGACAGCGAGCCGCGGACACATTCTACACTCTGTTAGGTATGATGGCAGCCAGTGCCGAACTGTCCACTAACTCTCAACATATCACTTAGCCCAATCTGTCAACTCTTTGTAGTCATCCTTGTGGACAGCATTTCGTGCAAATCTTGTGCACTCTGCCCTGTAAGTTGGCAGGCACCAACAAAATGGCCACTAACTCTCGATCTATTCCATTGCCCAGTCCACCTCTATTTCTCAAGTAACTAATCATGACAAATCCCAAGAAGTACAAGAAAACAACTCCAAGCAAGTCAGCCGATGATGGTGCATCTCGAAGCAGTCAAGAACCTTCAAACGAAGCATCTGTGTCTCGTCCAATTGCGATCCAGCACATGGCAGCACAAGCAAACGTAAACATCAACTCGCAAGGCACCAATGCCAAGCGATCGAAAGTATCCAACACTGTGCAAACTCGATCGGCGAATGGGCCCAAAGGCCCATTGAAGTTCCAGCAACTTCCAATTCTCATTTTGGATTTAATTTTCCGTGCAGTTAATCCTGATCTGTCCACCATTGTCCCTTTTCAAAAATTGTGTCGCAGCATAAACGACACCATGGAAGCTATGTTTGAGTCGAAAGGGAAGTTGATCTTGGCAACGTTCGACGGGAGTGGGCCTTTTGCCAACCACGACGGTCACCTGTTCATGGCACCAGACTTGGAGGCATACAAACTGAACCGAAGTAAGGATATAGGAAACTACTTTAGTGTGAATTGTTCCAATTTGTCAGCTTCGTACTGCGCCAAATATGCAGAATTGTTTGATCATGTGACCGAGCTCACCATCTGCTACGACAGTGATCGCAATCGGTTTGAGCCACTGTTGCGCAACTTCTTGACAGCTCGCTTGACAAAGTTTAGCTTCATAATGGCCCGAACTGACGATTGCAAAATCAAGATGTCGCTGTCACATCTTTATCGACTTTTGAACGAACTGGTGACGCCCGTGCGAATGCCCGAGCTTCGTGAGCTGCACATCTGGATCACTGGCCAAACGAGCAATGAATTGCACTGTACGCCTCGAAGGGGAATTGATTTGAACTTGGACGCAATCATACCTCAGTTGGCCAAGTTGACACTCAACTGCTATTGCTCGAATAAGGTTTCAGTGCTGGGACAGTCGAATGCATCCAACCTGACTCAGCTCACCCTCGACAGTCGTTTTGTCTTGATTGATCATTGGTCGCTCTTTAGAGATTCACAGCTCGATCGCTTCATTCACCGATCCCTGCACAACAATGTCACTCATCTACGGCTGACTCAAGTCCGTGTTGATACACTCACCACACTGCTGAATCTGTTTCCAAATGTGACTTCTCTGCACCTTAGTCGAGACCGCGAGGAAGTGAGTGCGCACATTGGGACAGTTCAATCATACTAATAACTAAAATCACACTCTTTTTAGAGTCTATACCCTTCTAGATCAACCTCCTATCGAAGTATTCTCGAGGTACTGGTCAAGTATGGCCGAATCACCGAACTGCGATTGGACAGCTTCGAGATAGAGCGTATTGTCGAACGTTCGTTGCCATCGGTAAAGAAGCTCATTCTGTGCAACAAGAGCATCCTTGACCCGGCGCGAAGTGAAAACCAAGTTCACTTTCATTTTGATATTGATGCCTTTGCTGAAATCCTAAACTTGAGTTTCCCCAACATAGAAGAGCTCACCATTTTCTGTGCCGAGGCTGGCCGCTTGTCGTCTGCCGAGAATCAACTGCGCACCTACTATGACTTTATTCGTCCGCCCAAGAAGATCACTCTCGATTTGAGCGCTCCCGAGTTTCAATTTGTTGAGGAGAAATGGAAAACATTGCTCATTTAATGTTCAATGCAACAATGCACATTATTATCATTATTATTATGACTAACATATGTCTATACTGCATTAATGATTAATCATTCAACAATTTACAATTAAATATCGAGTTAGTGAACAGAACACTTGAACGGACGGTCCAAACGGTTGTTGATTGACATTGGACTCAATTGAGACTTGCTTGCCAGCATGCGTAGACTGAGACTGTTGATCGTGTAGTCGATGATGATGGTCGGTTCGGCTTTCGGTTAGTTCATCTGTCGAGGCACCAATGATGGTAGTGGATGTTTGCTGGTTCAGTGTTAGGTGTGTCCCGAGTTCAGGTCACAAGTGTGGATCGGGACCGATGACTACTCGGCGTTCGCGTGTTCGTTTGCGGTACATGTGTCAAATAACTATCAGCACTGCCACTTATTAGGCCAATGGCAACATACCGAACGAAGTATGCTGACAGTAAAGGTGCTCAATGATGACCGACACAACAACAACAACAACAAACAAGGCAAGGAGGACTAGTTGAAGTCGGCTAAACGTTTTATTCAAGATCACTGGAGTGTCTTGTGCTACGAGTGATCTGATCTGAGATGTGCGTTGAACAGAGTTGACAGTCACGGACAGTCAATCAACACTACATTGACTCAGCACACACAAGACAGATAGGCACGAGCAACATACAACTAGAATGACATTGTGCACAGAACCAGCACGTTCTGTGTGTGTGAACGTGTGTGTGTGGGACACACACCAGACACGAGCCTGGTGAATGATTCACCTTATTGGTGTTGGAAGGCTTAGAACACATTCCTCACTGCATACCTCACAAACACACAAGCATGCACACAATGCGACAAAAGGCGACAGTCGGTAAGCATCACCACAACACCACCCACACACAACCAGCACGGTACTGTACGCTCACTACCAAATGCATTACGGTGGTGACCAACCTGGCAATGAGATGCTTATCAAAAACAGACCGAAGTCGATCACTCTGTCCGATCAGTCCCGAGCGACCGAGTCACCCGTCACACCGTGCTGTATGTGACTTGAAGCCCGAGTGGTGGTGGTGGTGACCGTGTGACTGTGAGTGAGTGTGCAAGTGCATCAAAACAAAAAAATTGACGTTTAGAGAGAGAGAGAGAGAGAGAGAGAGAGAGAGAGAGAGAGAGAGAGAGAGAGAGAGTGAGAGAGCTCTGTGCTTAATGATCGTATGTGACTCGAGGCATTGCCGTTTGCGATGGCGATGGTGGTGGACTGGTGGTTCACATTTGCCTAGTTGCAAAGCCAATTGGCCAACAACACATGGCACTGATTGGTTTGTGTTGTGTGTGTGTGCAAATGCCATTCGAGGCATACAGTGCTTTTAGTGTGATGTGCGATCCAGGATAGCTTTGAGATGTCCATTTGGAGTACTGACCATGGCGTGAGGATGCCGTGAGGATACGAGATGTACAGTGGCACATTCGGTCTCGGTTGCCGTTTGTGTGTCGGCCTGTGATGTACAGCTCGAGCGGTGTGTGTGTCTGTGTGTGCCCGCGTCTGTGTTCAGTCCAATCGGGCCAATTGCCCTAACTCCATTCTTGTCACTCGAGTTGGATCACACTATCAATGAATGACAGCATCATGGCACACGACTTGTCAGTGTCGTTGAGTGGCTTTTGCGAAACACAGCTCACAGTCACCAACAAGTCACAATTCCGAGTTTGAGCTGGCCACCCAGTCATGTGACACATCTCACACCAAGACTCCAAATGGCCTCTCACCTCAGTAACGTTCACAACCCAAACTACAACCAAAGACCATCAGTCCGTTAATGCTCAGCCGAAACAGTGAGCCCATCATCATCATCATGTGCCCTAAAGGAAGCGCGCGAGCTTCAGCCAAGTGCAAACTCATGTAACAAAGTGTGAAAGTGTGTGTCAGAATTTAATCGATTATAAAAGTTCGTAATAAAACAAGTAGCAGAAGCAGTAAATAAAAATGCATAATAATAATAAGATATATAAAGAATTTGAGATATCATCGGGTAACCTGTAGATAATGGCAATTGAATTTGATTCAGCTTCAGATTGAATGAACAGATCTTGGTGTAATGACTACTGATTATGACTATTTGGAATAAGAGCAAAGGAAAGGTAACGTGTAATGTGTGTTTGGAACATAAAATAAGAGATTAAGTGATAGAGAGAAAGCGCGCTTTCGAGAGATGCCAATAAGGCAGAGAGAGCGAGAAAGAGAGAGAGAGAGAGAGAGAGAGAGAGAGAGAGAGAGAGAGAGAGAGAGAGAGAGAGAGGGAGAGAGAGAGAGAGAGAAGAGAGAGGGAGTGAGAGAGAGAGAGAGAGAGAGAGAGAGAGAGAGAGAGAGAAGGTTCAAATATGTAGAAGCAGTTCAATCATTTTGAGATTGATAGATCACGTGGATTAAGAGATCGAACGTGTAGTGTAGTAGTGATATGGCGACCAGTGTAGTGATAAGCAATTTTGGAGGAATTCGATGTCCTGGTCCAGTTTGGTTAAGTTTGGCAGCTCGCCACTCTGCTCTAGTAGTACTTGCGCTTGTTGACGTGAATCACGTCAGCCACAACCTCGCACACGGGGAACTTGTCGTCCATCTCGGTCGAGTCCACAATCATCTCTTCCTTAATTGGAATACGCAGCTGAATGCCATTCATGGCCTCATCACAAGCCTGCAGGGCGGCCATTGGCAGCGCCTTCTCATCGAGGGTCAACACAAAGTGAGCCGGAATTGGTGTCTTGCAGTGATTCACTCTGTAAGGGACAAAAACAAACGGACAGTTAGTGGACATTGGTCACAATCAGACAAACTACACAAGAGAGAGAGAGAGAGAGAGAGAGAGAGAGAGAGAGAGAGAGAGAGAGAGTGAGAGTACTACAACACACACAACACTTACTCGATCAAGTAGATCCGTGGCGGAAGAAGGCGTCGTCTGCCCTTGGACTTGTGGACCAAGTACTGGGCCGAGAACCAGATGGCTCGATTGTCCTTGCGTCGATGAAAGGCGACCACCTTCTTCTGGTTGATTGTGCCCACGACGCAGTCATTGTAGGTCACTGGCCAAGTGACATTATTCCAGAAGACCCAAACTTTGGAGAACTGTGCGAGAACTGGGGTGGTGTTCATTGACGAAGTGCCAGGCATGTTCATGGGGTTCATGTCCTTGGGCCGAATGACACGAAACTTGTCATAAAAGTGAAACAGCCACTGAATGCTGTCCTCGGAATAGAGCGGAGGCAGCTGATGCATGCGATAGAGCACTGACAAGTTGAGACGATTGTCCATGGCCACGTCAAGCAGGGTCATGGGCCAGTCATCAGCGTGAGTGTACTCCAATTGCTGAAAGTGCATTTGATAGTTCATCTCACGGCGAACTGTACTGCGCTGGTACTCGTCAACGTAGTCACGTTGAAGACGACGAAAGTCACGCACGAGATTGTCCTGCTCGGATGGATTGTCGCGTCGAGGCACAAAAGTCCGTGGGTCCTTCCTGGCACGGAGTTCCTTCTCGGCGTAACTGAAGGCAGCACTCCACACCACCAGCAAGTAGATCCTCTTATCGATCACCTGCTGCCCCAGCACGGCCAACACTCCGTTTCGGCTGAACTTGTCCTCCTGGCTGGCATAGTTGAGTAGCTGCGCATAGGTGGGCAGTTTGAGTGGTATGGTTGGATCGATGCAACGCATACGGAATTCGCCAATCTGCTCCCTGCAGCCACCACAGTTGCCAATGGGCTCCCAAGACATGCCATACAGGCACACCTGCTGGATAAAGTCCGCGTCCCAGCCCACAATCTTCGTGATCGGATAGTCTTTGCCCTTCTTTGGGTAGTAGGCCGAATTGCGAAGAAAGTCCATCTTGTTCTGGAATATGTTCAAGTTGGGATCCAGGGTCGGGCTGTCCAGTTCAATGTTATAGCCAGGAGCGGGCCCTGAGTTGTGATTGTTCCTTGGCACTCGAACTGGCAATGGGACTGGGGCTGGTGCTGGCACGATTGGCAAGCCTGATGGACGACTACGTGTGGCACGACCAACAACCGGCACATCCACAGGAGCCTCATCTGGCTCATCTCCTGCGGGTTCGTCGTTGTCATGGACTGACTGAACACTTTCGTCGTCTCCGTCTGATGCAGCGTCTTCGGGCGGTTCTCCAACTTCATCGTCCACTTGTCCACCGTCATCGTCCACTTGTTCACCGTCTTCGTACAATCCCCAGCCGTCATCGTCCACTTGCTCGCCGTCATCGTCCACTTCTCCGCCTTCGTCCTCATTCGGGTCTTCGACGTCTACCGGGCCCCTTGGCCGAAAGCCGAAGAGCATTGGATCGAAGTGTTGGAAGTGGTATTGTGGTGGTGCATTGCTGCCGCCGGCCACTGAGCCACTCTGCAGACCACTTGGTCCTTCGCCAAAACTGTCACTGCTGAATGAGACAGCCAGTCGCTTGTGTTTGCCGGTTGAGCCATTGGCCGGCACAACAACTGCCCTCTGGAACTGGAACTCTGGTGGTGGTGCATAGCGCTGGCCAGCTGGCGGTGGTGCATTGAACTGACCTACTGGGCGATTTATCACATAACCGCCAAAGTCCATGTCATCGTCAGCATCATGCACAGCAGCAGCAGCCTCAGCAGCAGCCGCATCAATAGCAGCAGGATCATCAGCATCGCCCATTGGGACATCGTCCATAAAGTGCACTTCCATCTGAGGAGGGCCATCGGGCGGCAAAGGCGGCGGCGGAATGTCGTCTTCCATCTGTTCGTCCATTTGGTCACGTAGTTGGTTGCTCGGTGAAGGTCTGAAGCTCAAGCCGGGTCCAGTAAACGTCTAGCTGCTAAAGGTCTCTACACCTAATCGGTCGAGTTAGTGGTCAACTCTGTAGCTGTGCAATGAGACAAAGATAAGTGATTAGTACAGATATGGACACTCAAATAGAAGTAAGGTGTGTTGCACTCGGTCTGGCTGCCAATGACTTGACTAACGACTAATCGGTTAGAACAGTGGCAAGTTGGTGACTTATCACGAGCACACACACAAGTGAAGATAGTGATAAGTTTGTTGACACAGAGAGAGAGAGAGAGAGAGAGAGAGAGAGAGAGAGAGAGAGAGAGAGAGAGAGAGAGAGAGAGAGAGAGAGAGAGAGAGAGAGAGAGAGGCAGAGAGAGAGAGAGAGAGAGAGGGAGAGAGGGAGAGAGGGAGAAAGGGAAAGTGAGTGAGTCAGAGAGAGAGAGAGAGAGAGAGAGAGAGAGAGAGAGAGAGAGAGCTACTACTCAATCGGTCAACTCAGTTCCCTGTTCGTCCATATGTTACATGACAATCCAGAGCAGCAGACATCTCACTGCCGGTTAGCCGACTGACCACTAAGTCAAGACAAGAAGAACACTTCGTTTGACCGCTCAAGATCACTCGTTTAGGCACACGAGTCGTAGCGATCGGAGCGGGCGTCACTCACAGCTCGTCACAAGGAGTCACTCGGGCGTCTCTGAGTAGTAAGAGTTGATCAGAGTTGACCGGCACAGACCGTCAATCAGACCTACACGGACACAATCAAGACGGCAGGCAAACCCGCGTGCCACACACAACTAGAATGACATTGTGCACAGAACCAGTTCGATCCGGTTATTGATTGGGGGTAATGAGATTTATCACGAGCATGACGAATGACTCACTTTGTGTATTGGAAGGCTTAGGACACATTCCCCACTGCATATCTCGCATACACACAAACATGCACACAATGCGACAAATGGCGACAGTCGGTAAGCATCATCACCACACCACCCACACACAAATCGGCACTGTACGCTCACTACCAAATGTATCACGGTGACCAACCTGGCAATGGTATGCTTTCCACAAACAGACCGAACTCGATCACACTGTCCGATCAGGCCCGAGCGACCGAGTCACCCGTCACCGTAGACTCGGTGACTTGTAGCCCGAGTGGTGGTGGTGGTGGTGACCGTGTGACACTGTGAGTGTGTGAACGTGCAAGTGCATCAACAACAACAAAACTGACACTTACCTGTTATTGTTGTTGTCTTCTTGATTGGGCGTCACCTTGAGATGGAGTGAGATTACGAGTGGATTGGTAGTGCGGTAGCCGAGTGTCTGTGTCGGCCAAGTGTGAGGTTAGCCAAGATTGGAGTGTGTTGTCGAGTGTGGAGATGAGGAGATGAGGAGCAGCTCGAGACGCGAGATCAGAGCGGAGAGGACTACTATCGCACTGGCACTGGCACTGGCCGACAGACGGGCGAGAGTGGAGAATGATTGCGAAACACACTCACTCACACACAGTCACAAAGTTACACAGACACACAGCACAGGACAGGACAGAACACAGATCAGAACACAACACACAGCACACATCACACACACAGTATCTCGCTCTCTCTCTCTCGCTCTCTCTCTCTCTCGCTCTCACTCACACAAACCGATGCAAGCAGACAGACACGGCAGCGGGGCGAGCGAGATGGAGAGAACGAGAACGACGAAGACAACTACAGTCACTCGATAGAAAGGCGCAGACAGTACTGGCACAGGCAGCAGCAGTCGAAGCAGCATCATCATCACCATCAGCACCATCATCAGCTCTCGTCAGTAGTGTGCGGTGCGGGCACTGTTCACATTTAGTTCGCAGTTAGGCAACACATTCGAACGCTCCCGAGCTACCAAGCCATAAAGTCACCAAAATGGGGCAAGTACGCTCACCGTGCGTGCCACACATTGCGTCGACTCGAAATGAGTGTACTCCGAGTGAGAGTGCGAGCACACACAATTCGACCTGGCTGGCGCTCGCCCGATGATGATGATGCGATCTCGATCGGCAGTGCCGGCTCAGGCGCGCCTCCGTGCAAATAGTCACAGAGCACAGAGTAGTGATAGTAGAAATAGTGGCCAATACGATTTGATTTGAGATTAAATTCAATTCGATTCAAAGTGATGATGATAATTTATTATGACTAGCACCTTAGACTAGATTAGTGAACACCTCTGAAGGGTGTCAATTGTGTGTCTCGAATTGAGATCATTTTGAGTGGCAATTGAGAAATCGATTGCGATGCAATGTCCCTGTACCGGACAGACAGACACTTACGAGTCCGTGGAAACCCCGAGACTCAAGTTGCCTCTGTCGCTGTGTTTTGTGCCACAAGTGTACAATTCGGTTTGATTCGATTCAAAGTGATGATGATGATTTATTGTGACTAGCACCTTAGACTAGATTAGTGAACACCTCTGAAGGGTGTCAATTGTGTGTCTCGAATTGAGATCATTTTGAGTGGCAATTGAGAAATCGATTGCGATGCAATGTCCCTGTACCGGACAGACAGACACTTACGAGTCCGTAGTGAGAAAGCCTCAAGACCAAACCAGACAGAACCTACCTTTCTATAACCAGTCAGAGTCAAAGCCATAGCACCCATAGTAATGAAACGAGAATTGCGTGCTATTAGTTGTAGTAACATTAAAGTGTTATTATTAAGTATAGCGCGGCTCATAGAATAGCATAAAGTGAGCCATAAGTTAATAAAGTATAAAGTATAAGTAAAGTATAAAATTGCTGCAAAATAAGACAAGGCCGGCTAACCAGTGAGACCCTTGAGCATCCGCTACCCGTGGAAACAGAAAGCCATAACCAATAGGAGAGCACCATTTGTGGGTTAAGTTGCGATGGTTGAAGTCGTTCAAGTGACACATTGCATTGGCCTGAAGAGCAGGAGCAGCAGCAGCAGCAGCAAAAGTAAGACCCAAGTAGGGTTAAGTGGTATGTTTGGTAAGTGGAATAGGCAAAGACATTATAGTGGAATACAAGTTGTGGAATAGATACGTAATACATAAAGAGAACACATAGGAATTGTGTGTGTTTGTGTTTGTGATTGTGTTTGTCTGATTGTGTGTAAAGGCAGACAACTGAAAGGCAATAGTGAATCAAAAGTGGTCATATGTTGAGATTGTGTCTGTGTGACATGAGACGTATGACGATTGGGTTGAGATGCTGGAGAAGATTATCGAACTAGTGCTGCTACAGTTTGGTCTCGAAGTTGGCACATCAGGCGTGGAACGGGCCACAGAGCCAGAGGCACTGCTTGACTGGTTTGGCTAAGGTTCAGGTTCATTCTCGTCCTCCGCCTCTGCCACGACGTGTGTGTTTGTGTGTTGTGTTTGTGTGTAAAGGCATACAACAAATAGTGGTCAAAGGTCGTCATAATATGTTGTGATTGTGTCTGTGTGACATGAGATATGTTACGATTGGGTTGAGATGCTGGAGAAGGCCATTGCGCCCACAATTGGACCATAAAGTTGGCACATCAGGCGTGGGAACGAGCCACAGAAGGCCAGATGCACGGGCACCATGACTGGCTTGGCTAAGCTAATGATCGTCCTCAAGCACGTTAATTACGAACTTAGCAGCATGGTTCCATGTAGCGTTAAAAGCTATTGCGAACGTATTGAAATATCTCCTTCCAACAACTCCCCAACTATTCTTGCAGCTGACACATCCGTGTGCCTCTTTCGCCACATACAAGGCGACGGCATACTCCATGTAGTCCCACATCAGAGTCCGCTGCTCAACATGGAAAGAACGATTCTCTTGCTTACAGGCCTCAGTCAGCATGTAATCGTGGTCTTGATACTTCTTGGAGCTGCACAAAACAAAACAAGAGAGTGATTAGTTTAGTCACCAACAGTGATGAACAATAACAATGTACACTTGCCATTGGCATATTAAAATGGGCCGATCGCGCTTCATCTTAACTTGTCCTTTGGTCAGTCTGCCGAGTGTTCTTATGGAGAATGGCTGGTTATCGGCAAAATCGAAAAAGTCCGCCTTGATCACTTTCTCATGGAGATGATCGTAGAAGACTTTCACCGTAATGTAGTTGACATCTTTACGACGCACGTGCTGTGCGCTGCGTAGATCAAAGTGTTCAAATACATTCTCGGGCTGAAAGTTGGGAGAGTCGCATAGATCTATATATCTAACCCCAAAGAATGGCCGAAGGAGTGTGCACTTTTCGTAGCACTGGCGCAGAAGGTGAAGACTTTGGTCGCCATCCACAATTCCGAGCACCTCAGCAAGATCCATTTGTCGGGATGTGACACGGCCATCGGGATGGTGTGTGTCTGCTGCTGCATACAACTTGAGCCTTGGGTTCTCAACAAAGTCGGTCAAGCGAAGTTGTGAGTTTGGTTGGGGCAAACTACGACCAACAATTGCCCTCATCAGGTTGACCGAGGGGTCTTCAACTAGGTGTTCAGGAATCTCCTCATCTTTGTAGTCGAGAAGTTTGAGATCGTAGCGGGCATTGTTCTCCGGTCTAGTCTGTTCTTTGATGAATTTACATTCCGCGAAATCATTGTAGTCTTGGCCTTTGAAGAGTAGATCATGTTGCGGTACCCAGAGGGTCAAGAACTGAGAATCCTTCTTCTTCACCTCCTTCTTCTTTGCTCGTTTGCAAACCTTCATTGGTTGCTTGTTGGGCTTCGTTCGTTTGTTCTTGGGCTCTTTAGGAGCGAGGGTGGCTATTGGGCCAGTCGGAGCGACTGCTGGGCCATCGTGTGTCTCCTGAACGACAGTAGAAGCAAGGGTGGCTATTGGGCCAGTCGGAGCGACTGCTGGGCCATCGTGTGTCTCGTGAACGACAGTAGGAGCGAGGGTGGCTGTTGGGTCAGTCGGAGTGACTGTTGGGCCAACTTGTGTCTCCTGAACGACTGTAGTAGCGAGGGTGGCTGTTGGGCCAGTCGGATCTTCTTCGTTTTCCTCCTCTTCAGCCTCTACCAGCCGTGCCCCGAGGATGGCCAATACCTCAGGATCGCTCCCATTGTTTGGTGGAACTTTTGCCATCAATTCTTGAATGTCCGGATACGTGAACGGTTCGCCATTTTTGAGACGTTCGATAAATTCCTGAATCGCCTCGCTTGCGTCACCCAAGTCTTTACTATCCACCCATGTAAGCCCATACAGGTTGGTATGTTGGCGTATTTGATTGTTTTCATAGATGTCAAGGGTTCGTGTTGCTGTGCCTTCAGGTTTGTCTTGGGTTGAATAAAAGTCGCTATTAATGAATTGCTCGCGATCTTCTAGAAAGTGGAGTGACCAGTCCAGAGCGTAATCAGATGCGCATAATTTCCATTCTGGGGCATTGGAGATGGCTGTGCTGGCCGCTACGGAAGGGCCAGCTTGGGAGCCTGATGAGGAGCACGAGGGTCCCGCATCTTGAACAGGTACAGTGGCGCCACTGTTTGAGCCAGAAGGTGCGGCTGTTGGACGATCACGCTTGGCGCGCCTAGTTGAGCCTGTCGGAGCGGCTGTTGGACGATCACGCTTGGCGCGGCTAGTTGAGACTGTCGGAGCGGCTCTTGAACCAAGACGTGTGGAGCGCCTTGTTGCGCTAGTCGAAGCGGTTGATGGGCTAGTCGAAGCGTCTGTTGGGCCAGTCGGAGCGGCTGTTGTGCCAACTCGTGTCTCGTGAACGACTGTAGGAGCGAAGCTGGTTGTTGGGCCAGTCGGAGCGGCTGTTGTGCCAACTCGTGTCTCGTGAACGACTGTAGGAGCGAAGCTGGTTGTTGGGCCAGTCGGAGCGGCTGTTGTGCCAACTCGTGTCTCGTGAACGACTGTAGGAGCGAAGCTGGTTGTTGGGCCAGTCGGAGCGGCTGTTGTGCCAACTCGTGTCTCGTGAACGACTGTTGCAGCGAGGCTGGTTGTTGTGCCAGTCGGAGCGGCTGTTGTGCCAACTCGTGTCTCGTGAACGACTGTTGCAGCGAGGCTGGTTGTTGTGCCAGTCGGAGCGGCTGTTGTGCCAACTCGTGTCTCGTGAACGACTGTTGCAGCGAGGCTGGTTGTTGTGCCAGTCGGAGCGGCTGTTGTGCCAACTCGTGTCTCGTGAACGACTGTAGGAGCGAAGCTGGTTGTTGGGCCAGTCGGAGCGGCTGTTGTGCCAACTCGTGTCTCGTGAACGACTGTTGCAGCGAGGCTGGTTGTTGTGCCAGTCGGAGCGGCTGTTGTGCCAACTCGTGTCTCGTGAACGACTGTTGGAGCGAGGGTGGTTGTTGTGCCAGTCGGAGCGGCTGTTGTGCCAACTCGTGTCTCGTGAACGACTGTTGGAGCGAGGCTGGTTGTTGTGCCAGTCGGAGCGGCTGTTGTGCCAACTCGTGTCTCGTGAACGACTGTAGGAGCGAAGCTGGTTGTTGGGCCAGTCGGAGCGGCTGTTGTGCCAACTCGTGTCTCGTGAACGACTGTAGGAGCGAAGCTGGTTGTTGGGCCAGTCGGAGCGGCTGTTGTGCCAACTCGTGTCTCGTGAACGACTGTAGGAGCGAAGCTGGTTGTTGGGCCAGTCGGAGCGGCTGTTGTGCCAACTCGTGTCTCGTGAACGACTGTTGCAGCGAGGCTGGTTGTTGTGCCAGTCGGAGCGGCTGTTGTGCCAACTCGTGTCTCGTGAACGACTGTTGGAGCGAGGGTGGTTGTTGTGCCAGTCGGAGCGGCTGTTGTGCCAACTCGTGTCTCGTGAACGACTGTTGGAGCGAGGGTGGTTGTTGTGCCAGTCGGAGCGGCTGTTGTGCCAACTCGTGTCTCGTGAACGACTGTTGGAGCGAGGCTGGTTGTTGTGCCAGTCGGAGCGGCTGTTGTGCCAACTCGTGTCTCGTGAACGACTGTAGGAGCGAAGCTGGTTGTTGTGCCAGTCGGAGCGGCTGTTGTGCCAACTCGTGTCTCGTGAACGACTGTTGCAGCGAGGCTGGTTGTTGTGCCAGTCGGAGCGGCTGTTGTGCCAGGGATGCGAACTGAGGCGCCGATTGTTGATGCTTCTTGATGTCCAACTAGAGGAAGTCCTAATGGAGCAGCTTCAGATCCGCCGTGAACGTCTGGCCCAACATCTTGTGAGACGTCAGGTTCTTCTCGGGCCTGTGCCCTTGGTGGGGCACCATCCTCGGAGGTGTCCAAATCATCTCCCTATCCGTTTGGACATCTTGAAACGAACCAAGAGAAACAGACAGTTAGTGATGAGCTCAAATATCAAAAAATGCCTCGAACTTACACATCACACTCGTTTGCTAGTTACACATGTCAAGTGATGACCAAGTGTAAGATCAAACGACTAACCACTAGAAGCCCTAGCTATTGAGTACTTCACTGACAAGTCGTGTGCCATGATGCTGTCTCATTCATTGATAGTGTCAACCAACTCGAGTGACAACGATGGAGTGAGGGCAATTGGCCAGATTGGACTGAACACAGACGCGGGCACAGACACACACAGACACCGCACGAGCGGTAGACACACAGGCCGACACGCAGACGGCAACCGAGACCGATGGTGCCATCGACACGGCACTGTACATCTCGTATCCTCATGCCATGGTCCGTACTCCAAATGGACATCTCGAAGCTATCCTGGATCACACATCACACTAAGAGCACTGTATGCCTCGAACGGCATTTGCACACACACACACACACACACACACACACACACACAAACACACACAGACACACACACACACCGCACGATCGGTAGACACAGGCCGACACTCAAACGGCAACCGAGACGGATGGTGCCATCGACACGGCACTGTACATCTCGTATCCTCATGGCATCTTCACGGCATGGTCCGTACTCCAAATGGACATCTCGAAGCTATCCTGGATCACACATCACACTAAGAGCACCGTATGCCTCGAGCGGCATTTGCACACACACACACAAACACACACAGACACACACACACACACACACAGACACACACACACACCGCACGATCGGTAGACACAGGCCGACACTCAAACGGCAACCGAGACGGATGGTGCCATCGACACGGCACTGTACATCTCGTATCCTCATGGCATGGTCCGTACTCCAAATGGACATCTCGAAGCTATCCTGGATCACTCATCACACTAAGAGCACTGTATGCCTCGAATGGCATTTGCACACACACACACACACACACACACACACACAGACACACACAGACACACACACAGACACACACCGCTCGATCGGTAGACACAGGCCGACACTCAAACGGCAACCGAGACGGATGGTGCCATCGACACGGCACTGTACATCTCGTATACTCATGGCATCTTCACGGCATGGTCCGTACTCCAAATGGACATCTCGAAGCTATCCTGGATCACTCATCACACTAAGAGCACTGTAAGCCTCGAATGGCATTTGCACACACACACACAAACACACAGACACACACACACACACACACACACAGACACACACACCGCTCGATCGGTAGACACAGGCCGACACTCAAACGGCAACCGAGACCGATGGTGCCATCGACACGGCACTGTACATCTCTGTATACTCATGGCATCCTCATGGCATGGTCCGTACTCCAAATGGACATCTCGAAGCTATCCTGGATCACACATCACACTAAGAGCACCGTGCCTCGAGCGGCATTTGCACACACACACACACACACACACACACACACACACACACACACACACACACACACACACACCGCTCGATCGGTAGACACAGGCCGACACTCAAACGGCAACCGAGACCGATGGTGCCATCGACACGGCACTGTACATCTCGTATACTCATGGCATCCTCACGGCATGGTCCGTACTCCAAATGGACATCTCGAAGCTATCCTGGATCACATATCACACTAAGAGCACTGTATGCCTCGAACAGCATTTGCACACACACACACAAACACACACAGACACACACACACACACACACACACACACAGACACACACACACACACACACACACACACAGACACACACACCGCTCGATCGGTAGACACAGGCCGACACTCAAACGGCAACCGAGACCGATGGTGCCATCGACACGGCACTGTACATCTCGTATACTCATGGCATCCTCATGGCATGGTCCGTACTCCAAATGGACATCTCGAAGCTATCCTGGATCACACTAAGAGCACCGTGCCTCGAGCGGCATTTGCACACACACACACAACTCAAGCCAATCAGTGCCATGTGTTGTTGGCCAATTGGCTGTGCAACTTAGCAAAGTCACCGCGATGTGAACCACCACCATCGCCATCGCAAACGGCAATGCCTCGAGTCACATACGATCATTAAGCACAGAGCAACCAAGCACTCACACACATACTCTCACACACACACATACACACACACACATACACACACACACACACACACACACACACACACACACACACACACTCCCTTCTACGAAATTGCACACATTTAAGACTCACACTGCGGCGCCTATTTGCTGTACTACTACCACCAGTAATCAATCAATAATCTCTCACTTTGTTACTTTGTTGCAGCCTCTCTTTACACTTACCGCGACTTGGGTGGGGTTTAGACCAGTACCAGCGTGTCGATTGTGGGGGGAGGAAGCAACCACTTGGCACTAACACAAACAAACAAGCCAGACGAGCGAAGAGAGAAGAGGGAGAGCTGCAGCAAACAGCAGCTTGTCACAGCTGGACCACCTGGCGATCGAGCTAGCAGCACGTACCAGTTGTGTGTGTATTCAGTTCTCCGAATAGAACCAGTCTTGCCTGTCTTCGTTGACACAATCAGTGATTTGGATCGTTAGGGGGAGAGAACAGTGCAACGTGCACTTGATTGCAGTCACACAGTCGAACACAGAGAGCAGCGACGGCGAGGCTACTCGATCGAGGCAGGACGGACAGACAGACAGTCACACACAGGACAGCATTACACACAGACATGCCTTCTACACTAAAGCAGCATGGACATGAACTACAAAGGTGGATGTAGCATCCTTAAAAGTTCTGATTACTGATTTGATTGCGAATCATAATTCGAGAAAATGCGTTCACTAGACTTAGAATGCATTATTTGGTCATAATCTAGTGTTAGTTTATTTTATGAATCAATATTCGATTAGCTACGCAGTACGTTTGGCCACTATTGGCACACACACAGACTTGGCCGCTTGGTGGCCGCTTGGTAGTCGTGTTCGGTGTCGCATGGTAGTGAGCGCCTCGCTACGGGTTAGTGTCTACAACGACTACATACCAGCCTATCCCCAACTCGCGAGCTCCATCGAGCACACACACACAAACGACACGTCAATGCTCCGGTGCGTTCTCGTTTTGTGCTCGTTCTGCGCATACTAGTGGCACTGCTCAGTGTGCGCTTCGATTCCACTCGGACGGGTCGAGCACACCGCTGGTCGATTCGATTGTACTGTTCAATGATACGGCGGTCGCCGAGGCGTGTGCCTGGTGGTAGTGGATAGGACTGCAGGCCAACCACACTTGCCGCCATCGAGGTATCATATCAACTTGCGCACACGCATGAGGTTATACACAAAGTGTACATCCAAAGTTAAAACTTTTTAAACACCTAAGGTGTGGGAACGACCATAGCGGTGGGCGCTACCGCCCCCAGTTACTTGTACATTCACAGGAGTGCGACTGATCATAAAGTTCACAACGCGTTCTATGTATGTCAATGTATTGAACACATGTAAGGCGCCTTATTGAACGGTCGTTCAATTTGTCGTTTAATGTAATCTCTCAACAAATTACAATGTGTTTCGAATGGGAATGCGTTGTGAAACTTATTGAACGACTCGTTTTTGAGTAAATGATAGAGAAAATGATAGAATCGAGCGAATGTTTCAATTTTTAGACGAAATCGAAATTTGTGGTCTAAATCGGTCACTTGTGAAAGAGAAACTTCTGTTTTGAAAGTTGTGCTTGTTCTTGGCTTTCGTTTCTGTTAACCTTCACATGCCCAAGCACATCACACACAACTCGTGTCTGTTCTTGTTCTTTTTGGCGTTCTTGGTTTTTCGTTATTTTGTGAGTGGCGCCAAGTTTAGTTTACCTCGACGTTACACTCTCTCTCTCTCTCTCTCTCTCTCTCTCTCTCTCTGTTTGTCGCCATACGCCAACGCAACTCTACTCTATTCCATTGGGGGTGAAAAGCTATGAATGAAAGAGGGAAACAGACATCGACAGTCCAACTTCGGAAGTAATTTTTCCAACTCGGTGAAGACATCTCATCTCTACACATCTTCTTGTTCTTGTTCTTCACTACACCAGACACATTCAATGGCACACAAACACAGACACACAGTGGGACAGAAGAAGGCATTTCTCGATGTTATGAGAAAACAGAAACAGAAAAAGACTACGAGGACTGTGTTCAGTGTCGTTCAGTTCGTGTTTCGTTTTGTTGTTTCTGGCAATAGTAGTGCAATGCCTGGTGGGGGCTCGCACCTCCTCATTCTCATCTCTCACCTGACACTTCTTTGGCTGTCGTTGTCGTCGTACTCGTCTACAACTTTTCTGGTGGGATGCGAGTGACTTCCTTCGAACGCCTCAACTTTTGTGTGTGTGTGGCAACTCCGACACACATTCAGTGGCAACATATTCAGTGGTACATCTTTTTTGGCTACCATCCACCGAGCCGAACGGTTGTCCTCGCATACTCAGTAAATCAACTTTCACTTTCTTGTGTCCTCTCTTCTCTCTATCCCAAGTGACCATTCGTTAACCATCGTATACATCATATCACGACCACCCAACACCCAATACACCCAACCAAAATGCCTAAGCCCCTGGAAGAGCGTCTCCGGTTCCGCATTCTGCGCGCCGTTCTGTTTGTGTCGAATGTCACCTCGCTCATCATCGACCTGATGATCATCATCGGTGGCAAAAAGTTTGTGTCCCTCTTTGTGGACGTGCCCGATGCGGATCCCATCTCGTTGCGCATCTTTGCCGGCATTGAGGCGGTCATCTGTACGATAGCACTCATTGGCATCATTAGGCGTCACTTTATCACCGTGGCAGTGTACTGTGCCCTGCTCGTCCTCTATCTCCTCTGTGCTGCAGTGTTCACACGGGTGCCTGTGTTTTGGTTCTTCTTTCTGGGTGCCATACTCGCGACACTGGCCATTACATTTGCGTACATGCTCTACTTGGTGCGACAGAGACGACAGACCAATCCGTACAACATTTGATCGATCGACATGGGACAGGAAGAAGTAGGACAATGTCCCTGTAAGCTGCAGCCATGTACTGCAAAACCAAAAACGCGTTCACTCCCATCAAATCAAAGCTAGGACTTCCTCACTTAGCACATAAAGCGATCACAGTCCAAAATTGTCATTCACACAATCGAATCGCACAAGTCACTACTACTTTACCTTACGCGCTCGCATTATAATGTTCACACATCCACACTTTACTTTGCTATGTCACTAACTTTGCATTACTCAATAAATTCACTTAATTTATCTATTTGTTCGTTGATTTTGGGGGATCCACGGATTATAAGTAGCAGTAGGTGGTGTCCATTAGTCAAATTAGAGGTGGAATTGGTTCAAACCGTTATATCATCCTCATATGGTAGTTCATTGATTGATTGATTTACGAGTTTCCGTTCGTGCACAAACCTTGAATCCTTTTGGAATAGTCTCTCTCTCTCTCTCTCTCTCTCTCTTTCGCTCTCTCTCTCTCTCTCTCTCTCTCTCTCTCTCTCTCTCTCTCTTTCTCTAGCTCTACACATGTACATCATTCTAATTGTACATATATCGATTTGTTTGTGGCACTACACCACTAAGTACGGTACTTATGTTGCATTAATTAGTGTGCTTAGAGTGTTTACGATGTGTGCAAAGTGTTGCACCAGTGAAAGGACATCTATTCAAGTTTGGTATGTCTGTTTGACTGTGTCTGACTGTGTTTATGGTTGGCGGGTGGTTGTGTGCTTGTGTGTGTACGTATGGTCACACTCGATCAATTGAATCGATCCTTTTACTAATGGAAAGTAGTAGTCGAGATGTTGATGGTGCTGGTGATGATGATGGCACATTTCCTTAAATGGTCCACTCACTCAGTGCACATGCAATGTATGCAATGTCTTCGACTACTTCTGTTTCTGTTTCTTCACTTTTACTCGTTGTAGTTGGCAATGTTCCCTTCTCTCTCTCTCTCTCTCTCTCTCTCTCTCTCTCTCTCTCTCTCTCTCTCTCTCTCTCTCTCTCTCTCTCTCTCTCCCTCTCTCTCTCTCTCTCTCTCTCTCTCTCTCTCTCTCTCTCTCTCTCTCTCTCTCTGTGTGTGTGTGCACTATCAGTGTATATCGCAAGTTGTTCAATTAGTGCGACAAATAAGCAAACATGCCATGTCTTTAGTGTTAAAGTCCATCGTGTGTTTGACTGACTTTATGAAAGTATGCGATGATCAGTGCGAGTGCACACACACACAAACGCACAAAAAGAGAACAAACTTTGAATGTCACGTGAACATATGGCGCTATGCCATCATCATCTAAGAAGATGTTCATGTTCTTGTGGTGAAAGCAAAAGTGACTGTAAAAGTAAAGGAACTGAAGAAAAAAATGCAAAAACAAACTCGAAACAACAGAAAGACAATGAACATTGACACTAGCACATATGATTCGCTTTCTTTCCGCACTTTTGATTACAACAAGCAAAAACACAATTGAGTGCCATTGTGTTTGTGTGTTCGAATCGATGTTGAGCCAATTGATTGTTCCGTATCGATAAACACAAGTTCATGGCATACAACCGAGTACAAAGAATATTACTCATGTTTATTATGATTATTATAAGACAAACTTGTTATTATACCATTATTGTTTTGTGCATACAAAGAATGTATTTGTTCAATCCATATGTGTCAATTGATGCGCGTATGAATGAGGTTTTGAAAATGAGGGGAATACATTGAAAAGGAGAGAGTAGAAAATGAGATGATTATTAAGACTGAGTGCGGGTGATGCTGCAGCCAACTTGTGCATTCGCATCTAATCATTGCTTATAATGTGGCCTGTGTGCGAGTGTGTATTGATGGGTAAAATGGGTAATACTTTTTATACAATGTGGATTAAAGATCTGTCTGTATCTCACTTATAATTGAGTATTTGCATGCATAATTCATTCCAAGACTGACTAGACTAACTTACTGACTGGTTCGATTCTGTTTGACTCAGATTCGGTTTGACCAATTCGTTCGCTCACTCTCAGTTGAGCTTCTCTTTGTTCTGTTTGTTTCGTCTGTTTCGTTTTCGTTTCGATGATTTGCGTCCCTCTTGTCCTTCTGCTCCCAATTGGGTTTGGTTTTCTTGGCTTGGGCTTGTCGACTTGCTGGTTGAATCGGCTTTGTCCTTCAGGCTAGGCGTCTCAGCACTCAGCACGGCATTTGCGACTTGCTGCTGCAGTTGATACAGTTCTGCCTGTTTTGCTTCGAGTTTCGCTTCTGCTTGACGCTGCTTTCGCACCATAAAGTGCAGTGCCAGACGGGATAGTAGAATGCAGGTGAATGCTAGTGCGGGGTACATTTCTGGTTGGGTGGGTGTGGGTTTGGTGGTAGGTAAATGAGTTAGGTTATGGTTAGAATCGTCCGTATACAAAGCACACAAATCCACAAAAGGTTAGTTTACTGTTCACTTACTGTCAATCTCATCGTCGATCATCCAGTGCGTGTAAATCGCTCCAAACGTGATCGTAAAGAGGAACACATTGATGGCCAGTTTGATGCGATCGGGAAAGAAGGCCAACATAAGCCCCGTGACAATCTCAAGGTAGCCAATGGTCTGGCGGTACACTCGAGGCGACACTTTAACGCCCATTTGCTCGGCCAGAGGCACCACTTTGGCGTAACGCACAAAACTACGACGAATTTCACGGTGAATGTCTTTGTTGAGTGCTGGCGACAGTTTGATGAAGCCAATGAAGAAGAAGAACATCCCGAGGAAGAGTGACAAGGTGGTCAACACGAGGGAGGCGATTTGGGCCATGGTGGTGGTGGTGAGGGCACTGGGAGAGGATGAGCAATGGGATAAGGCAGTTGAGAGGGTCGAGTGATGATGCTGACCCGACACACACAGAGTGGAACGACCCGATGAGCACTGTGCACTTTAGTACGCTGGCCACTGCAGACAATGCATCACCAATGTGCAATGCAGAGTTGATAGAGTGCATTGGTCGCGTGCCGCGACTCGCTCACTCTACTCCTCGAGCGGTGCCGAGATGCGACCGATCTGAACCAACCAACGAAACGAACGGCAAAAACGAACGAAACGACCGAGCCAGAAATAGTAGTCGAGAGTGGCTGAGAATGCCAAGTTAAATGTGAACTCACTAACTGACTCACTGGTGGAGGGTGAGCCGAATGAGCTTACTACTCTGTGTATGTGTGTGCGTGCATGCATTCTCGCATGTATTCTCATGGTGTCGATTAATGTGCTAAAATAATGAGGCTAATCGCGCTAATGGTGGAGATGAGTTGCCAGAAGCACTAAACTACCAACTCGCCAAATTTGATTTGACAAAATGCCAAGTGCACACAAACAGAACTGTACCCCTGCATGCACACACACAGACACACACACAAAATGTTTGTGTTTTGGTCAGACCGTTTCAACCAGAGAGCACAGGTGACCATGACAACATGAACCGTTCAGGCTAGTCATTTGATTGCGGAAATGAACTGTCGAACTTAATGACAGATCTGCTCTCTCTCTCTCTCTCTCTCTCTCTCTCTCTCTCTCTCTCTCTCTCTCTCTCTCTCTCTCTCTCTCTCTCTCTCTCTGTCTGCTTCACTTCCACTCCCTCGAGTGCACATATTGATCTAAGCCAGTTTTTGGATTGATTGATTGAATTCGTGGTGTAATACGGTGAATGCGATGTACATTGTCGAATATGCCTCTGAATTTGTCAAAAAGTGATCTTGATCTACTGCTCACACAGCTAACCGAACGATTGGGCCAGTTGAGTAAGTGTTGTTGATTGTTTGAGTTTTTGTCATTGTGTTCGGGTTTTATTATTTGCATTTCGTCTCAATTTGGTTCACTCACTCACTCACTCACTCACTCACACAGAAGAGAACACTACTTCTACGTCTACTGTCCCAATGGAACAAGCGAACAATATCATCAATCCAGCTGTGTCACGCAATCGGATGATGGCCCCTACTCGGTCCGCCAAGTCAACCTCCATGTTCAATCTCGATCAGATAGATGATGTAAGTTTTGGTTTTGGTTTTGGTTTTGGTTTTGGTTTTGGTTTTGGTTTTGGTTTTGGTTTTGGTTTTGGTTTTGGTTTTGGTTTTGGTTTTGGTTTTGGTTTTGGTTTTGGTTTTGGTTTGGATTCGATTCCATTCCATTCGATTCCATTCCATTTGTTTGTTTTTGTTTCCATTTTTGACTAATTTGTCTGCCCAATTCAGTCACCTGACTTGAGCGGTCTCTCTGCCGTGTTCACCACCCCCAGCAAGCTGTCCAGTGGCAAAAGTATGCACAATCTTGTCCAGCCAGCACACTACAACAACATCACCAACAACCAGAACCAACAGCCGTGGACCCCAGTCATGAACAATGGCAACCTACATAACTACAAGGCAAGTCGCACCTCGACCAGCCACTCGTCACTGCTCAGTCCCATGAGCAGTGCTGCACTCTCCTCACACCTTTCCTACCCAAACGGAGCACCATCATCATCAGCCTCATCTGCTTCCTCAAGTAAATCAAACTCTCATCGCCGCTTTGTCCACTGCAAGAATCCGGACATTTCGCTCGAGTCACTGCTGGCGAAGCGACAGCAGGCGTGCGACTATCGACAGGATCTGGACCGGCAGGTTGAGCTGAAGCACCGGCGATTGCTGCAGAGCGCAATGGTGGAACGAATCAACGATGTGTTGCTCGACAAGAAGGTGGCACTTGAGCAGGAGCACATGAAGGAGGAATTCGATCATGAACATCCGGGCTATAAGGACAAGTCACTGTTGGGCACTTTCGATCACAAGAACTGTCACAAGGCTGCACACAAGTCGAGTGATCCAGTACTGCCGCAAGTGCCTATTGTAGCGCCCAGCACAAGTGACACAACAACTAAACACACAGCAACTAAACCTAAACCAAAACCGAACAAAGTCGAACAAACAGTCCAACAGCCGACAACAAAACTGACTCATTCAGTGAGTTCAGTACACACACAAACCGACGACTCCCTACTGATGGGACTAATCAGCGAACTGATGGCCAGCACTTCACTTGATAACCTTCCACGGGGTGGCTCACTGAAGCGGCCAACCAAATCAACTAACTCGACCAGCAGCAGCAGAACTCGAACTAAAAGTACGGACCGTGCGGCAAGCAACAACAAGGCGGCAAACATGAAATCGACCATATTTAGACGCAAATAACACAAACAAACACACACAAAGTGTATTACATTTAATCGAATGACTATTTTGGTGCAATCAGCATATTAGCTTAACACAGTTCAAATCGTAATGTTAATAATCAATTAGTAGTATTAATAAAAGACAATATATAAAGTATAGTAGTGAGTATATCGAATAGTAGTTTGTTCGTAAGTTGAGTTGATCAAAGGGTGCTGCATTCAAAGTAGTAGGCTAAGGTGTGAGTGATTGTGAGTGATTGTGTGTGAGTGATTGTGTGTTTGGTCCGAGCAAGTGGAAGCAAAAAGTTGAGTTGAGTTTGAGCTGGTCCTAAGGCAAACAGATTAATAATAACTAGATCATCACATTTTGGGTGCACGACAAGGCATCATCATCGAGGCAAAAGACTGTCATCATCATCATCATCATTCGAGAAAGACTTCGTGGTTTGGTTCGCGGTTTGGTTCGCGGTTTAGTTCGCGGTTTGGTTCGAGATTTAGTTCGCCGTTTAGTTCTAAGTTCGCGTTTTGGCTGATCAGTAGACTCCGATTGAGTTCCACAATCGAGTGTGCCAGTACGAAGCGCTTCCAGTCGACAAAGTCGAACATGACAATGTTGGGTCCAACGGTTTGGTCTGGGCCGCCAAGTACCAACTTCTGTTCCTCTTCGGTGTGAGTGGCTTCTTTGGCGCCGCCACCACCACCACAACGGTCACCGACAATCAGTTGGTACAGCAGATTGTTCGCTTTGATGGTCAGCTTTGACTCGAGTGAGCCAAACAGATTGCGCACCACATAGCCAGTGTTGGGTGTGAGTACGCCCTGTGTTACGAACAGTTTGCCCACTGGTCGATTCAAGATGTTTGTCTCGAGGAAGAGTCTCAGTTCGCGTGGGTCACGAGTGTTAGGCCATGGATTGGGCAAATGGTCAGTGGACCACAGGAACTTGGGGCACTGGTCCTGGAATGCGTTTCGATAGAAGACAAACACCTGCTCACCCGCTGACCAGAGTGACAGCAGTGAGTGGGTGCGCTCGCCGGTGATGACCAACTTGTCGCGATAGGTCACAATGAGCAGTTCGTACAGTCGTCGGTGGTCTGCCTCAGTGCGAAAGTTGTGCACATGCTGAAAGTCCAAGATGAGCACCTCCTTTGGGTACTTGGCCGCGAACTTGGCCACCTGCTCCAGCACCTCCTCAAGTCGTGGACCGTAGAAGTTGTGACAAATGTAAAAGTGTCCATCCTCGGGTCGTATGGCCACACGAATGTCCAGGTAACGAATGCCACTTTCGAGCTGCTCGTAGATGCTCAACCGCTGGGTGACCGAGTAGCGGGCAATCAGTGGATAGGTGATCAGCTGGAAGGCGTTCAGCAGCCAGTTACGCTGCAGATCGGGCCGGTCCATTGAGAAGCCAAGTTTGGGATAGAGACGATAGGCGCCAGAGTCGTGAGAACCTAGAAAGCACAAAGGTGAGTGACCAGAACGGTGGTGGCATGCCGTGAACATACCTGGTATGAAGAGATTGTGCAGGGGCACCTGCTCCAGGGCAGTGGACTCGAGAGTGGACATCCAAGTGGACAAGTGACGAGGCGTACCGCTCTCCTCGTTAGGTTTGCCTTTCGATTTGAACAGTATCGAGAAAGGCATTACTCAAAGTGGACTAGAAGTGGTTCAGCAGCACAAAAAGATGACCAAGTGGATCGAGTGGATCGGGTGGACCGAGTGACAGAGTGGACCGAGTGGACCAAGTAGACACTGATAACTAGTGACGATGTCTTTTGGCTGCGGCGGTGGTAAGGGCGGCGGTGGTCAAGGCGGTGGAGATGTGTGCCTCGGACGAGATCTGTCAGTATATCGATCGAGGGTGTGAGTGAGTGGGTGAGTGAGTGTACGTCTGCAGCAGTGCAATGTCAGTGCAATCAAATACGACGAAGAGGAGCAAATGTGACTGGACTACTACTTACCAGAAGTGATATAGAGTGAAGAAGACGGTCCGCGCGGTGCAGGAGCACCGACGTCACCACAACCAGCACAGCAGCAGCAGTCAGTGCTCACGACCAGTCAGTTCGTTATCCGAATTGGTCCCAGTTCATGACACTTCACGGCCACAGCAGCACCAGTTGGTGGCGATGGTGGTGAGTGTTATCGTCAATTTGGTGCAAGTGACTGACTGACTGACCACAACAACAAAATGCAGCAATCGAGTGCAATGATAGTGCGCAATGATCAATGCAGGCACTAGTCACCACGACTACGACGACAACGACCACGGCCAATGTGTTGGTGATTGTGCCAGTCGAGGCGCATTGTGCCTGTGTGTCGAGTGGCGAGTGCAATTGCAAACATCTGTGCTCACTGCAGTGATCGTATGTTCGTGTATGTGTGCTGCTCAGTGGCTTTAGCTTGGCTTGGCTGTGCACTCAACTGTGCGCCTAATCCCAAAAACAGTCACAATCAGTCACTAATGACCATTGACACTTAATGGCCAATGTTCACTAAGTACGTCTACTCTCTTAAATATAGCTAATCTCACCATATCTAGTCTACAAATCTGACAAGATGGGCATAATCACAAAATGCACCACTTAAGCCGGCCATCGATAGTAGAGACAGCTGGTGAGCAGCAATCAAACTATTTATGGGAGAGAGATGGATGGCCAATTGGCCGAGCCGCCAAGCGACACAGTGAATTAGCCTAATTGACTTTAATGTTTTAATTATTTAGGCTTATTAACGAATAATTAGAATAGCTAACTAGAGAAGGGAAATGTCTACTTCAGAAGCTAATGAACTAGTCAGTGAGTCAATGACCAAGGCTTGGTAGTAATCGAAGTAGTTAGACATTTTCTCTTCGACTTAATTCCGTTCGGCCGCCATACGATATTTAGCATTTTTGAGCTTTTTAGGCAAGTTTTCCCATTCGAAATTAAACATGATTATGACTCCGAACAGTTTGGCACAACGTTCCTTCGGTGAAGAACTGTCTCAGTAATGCGCCATTCGGCCAACTTGTACTTCACTTGTATTCTCGTTCGAATTGCCATTTCAGAACATTTGCACAAATATGTTACATATTCCTAAAGGTCATGTCGGGTAATTGAATGTAAACACAAAACATTCTATGTGTGTTTAATGATGAATGACGCAATCAATGTAAACACACAGACACAATTCCAAGGGTAAACACACTCAACCAAGAATGCATTTAGTTGTTGTCCCTACCTAGTAGGCCTATCCATCATAAGTGAATTTATGCATTCGAGTGCCAAGTTAGCCAACCAATTAGCACTTCAGTGTGCTAATGTGCACACCTGGCCACAGTGACGCACTTAGGCAGGCACACTATTTCGACCCTTTACCTTTGTCTACTACGATCGGTGGCCCCATGGTTAGGTGTGCGAATGAGTGTGTGAGTGTGTAAGTGTGCGAGCTCGTATTGTGCCTTCTGAGCGCTCGGGCCTCACTCGTTGTTGGTGGTAAGAAGTAAGAGGTACTGTACTAGTCGCACTGTTCGCCTCTGTCCTTCACCTAGACCTTGCATGCCACCGAAATCGAGTCACTAATCTGTGATCCTATCTCCAATCTGTTCATGAGCTCATCTGCAATCCAGTCACATTCATTCCATGCAATGCTATCATCATCATCATCCACATTAGGCATTGCGTCACTCACACTCCGCTCGATCAATTGTGCAGTGTCACAGTAGACACAGCCAACTTGTCAGCACCACCAAATCAAAACAACAATCCTCACACAAAATCACACAAGCACACACAAGCACCATCCTGTCGTTATCATCTCCAGCCCAACCATCACCACCGCCAAGTGCCATTTGGCAGCCGAGTGTAGTGTAAAGGTCTGTCTCCCTGACGGTAAGATATAAAGCAAATTAATGCATTTGTGCATTTTCCTTTATCGTTTGGTTCTATACTTTAGTTCAATCGTTGTTCATTGTAATAATAATAATTAGCATTTCATTATTGCCGAGCTCTCTCTCTCTCTCTCTCTCTCTCTCTCTCTCTCTCTCTCTCTCTCTCTCTCTCTCTCTCTCTCTCTCTCCTCTCTCTCGCTCCTCTCTCTCTCTCTCTCTCTCTCTCTCTCTCTCTCTCTCTCTCTCTCTCTCTCTCTCTCCCTCTCTCTCTCTCTCTCTCTCTCTCTCTCTCTCTCTCTCTCTCTCTCTCTCTCTCTCTCTCTCTCTCTCGATGAGTCACTAATCGAATATTCTCTCACGCAAAGCAATGAATGTTTTCTGTCCGCACGCAATTGCACTTTTACGAGCATTTTATGTTCAAGCCGTGAGCCAACACAACTAACTAACTCACTCACCACTGCACACAATTGCACACACAGCACACACACGATTCCATCCGCCGCTCGTTTTTTGCACTTGAATTGCACTGTGCAGTACTTGAGGCACACTACTACTCGTTGTATTGTATTGTCGCTGGTTTGGTATATAAAGCGGTCGGTGCTGCTTGGCATTAGCTCTCACTTGCATCACTTCGCGGGATAGATCTATTCTTGTATCGAGTGTGAATCTTCATCTCTTCACTATGTTTTGTGTGTTTAAGTGCGCGAGATGATGATGATGAACATTGATGTCATCATGCCAACTGACTGGCTAACTAGCCACAACACTAACCATTTACTCGATTACTCGAGGTACTCAAGAACCGATTTGTTATTATCGAGCTACCTCGGTACACCAATTACCACCAATTCATTCTACATCGATTTCTACTAGTGTTGATCATTGTGTCGTTGTGTTCATGTGTTTGAGTGTCCGCCAATTTGTGCGCCTTCTCTCTCACATACGGCAAAACACTGCCTTTTGGTGGTAAGTCTGTCTGTCTGTCTATTATCTCACTGAGTTGTCAAGGTTTTCGTTTCGTTTTAATTCGGCGCCTCAAACACACAAAGCCACAAACGCCGATCGATAACCAATAATACAGTAAACTAGAAGTAGTGGCGAAGTAGCTTATCTATCGTATACATTGACGTGCGCGCATTTTAGGAAATAAACGAACTTTACTTCATTCACTCACTCGCTCGTACACACACACACACACACACACACACACACACACACACACACACACACACACACACACACACACACACACACACACACACACACACACACACACACACACACACACACACACACACACACACACACACACACACACACACACACACACACACACACACACACACACACACACACACACACACACACACACACACACACACACACACACACACACACACACACACACACACACACACACACACACACACACACACACACACACACACACACACACACACACACACACACACACACACACACACACACACACACACACGGAAACCAAAGTGATCGACTTGCTCACGATGCTTGATCATCAGCATCAGCATCGTGCTCATTATAATCACACATCGCATACACAGGGTTTCTGGTTGGTTGGTAGTGATCGATTGAGCAATGGGTGGAAATACTCACTTTGTCTATGTGAGATAATATAATATTTGAATATATCGTAGAACAACAACACACACAGAGAGAGAGAGAGAGAGAGAGAGAGAGAGAGAGAGAGAGAGAGAGAGAGAGAGAGAGAGAGAGAGAGAGTCTCGAAACCTTCACTAGATCGTATTACTCTCTCGTATTGCCTAATCCAATAATAATCTAATCTCAATCGATGAGCTGACGAGTGAAGTGAGAAAATACCACAATTCAAAGTGCACTCTACATTACATTGCATAGCACACACACTCATTCACTCTCATCTCAATGCCAAGTAGACCACCATTCGATTTGCCTGATGTTGGTGGTCGTGGCGATGATGATGAAGTCACTGATTCATCGTCACTCGACTTTGCTCGCTTCTACTTGGGGCGAAAGTGTTCAAACTAAATGTGCCGCTGTTCGCAATTAACGAACGAGTAACGAGAGTGCTGCTGAGTGAGTTGTGTTGTGTTGATATGTCTCGACTAGTTCACACACACACACACACACACACACACACACACACTCACACATTCACATGTCGAACGAGTGTTACGAGTGAGCCACATGACTACGATGATGATGACGACGATTGGCGGTGGTGGACTTGACTCGATTCGACTTGATCGAACTCTCTAACCAAACACAGACACAGACATTCTCATCATCAATGCACCAATCAATGCACTCTGTTGATGATGATGATGATTTCATCTTTTTGTCACTCACTTTCTTATATAACTGTGTACCTTCTTCTTTCGCCCCTTTAGATATATCAACATTTATACTGGATACAACAGAACTCATTGCGTTCTCCCTCTCACTCAATTGGCTTTGTATCTTCGATTACTCGAACTTTGTTCTTTTCTGAAGTTACACGAATCACTCACTCAACTCCTTTCACCTTACCTAAATCGAATCTATCTGTGTGAAGGTTGTTGTGTCTGTCTGTGCATACACAACCACCAATCTGTCTGTTTTTGTTAGTGAACCTATTCGGTTTCGTCTCGTGGTTTCATGTACGTGAGTGTGCAGTATTCGGCCAAGCAGTACTCGGTGGTTCGATAATTGTCCACACTGCCAATCAGCAGTATCATTCAGCCACACAGTCAAATCACTCACACAACCAGGCGAATCTAATCTAATCGCGTCAAGTGATTCTAACTAGCGCTACACGTACATTTGTTCAATTTTTTGCATGTCACTCAGCACAACCGCAGCAGTACTTCACTTCAATCACTTCTCAGTGCCTTTGTGTGTTTATATACGACTTGTGAGTGCTCGACTCGACTGTGATTTCACTTTTGTGTTGTGATCGATCATTCAACAGCTCGCTCGCTCTCTGCCTGCACACACCCGTAACGAGTACATTGTATTTGGTGTTGTCTGCATTGCAAACTATTCTCCACTTTCTCCAACTCTCCTGACCTTACACTTTACTATGGTGGACAACAGCAATCCACAGCTGTACCCCTCCTCCAAGTTGTCCTCCTCCCTGGACCGAGTCAACAATTTGCAAGTATCTAGTCTTCATCATCGTCACTCTGCGCCCTCGTCGTACAATTCGTATCGAAACAACAACAGTAACAGCAATAGCAACTCTGCGGCCAATAGCAGCAATCCTGAGCACAGTCAGCACTCTCACCACCATCACCACCACCGCCACAGCCATCACCAGGAGCAACGCCGTCAGTCACTGGTAGAGTGGCTGCAGTACCTCATTCTGTTCATCTTTACCTACTTGAAGATACTGCTCGTGCGCTTCTTTCCCTTCAGTGCCTCAATTTTAAGTCACTTTATTGACATCGAGTCAGTGAGAAGCAGTGAACATCAGCGAGCCCAACAGGAGCAACAGCAGCAGCAAGCAACGAGAAAGTTGTCAGTCAGCCAAAGTCAATCTCGATCTCCTGGTCCTGGTAATAGCTCCGCCAACAACAACAAGTCACTGGTTCAAAGTCAAACTTCGACTTCGTCCTCGGTCGCCTGTTCTCGACCTTGTTGCCGATCTCGATCTGTGAGTGGCAGCAGTGAGACTCAGCAGTACTCCTCAATAGACGACCTCGTGCAGGATCGATACAAAGCGAAGCGAACCCTGCTGTTGCCCTTTCCCTTCACCATTTTCCCCTTCAGTTTGGTGAACTTGATTACCGGAAAGCTGTTCAGCGTGAATCGACTGGTGAGCCTGTCCCGTCTTGGACGCTACTACAAGACAACTGTACAAATGCGTGAACGATTCCGTAACATGTTCCGCTGGCGGCCAACCTCCACGGAGGAGTTGGATCAGGCCGAGCAGAAGATTCTCTCTCGTAAGTTTGGGTTTGGGTTTGGTGTTGCGTTTAGTTCTAATGTATTTTGATTGTTCCAACTAGATCTGAAATGTCCCTACAAGGGCTACTATGTGGACATTGGCAAGGGCTGGGACCTGGAGCATGTTCTGATGTGGACATTGGAAGTGCCACCCAAACAGGGTGCCACTGACTCGGCCGATCGAACTCCGCTCAGTTCGACTCCGCTCAGTTCGACCCCACAGCAGAAGACCCAACCCGAGTTGAACCAATTTGTGCCCTCCCAGTTGCAGGGTCTGCCCCTGGTGATGGTGCATGGCTTCGCCTCGGGTGTCGCCCTGTGGTCACTCAACCTGGACGAGCTGTCTCTGCACGGAAAGCGTCACCTGTTTGCCTTTGATCTGCTCGGCTTTGCCAAGTCATCCCGTCCCAAGTTTACCTTTCCCAAGTTCCACGGACTGACTCAGTTGCAGCAGTCGAAAGCGGAGGCCGAGGCCATGGAGGAGTACCTGGTGGACAGCATTGAAAAGTGGCGGCGGGCCATTGGTCCACCACTGGAGGACAAGTTCGTCATGCTCGGTCACTCGTTCGGTGGCTATCTCGCTACGGCTTACGCACTGCGCTACCCCGATCGAGTGGCTCATGTGATACTCGCAGATCCGTGGGGCTTCCCACCAGACTCACACTCGCGCAACATGAGTGGTCAAGTGACCTCGTCGCGGCAGTTGCCCTTCTGGTTGCAGTTTGCCGGTAGACTCTTTCTCGACATTTTGACTCCACTCGCCGGGCTTCGAGCTGCTGGACCATGGGGACCGAAGATCATCAACACTCTCCGACCTGATTTAAAGAAGAAGTTCTCTCGACTCCACGGTGGTGATGGAACGACCAGGACTATTGAGGGTGCCGACAACGATGCCGACATCTCCTCAACCTCGACGGACGATGGCACGGGTGAGGCTGGCGAGGCGGGGCCCAACGACATGATCACCAACTACATCTACCACTGCAATGCTCAGTGTCGGCCCAGTGGTGAGATTGCCTTCAAGAAGCTGTGCACCCACACGGGCTGGGCTCGAATGCCAATGCTCGAGCGAATCATCGAACTGGAGCCTCACATTACACTGAGCTTCATCTATGGATCGCGCAGTTGGATCGATCGGCAGTCGGGCTTCCAGGCCAAGTACATCCTCGCAACGGCGGCCAACTCGGACTCGGCCCTGGCACTGCCCAATCCGAACAGTAGTTCCGATGATGAGGACGAGGAGGCCGAACGGGTGAATGTGCACATTATGCAGGGCTCGGGCCATCACGTGTATGCGGACAATCCGGACGAGTTCAATCAGCTGGTGATGGACATTTGCACCGAAATTGATTTGCAGATGCTGCAGGCTGCCATGGAGGAGAGTGGTAATGAACTGGAGTGGGAGGACGATGACGACAGCTTCCTGCAACAACAAATTGCTGCAAGTGGAACTGCTGGAGGAGGGGGTGGAGGTGGTGGAGTGGCTGGTGGACTGGTACAAGGCACTGGTGGTCTCATTGGCGGTAGCACTCTCACTCCGAGTTGGTTGCTCGAGAACGGTGGCACCGAGAATTTGGTGTACAATCCAATTACGTCCAATTCGAGCCCTTCAGGCAATCCTGGTTCGCCTTCATCGAAGCTCGACCATGTCCCTGAAGAGGACAGTTACTAGTAGTAGAAGTGTATGAGCAATCCCGTAAATTGGATTACAGTTACCGAACTACCTTTGTGTTTAGCCCATCTTATCAATTTATCATTTTATCTCATCTTTCTTTCTTTCTTTCTTGTTCTTGTTCTGGTCACCAATTAGACTTGCACTTACATGTTACACACTTTCTCATTTCGCTATTTCCATTATTATAACACTCTCGTGGCTTATCGCGCTTACAAATATTATTTGTTTTATATTATCTTGATTAATCACTACTTTTAGTAATGTTGCACTTGTTTCTATTGTTACTATTAATTGAACATTGTGATGATCACTGGATTGTTGAACTGTGCATGATGATGATGATAAGTAAACATTTATTTATGTCACTAATCGAGTCGAGTAGTAATCAAGAAGTGGAACAGAGTGCCTTCAATGTACGCATTGGGGGCAATGAAATGCAGAACAAGATCACAACATTATCAACATGATGATGATGATGATGCACTTGCCATAGATCGAGTATTATCGAGATAGTTTTGGGTTTTTATGGATAAGATTGTCGAGTGTTTCTGGTTGAAGTGGACGCGGTAAAGGAATGAAAGATACTCGAAAATGGTCATAGAACCACTCGAAAAGTGAACAAACAATCGAATTTCATCATCATCATCATCAACGCAATCATCGAATCTAATCAATCGAGTGCATCAAACCAAAGTGTCGCATCGTGCTCAGAGTTGACACACTCTCCTTCTTAATGATGAATGCTATATATTGTTTGTGCACATTTTGAATCATGAGATAAAGACAAAGTACACACAAACAAACAAACATCAACAACAGACTGGCTTCGAGTACGTTTGTTCTACTCTTGACTGCTTATCAATTCGATTGCACACAAGTTCAATTAGTTCAAGCTGATGGTTCAAAGTTCGGGTTTGGAGACTTGTGCTTGGTAACTAGTGAATTGAGGTTTCTAAGGAGGATCATGCACGGCATGAGAGGCAGAGAGAGAGAGAGAGAGAGAGAGAGAGAGAGGGCGAGAGAGAGGGCGAGAGAGAGAGGGCGAGAGAGAGAGAGAGAGAGAGAGGGCGAGAGAGAGAGAGGGGCGAGAGAGAGAGAGAGAGAGAGAGAGCGAGAGAGAGAGAGAGAGAGAGAGGGCGAGAGAGAGGGGCGAGAGAGAGAGAGAGAGAGAGAGAGAGAGAGGGCAAGAGAGAGAGAGAGGGCAAGAGAGAGAGAGAGAGAGTAAATAATCAATAACAACGTATATGTTTATTATTACGTAAAGATTTACATGATCATCATCATCACCGGCTCAATAGATAAAGTTTAAATATATTTAAATAGGTGGATGGGTGTGTGTGGGTTTAAATAGAGTAGAGTGACATGTTCGGTTGACAAAGTCAAAATAATTCGAACAAACAAACAATAATTAGAAATAAATAAATGAGAAACACGCAAGGGAAGTGTCAATTCTTGCTGTTGATGGATACCGACACGGGAGGAAAGACACATTTTGTGTTGTTGTGTAGAGAATATAGTAAACAGTAATTCGAAATTCGAAACTCGGTCTGTTGGGTTGATGTTTCATCTTTGGTTGTGCATTCGAATTGGATTGAATGAGAATGAATCGCAAAGACCGACCAATCGTCGTGAGAGTAGGAGAATCTGTTCGAACTGATTCCGAAACGAAACGAATTCAGTTTACAGTCGGAAGTTTTCTCGGTCTAAATAATGAAAAGATTAGTATTTGAACAAAATTCAATTGTTCGACTCACAGTGTTGGGGCGAGACCACCACGGAGCTCATCCTAGCCTCGGCCTCCTTCTGTTGTGCCTTCTGTTGGATCTTTTGCAACTTGGGCAGATTCACATCATAGTCACCGACAATGTCAATGGACTTGGACTTGCGACCGAGACGCTTCTGTAGTCGGTATATCAGGGCAATCACACAACACACAGCCAACATTGAGAAGGCGTACAGGAAGGGGAACAGCCATACTTTACGGAGTTGCTGGGTAAGGAAGGAAGGAAGATTAAGATTAGAGGAAGAAGAATTGATTGAATACTAAATGATATTGTCGATATAAATGTTGTCCAATGATAGACGCTCAATGTTGATCGCTTGTTTGTTATTGTCAATTCAAGGCTCAATAGACTGTGTCTGTTTGTGTTGTACATGCAAAGTGACTGTCTATCCTCCTGACAATAGTCTCGTTTTACGATAACCTTTAGCCTTGAGTAATGTATTGTATAATTCGTGTAACATTCGTTCAATGTCAATCGTCTTGCCATTCAAAGTCTGTCATTTCCTGATGTTATATTGCTGCACTAACAAGCAAGCAAGAAAGACCGTTAAAACCAATTTCAAGGATTGTACATTTCAATTATCTTCTTCTCCTGAGACAGTTTTAAGCATGGACGCCAAGTGTATCATTACAGACTGACTGACTGTTTTGTGATATAATTAAGATTATGTGTCTTAATAATGGAGGTCGTCTTGTCAAGTGAGCGACTGTCAGTGATGATGTCTCCATTTCTACTTTGTCATTGTGCTCAGTGTTTGACGACTGTTTTGAAGAGTTTTAGTTATATTAGAACCTTCGTATTGATTCGAGTGAAAGTGATGATGGGCACAAGTCATCGTGTGTGTGTGTGTTATTAATAGAAAATCGAGGCAAAGGGACATTGGCTTTTCACTCTCAAGTGATGACCACTCCTGACTCTGAAACGAGCCTCTGTCTGTGTTCGTTGTTCATGTTATTATGTAAATTATGATGAACACTAAACGTTGTCTCATCAACGTTGTGGCCACTGTCAGCCGACACTGAACATAGACTGAGCATAGAACATAGAACACATCTGTATATCGCAAGCCTGACCTTGGCGTGTTTAAAGGTGATTTAGATAAGATGCATTAAACTTGAACGTTCAATTAGTGAGAAGAGCAAAGAAGAGGAGTGATGGGAGAGTGAAGACAAATAGAAGTGGCACACACAGGCACCATCAAATTGACCACTAAATGCTCACAATTAACGATGAGCGAGAGACATTGAATAATTCGATGTTCGCACCGTTCCACTCCCTTGTTCACATTGCTCACTTTCACTTACTCGTGTATGTTCGTGTTTGTAATCATTTAGATAACGTATTTCGAGAACGTGTCTGTGTACTACTACAACAATTTCACTGTAGTTTAAGGTCAGTAATGTAATGCGCTTGTAATGTCAGTTGTGCGATAAGGTGCGCGCGCGTTTGAGGCTATTTTGAATAACATAAATTAAAACTTAAGGTTCAGTGCCACAATTATACGATCACACGCACACACACGAATGTTGCATTGTTGTTGTCTTTCATCAGACTAAGATCATCGAACTGTTAGTGCCATTCGATTGTGCGATCATTTGCGACTTATTGTGTTTTGATTATTGATTGCATTGATAATTAGTTGAATTAGTTGAATATTCAATTAACAAACTATTTATCAATTTGCATCTGATTACTGAGCGCATATGCAATAACTTTTAAACAGACTCAACACTTACCTCGAACGGGAACGAGAGCGTAATGATGGTGAGCGCAGTGCCAACATTCTGTATGCCGGCTTCAATGGCAATTGTTCGTCGAATTGGGTATGCGAGACCGAAGATGGAAGCGGCACCGAAGCCCATCACTAGACCGAGCAGTGGTAGGAGAAATTCGGCCAAGTACAGGGACGCCGGTACATCGTTGAAGATGTCCGGAAAGATGAACACCTCCAAGGTTTGACACACCACGATGATAGCGAAACCTGCCACACTGCCCACCTGTGTGAGGATGAAGATGAGGATGAGTTAGCGTAATAAAAAGAAGAGTAAAAGATGTGAGCAAGGGAAAGTGTGCTCGTATGTGTACTCGAATGGAGGTCAAGTAACACTCCACGAGTAAAACAACCAACCAACAAGCAAGGACATCACTTCACTGTTGATTGCTATTTTTGTGCCACCCTTGGAACTCGAGAACTGACGATGATGATGATGCGCTTTCTTAGAAGCAATCGTCCAATGAGTTATATTTAGTGCAATGACACTTAAGACATATACAAATGCACTTCTTACTACTAAAACTATTTCGATTCGTATGCAACACAAACTTGTGTGCGAACTTACAAACCCTAAAAGGAACTAAAACTATTGGGAAATATACTTTCGATTATTGTAAATAATAACGACTAACTGAGTTATTGAACTCGGATGTGAGCGCGCTAAGCACAAAATGGACAGAACTGGAGCAGAATTGTAAATGTAATTACATCAATTCAAGTGAAACTGCCTCTCAATGAGTGGAAATGTTGAACATACGAAGGATTGCGTTCCATCTTTCTCAATTTCAATCGGAAATGAACTTATTGTGGGTCAATAGTGTCCCACGAATACAAAAACAGACAGACAGACATACCTGAGTGAGAATGGGCGCCACTTTGGGCAACTTCCAGTTGACCAACATTCCAATGCCCACAGGTGTAGTCAACGACAACAGTGAAATGGTCATCTTTCCGTATGGAATGACCAATGCATCGGTTTCCAGGTTGCGGCCATACAGCCACACGTTCAGTGGCATCATAAACAGTGCGACCACCGTGGAGAATGAGGTCATCGTTACACTACATTGAAAGAAAGAGAGAGGATTAAGGTTAGAGAACGAATTCACACATGAATCGAAACGGACGAACAGAAAGGTCGATCGTATGAGCAAGAGAGAGAGAGAGAGAGAGAGAGAGAGAGAGAGAGAGAGAGAGAGAGAGAGAGAGAGAGAGAGAGAGAGAGAGAGAGAGAGAGAGAGAGAGAGAGGGATGAGAGAGAGAGAGAGAGAGAGAGAGAGGGAGAGAGAGAGAGAGAGAGAGAGAGAGAGAGAGAGAGAGAGAGAGAGAGAGAGAGAGAGAGAGAGAGGAGAGAGAGAGAGAGAGAGAGAGAGAGAGAGAGAGAGAGAGAGAGAGAGGGGAGAGAGAGAGAGAGAGAGAGAGAGAGAGAGAGAGAGAGAGAGAGAGAGAGAGAGAGAGAGAGAGAGAGAGAGAGAGAGAGAGAGAGAGAAAGAGGGATAGAGAGAGAGAGAGAGAGAGAGAGAGAGAGAGAGAGAGAGAGAGAGAGAGAGAGAGAGAGAGAGAGAGAGAGAGAGAGAGAGAGAGAGAGAGAGAGAGAGAGAGCAAATGAATGAAAGAATTGTCATACCTGAGAGAAAGATCTCCTTCGAGGAAGTAAGCGAATATGTTCGAGGTGACACCGCCTGAGTTTGGACAAAAGTGAATTAGCAATTGAGTAAACTCATAACCCAACAAAAGGACAAAACAAAATGTACCTGGTGAACAAGCCAAAATGAGCAGACCAGTGGCGTGCAGTGGGTCCATACTGAAGGCATAGATGAGACAGAAGGCGGCAAATGGCAGCAGCACAAATTGGGACAACATGCCAATGATGACACCAACTGGACGACGCACGTGGGCCCATACCTAGATAGAATACAATGAATGGTGATTAGATAAGAAGGCGAAACAATGTCAACTACTTCTTCATAGAAATGATTACTTTTACGTCTAATTAGTCAGCCTAAACCACACAATGTCAATTGGCTTCCGTTGCATAACTGTAAACATGGCAACAACACAGGTGATGGATTTCATAATATGGAGGAAATGAATGTTTTATTTTGTTTGTTTGTTAGTGATACTATTCATGATACGGCAACAACAATGTGCGGCCACGGATGTGCCGGTGCAAGTGTTGCAGTCATGCATGTGCTGCGTGACATAATCGACATAATCGACACTGAAGTTTGTGTGTGCCAACTGATTGACATTTAACGGTTCGATTTTCATGTGGTTTTGTGTTGTGTTGTGACTGCCAACATGTGCGTACACTACACTGTTACGTGATTTATGACATTTCTATGCACAAAACTGCACACAAAATAACCTAAAGTACTCATCATCAAATTATGTTCAATTGATGACCGAACTTCCGTTCATTTGACAACTTTAGATTTAGAGTTACAAATCAAGTTCATCAAGTTTGCATATTGCTCGTTGGCTGAGCTGTTGCGAAGGTGCACACCATTCGATTAAAACTATTCGATTAAAGTGCACACAAGGTAACCAACAGACAGACATATTCATACACACACAAATGTGCATGCTAAATAGCGTACAAATATTCCTAAATATATAAACAACAAACGGTGCACGGTTGGAAAATGATGGTGCAAATCGTGTTAGAGTGTCTGTTTGTGTGTGCAATGACGACGATCATCGTATGTCTGTCAATGGCGCGTGAGCGCGCTCGAGATGGATGGACACGATTGGTGGGGAAGTGCATTGACGTGACGATGATGATGGTCAATGTCGATCGAAATAAGCAGCTGTGCCTGTCTTATGTTTATGCGTACTAAAGTAGACATTGAACTAATTTCCTAGAGACTTAGACAATCCAACAAGATGACAACTAGATTATGAAATGACATGTGACTATGTCAGGGCAATTGGTCCTCTAATAAAACTTTTATTGTTCTAAATTATATATGACGAGTATTGTATTGTATTTAGTGTGTGTGTGTGTGTGTGTGCCTAATCTTAGAAACAGTAGTAGTTCTGAGTATTAGTAAGGAAAAGCCTTGAAGTGCTGAAGTGACCTTCATCTCACGTAATGGTATTGATCACCTAACAACACAAACTCACCTAGAGTAGAGATTACAAGTTCGAAAGATCAGTTCGAATACGTAATAAGTCGTATGGTAGAACACGTAATGTATTATGTGTTCGGTGTGTGTTATGCATTGTGTCCATGATTGTGTTGTGTGTGTCATAAGTACATGATGGCAATGATCGTTCAGACAACTGTTCACCGGCAAAGTTAGCAATCAAAGTAGTAATGTTCTTCCGATTGGCACTATCGTTGTCAGTCATAGCGTGACATTGAACATTACGTAAGCAATTAGTGAACTAATTGTAGAGTTATGAAACAAAGAACATTATGAGTGAAAGTGAGAAACGATCGATTGAACTGATTGTTGTCAACTGTTTTCTTGTGTTCAATGTCTGTATGATTATGTCATACCGCACGTGTCAAATATATCACGCACACACAGAGTTGACACTTTTGTTGGCTAATTTGTGTGTGCGATAAGTTCACACACACAAATTGTTGAGACAATAATATCGATCACAATCGAAAAGTGTCAAATTAGTCACTTTTAGGTTGTAAACTCAAACTTTCCCATGGAATTTACGGTTTGTTGTACTTGTGAATGTTTGTGCGTGGACGATTAGCCACTACTTGATCGATCTAACCTCAAACGAACTCGCGTGTCTATCTAACTTTTACTTTAAATTTCAGAAAATCTTAATCGAATCGAATCGAATCTGACCAAAACCGAAATGAAAGTGTCAATGACCTTGAGTAGTGAATTGTAACCTTACAAAATGTTGTACGTCAACGGTTTCATAACGTTTAACTGTAACCCTTAACTGGTTTGTTACGAAAATGAGTGTCACCGATCCGTTCGCAAAAGGAAGGTAGAAGGTTACGCAAGGTAGGAAGAAGATCGCCAAACTTTAAAGTTCAGTCTTCCTGAATTGCCTCATAACCTGGTTAACGTTCACGAATAACTTCCTTAATCTTTATGTCTGACATTTTAAACTCCTTTTAAGACCTAAATTGACGGAGCTAATTTAGGCTATATATAAAAGTCATCAACATGCAGCAATTGACCTCAAAATCTAATTTGATTATGTTACTAACAAAACAAAACTTTGTATTTACCTGAGCCCAAGTGATGGAGCAACCCATGGCAAACATGACTGCCACCAGCAGGACCACAATCAAATAGTCGTGGATTTGCTTGAGAACTGGAGCGGACTTTGGCCGACGGAAGGTGGGCTTCTTGTCAACGTCCTGAGTGGTGGAGCTGTTGTATGGAATGGCAGTGGACTGGCCACCACTGGTGGCCAGGGCAGGACTCGAAATTGACTCGGCTGGTGTGAGCTTCTTGTTGACTTTGACCGATTGCAGGAAGGGACTTGGCTTGTTGGTGGCCACTTGTTTCACTCGGCGGGCTCGGGTTGTGCTGGGCATGGCAGTGGTCGTCGTTGTGCTTGACAACATGATCGTAACATTGGCAGCAGCAGTTGATTGTTGACTGGCCATTGGAGATTCGGTGGTGGAAGATGATTCTTCAACTAATTCAACGGATGAGTTGCCCATTGGTACTCGCTTGATGGTACTTGACTGGAGCGGTGGACTAGTAGAAAACGACGAAGAAGATGACGGTCCCGAGGTGACCAAATCTTGGCTGGCGACAAGGCCCAACAGGGCAACCAGCACCAAACACTTGCAAGTGAACATGTTTGGGTGGGCGATAGTTTGAAATGGCAATAAACAGACAAACCTAACTGACTGAACGAACAAACTAACTAACTAACAAACTCAACAGTTGAGACTGGTGAGAGGTCTGAAGAGAATCACTCAGAAATGGAAAGTGACATTCTCTTGATGGCGCCGTTTCGCTTTTAAATAAAGTCCAAGTGCCGATGGTGCAAAGGTGTCCTGCCCACCGAGTCTGCCGAGGCAGAAGCAAAATGGACACACTTCGATGGTGGTGGTGGTGGGGGGAGACAGTGATACAACTGAACAGAGTGATAGAAGTGGATGCTGAGTGAGGGCAATGAGAAAGGTGAGCGAAAGATGAAAATGCAGGAGAGAGTGAGAGAGAGAGAGAAAGTAACGGACAAGCAGACAGGTGAACAGACAGTGGGCGATCACATTGACACGAGAGCTAATTGTTGTGCCCTGTTGTTAATGCTATTTGATGGTACAAGCAGACTTGGCTTAACACTAACATGTCATACATAATGACACTTTGCTTAACCTTTGTCCCTTGCCCCTTTTTACTACCGAATTGACCAAAATGTCCAAAACAGTGATTCACTGTAGAATTATCAGTAGTATCATCTGTGCACATCTGCATAGCAACTGCCACTGACAGTTTGCCATAAACATTAAATGTCTGTGTGCCTGTGTGTGCATGTGTGCTAATATATTCGTCCAATTGATAAGGTTGTGTGTGTGCATGTGTGTGGCGAGTATGTGTAATTAACAAGGTAAAAGATAGTAATAAAGTGGCCATTTGTGTGTGTGGTTTACTTAGTAGTCTTCTTTTTGTTGTTTTGTGCGACCGTGTTTGTCTGCAAAATGCACGGTGGTTGGAAAGTTTGTTTTGATAAAGAAAGTAACACTAAATCGTTTAGTATGCAAACCACAAAATGGAAAAAGGTGCATAAAGTTGCCTAAATTATTGATTAAGCCAGTCCGGAAATGTGTGTCGAAGGGTTGCGAAGATGAGCCTAATCGTGAGCCTAATCGTGAGCCCAATCTATGGTCACTTTTTGTGAAGGTGGTCGCGTGACTAGTGATTATTGTGCTAATTAATATAATTAGGAATTTTGTGTAAAACATTAGACACTTTTGTGGTGTTATTAAGGAGGAATATGATGATGCATATATTGCCGTATTGAGGTGATGATGATGATGATGATGAGAGTGGCGAGTGATGTCAATTATCGATTGCTCGTAACTCGTTACTACCTGTCTCTGTCAATGTCTGTCCAGATCTGAAAAGTAAAGTGAAATGTGCATTTATCGATATAATTCGATGACGACAAGAGCGACTGCACACTTTAGACATGTCTCGAACATTTAAGCACACTTCCTTGTCATCACTCACTCACTTTTCTCGTGAATCAACCCTTCTATAGTCAAACTAATCGATCCATCATCATCATCATCCACTGCCAGTAGTGGGTAGTATCATCGATTATGATCATGATCAGAATGGCAGTTGCCAAACAGTTGTTGCCACTGTTGTGCATCAACAAATTCACACAATAGAACAGTTAACGGTCTGCAATAATAACTGTAATGTTATACTACACTTGATGATGATGATGATGATGATGATGATCACTATTACTACGATGACTGCCATCGATCACACTTTCGCGAATGGAAAGTTACGCCAATCGCGTGGAAATAATGAAATGAAATTACTTTCGGAAAAGTACCGTAAACTTGAACTTGAATTATTAACATATCGAGACATTGAGATTAGAGTAGGGTTTTATCCGAATATAATGCGGAAGAGTGCGCTTTATGCCGGAATTAAACAATCGAATGTGCACGGAAGGGTTTCGTATTGAATTTTCCGTATTTGTGTGAACATTTGCGGCACTTGCCTCGAGGTCATTGCTTTTCTTGAGAAAATCTCTCTCTCTCTCTCTCCCTCTCTCTCTCTCTCTCTCTCTCCCTCTCTCTCTCTCTCTCTCTCTCTCTCGCCCTCTCTCTCTCTCTCTCGCTCTCTCTCTCTCTCTCTCTCTCTCTCTCTCTCTCTCTCTCTCTCTCTCTCTCTCTCTCTCGCTCTCTCTCTCTCTCTCTCTCTCTCTCTCTCTCTCTCTCTCTCTCTCCTCTCCCTCTCCCTCTCTCTCCCTCTCTCTCTCTCTCTCTCTCTCTCTCTCTCTCTCTCGCCCTCTCTCTCTCTCTCTCTCTCGCTCTCTCTCTCTCTCTCCTCTCTCTCTCTCTCTCTCTCTCTCCCTCTCTCTCTCTCCTCTCTCTCTCTCTCTCTCTCTCTCTCTCTCTCTCTCTCTCTCGCTCTCTCTCTCTCTCTCTCTCTCTCTCTCTCTCTCTCTCTCTCTCTCTCTCTCTCTCTCTCTCTCTCTCTCTTCACACTAATCCATTGTCCCGTTTGATCATCTAGTTTCGCTATTATTATAAGTTAATGTTATAAGGTGGCAATGACCATCAAGTGGCACTCATGTCAGTACTGAATACCTTTCTCCCAACTGCACACGACTAATGTGTCACTGTGCAGTGCACACTAATGCAAATGTTCTGTCCTTCGTATTGATTTTGTTTTTGTGCAAATGCATTTGAATGTCTGTTTGTGTGCACTTTCAAATGGTCTCGCCTCGATTGACCATCAATGAATGCTGTGGCGCGGTTACTCTTGTTGATGTTCCGCAGTGTGTTGGACTAAACAACACAACCTGATGAGCGGTTTGTGTGTGAAACCAAAACTATTCCACATCTCGACCTCGACTTTGGTTTTCCATTTTGCACTCGACACATCTCACTAGAACACTCGACGTGCTGTATTGCACATTTCACACTACACTTTCAACACAAAAAACAGTTGACCTTGCTCGGTCTTGTGTTCCATGTTCTGTGTAGTACGAACATCGATATTGAACATATATTCTACTAAACTGTCTGGTGATGTTGATGATGGTGATGATGGTAGCGATGGTGCGATGATGATGGTGGTCATGATGGCTAGTTAGTGGCCACTTGTCACCATCACCATCATGACCATTTGTTATGCTCCTCGAATAACGAGCCATCGTCATAATGACTAACGAGGTCACTCCTAGTAACCAAGTGCTTGACATTCGAATTAACTGTTAACATGCACGAATATGCATAGAATAAATGTTCGTACATACACCAAAGTAGTATGCATGCCATAAGCTCTTGAACTTGAACATACAGTTCGAGTTACAGACACACTTATCCTTGTGTGTATGAAACATTAGTTGTGTGTGGATACTATGAATGGCATGTGTTTGTGTGTGTGTATGTGCCATTTCGCACACGCACTAACACACACACGACCGTTATAACGTACTACATTCAACATATATTGCGACATTCAATGGCATCAACAGTAATAGTGAAAAGAATTAATTCTGAAATAGTCAAACAAAGTTGCACCAGACTAATCAATTCAGAAATTATGATTATACCCTAAACCAGAAAATGTAGGCGATTAGGCATTTTAACTGTGCAATTATGTTATGTAAAAAATGTGCATGAAATAATCGATTAACTATTTCGGGCACAAACTCTAATGGATTATGATTATGGATTGCCATTACTGATCATCACATGATGATAAAATGACATAAAATGTCGAGCTTTTTCGGAACACGCTGTAATGATCGATTATGTTGGAAGGCGAAGAATTGTGTTGAAACCCTTCAAAAAAAGATTGCACTATTCAAAGAGTTAGTTAGTTGTACGATGCAAGACTAGTAATTAGAGTGCATGTCGATTATTGATTGATTATACATCGATTGAGGCATAATGCTGACCACACACTCAGTTATTATCATTATTATTAGAACTTTCTACTGTTTAGGAGATAAAGAAAAAGAAGAAAAGGTGGGGATGGCAGTTGCTGTTTGTGGAAGAAGAATTATCAATTAACTCTAATTTAGTATTCAGTTTCGCCCCTGGCGAGCCTACTCCTTGAGGACTCTCCATTCTCACTCATCATCCCAGTCGATTAGTAGTCTAATATAATATGAATGTAGCGTGTTTAGTAGACATTGCCGTTTAGGTGCATGTCAACATGTTAATGTGCAAAAACAGTAACAACTCAACTAACTAACTGATCCTTGAATAGATGCTTTTAGCACATTCGGACAGGAGAGGGACAGACACAGACACAGACACGTGTGCTCAAGTGTGCTCAAGTGCCTTTCGAGTGTGCCGATCAATTAGTGCACTCGACTCAGTTGGCAATTAAGTTGAACAACTAATGAATGGTCGTGTGGACTTGTGACTAACCAACTATCGCCATCATCATATTTGGCCACTAAAGTCAAAGCATTTATCATCGAATGTTCTTGTCGCTATTCATTGTGTTCACTTGAGACTCGGAACACTTCCGTCCTTTGTCTATTTTCTATGTTCGAATGTAAAGCTCGATATGAAGATGGTCAACAATGATCATATTACAGTAATACAATAGTCTAGTGTGACAGTTCGAGTTAGTGACAGAGTGATTGTCTTATTAGTATTTATTATACTATTTAGATTAGTCTTGCCGACGGCCAGAATGAACATTGAATTTGAAATTCATTCGTACATCAACTGACTGACCGACTGAATGATTGAAACTGGACACAAACAAACAAATGAACAATCGACAACATTCGGACAGAACAAAATCATAGATTCAGTTAGTTTGAACGAGTTCAAATGCATATTTGAAGTTATTATCGAGAGTGTGTGAACCTTGAGAGAAAGAGAGGGAGAGGGAGTTCGACACTGACGGTTGTTGTTGTGGTCAAGTGTGTGGTAGTGAATGTGCTCGTGAATGGCACACTGCACCACTCATCCACTCACCCGCACAACAATAGCAATCGAAACGAGGTGATAAACATCATCATCATCACCAAATAGAACGGTGATAGTGCTGAAAGGGATGAGAGTGCAAAGACACATTCGAATGCAATGTACAATTGAGAGTGAGAGTTAGTGCCACTGAGTGAGACCAATGTCCTTGCAGTACGTGGAATATACGAACGAACGAGTGTAATCAACACAACACATCCCAGTGCAATCAGTGCTGTGTTGAGTTGAGTTGCCTCGGTGAGAGGACACAAGGAAGCGGACACACACAAACACAAAGACACACACGCCGATTTGTTCTATTTTTACAAACAAACCAACAAAACGTTAAAAGTTATTATTACATTTCCATAAGGTTATTAGTAATATAAGTATTACGGGCTAGTGAGAGATGAGATAGCATAATAATAATAGTCGTAGTATTGGACATTGATTCAGTTATAGCATTTATTTCCAAGAATTATTCAATGTGCTCAATGACATAACTGACTGACTGACTGACTGACACTGGACACACACACAAACACAGCCACAGCCACAGCCACAACTTGTCATCAACGCATAATAATGGTCATATAACATAACTCATTATACAATTTCATGATGATTGTCAGTATTCCACGAAGTATTTCAAGGAACGAATCACTTTCGATGGTCATGTGCTTGTGGCACTTTTGCGTGCAATCGGATGATGACTAAGCACTAAATTAGAATCTGTTTGGCACTTGGCACTTGGCATTTGGCATTTGGCATTTGGCATTTGGCATTGGCATTTGGCATTTGGCATTTGGCACTTGGCACTTGGCAATTGGCATTTGGCATTTGGAACTGGTCACTTTCTATTTGGTACTTTCTATTTTGCATTTGGCACTTGGCACTGGTCACTTTCTATTTGGTATTTTCTATTTTGCATTTGGCACTTGGCACTTGGCATTTGGCATTTGGCACTTGGCATTTGGCATTTGGCATTTGGCATTTGGCACTTGGCACTTGGCACTTTGCACTTGGCACCTGCAACTTGCCACTTTCTGCTTGGCACTTTTTATTTGACAATTTGCACTTGTCAACTTGAAATTCTCTATTTGCCATTAATTAATAGAACTTGCCCAAACTTAAAAGGAAGACAGTTTGACAGAAGAAGAATTGCCCAAATAATTGTTAATCATCGATTCAGTTTGTGCACTCAATCATTATTTGATTGTTTGTGAGCAAGACAAAAACTGTCAATAATCATTAAGCAGACATAAATACAGAGACCAGTCCAATATTGCACAAATGTTCGCAATTTCACCAAAATGTTCGAATGCTGTTTAATGTTGACAATGTTGTTTGTGAACGTGTGTGTGTGTGTGTGTGTGTGTGTACGAGGACAGTCTGAGTACAAATTAATGATTAGATTAACTAATAACAATGATTTGTAATTATTAAATAACCTAATGAATTTGGTTATGCAACAACAATAATAATGATAATCCTGATTTGGTTGTAATCAAAATATTTTGTCAACTAATGATCATCATCATCAACCTAATTGAATTCGAGAAGTAGTCCAAGTCTGCCTGTGTGTGTGTGCGACTGTGTTTGTTCAACTGGCAATGAATGCACACACAAACACACACACAGACACACAGGCACACATACACGGTTGAGTGATTGATTCGAATCGAGTCTAATGATTGTGTCTGTGCGAGTGTATGCTATTGACGTTATGTCACGAGGTGAACTTGACGTAATTTATAGTTCCGAGTAAGACATCGACAGACGATGAACAACAGCAAGGTCGAGACAGTGAAAGGACAGGAAGACTGTGATAAAAGAAGGAAGCAATGAAGGACTGGGGAAAGTGGAGATGAAAGAGAAAATGAAGACACTAATTTTGGATATACAACACATAAAGATAGGATCTGTTCATCTGGCATCAAGTCAACACAAACAGACACAAATGTCGATTGTTCTACTCAAATCCAATTATCTAACATGTATGACTGAATGTATGAATGAAAGGACAAGAAAATCCGGAACGAGCCGTTTGACGAGCTCATGCCAATAAAAGCATCATTCGCATAACAACATACATTCAAGTTATATAAACGATTAAATAAGTGAAAACTCATTGAAATAGCCCTCGATTATGGTCGTACGAGCGTAACACAACAATGGACGCTCCAATGTTGTGAACAGTTTGTGTAGCGAGCACAATTGAGAGAGAGTGAGTGAGAGAGGGAGAGAGAGAGAGAGAGAGAGAGAGAGAGAGAGAGAGAGGGAGGGAGAGGGGGGAGAGAGAGAGAGAGAGAGAGAGAGAGAGAGAGAGAGAGAGAGAGTGAGAGAGTGAGAGAGAGAGAGAGAGAGAGCGAGAGAGAGAGTGGAGGGAGAGAGAGAGAGAGAGAGAGAGAGAGAGAGGGAGAGAGAGAGAGAGAGAGAGAGAGAGAGAGAGAGAGGGAGAGAGAGAGCAGATGAACAGATAGATCTCTCGAGAGATGTGTCTTCTGATGTCTCTATTATTATTGCAGATCGCGGAGGGAGACGATGATGATTTTGGGTCAAGGCTGACTGCGCCTGAACAGAGTGAGGCACATATGCCCATCCGAAAGTTGCACTCATTGATTGCACTCGGCAATGACCACTAATTAACCACTACTCCGCGTGATGATGGACAACAACCGAATGTGTGATGGAATGTGCCGGCAAATTGATTGAGCACCACTTGGGGACACTTTCACGCATGTATGTTACTATTACACTTGCAAATTGACCATTTACTTGGTGGTGGTGGTGAGAGAGGGGACACTTTGAGGAAGTGCACATTCACTGCCACTGGTAATCCAATGACACTTTCACACTCGTGTGCCTGCTAATTTGAATAAATGTTCCATTAATTTAAATTGAGGACATGGGATCGATCCACGAATAGAAACAATAACAACCGTACAACAGACTGGAGGAACCCAATTTAGGCACACTCATTAGACACTAATCCTACCTAATTAAGGACTGAAGGGTGGTTGCATCTCATTTTGAGGTGGTCATTCAATGACCAAGTCCAACAAATTGTAATCCAATTGTAAGGACTTTCGCACATTGCGAGATACATTGCTGTATGTGTTTTGTGCATTAAACATTAGACAGTGCAACCGAAATGAAATGTTTCATTTCGAATGTACATTTTCGATATATAATGATTATTAATTACACTACAAACTAAATGCATTTCCATATTAAGAAGTCATATTTGTGATAGTGAGCAATCAAAACTGATTGCCAGATGAAATATGTTTGTTTGTCCAATGTTTAATATACCAGATGGCCATTGGACATTTAGAATATTAAGCTTCGAATGCTACAAATGCAAATCATCGAGTGATCATAATCACGTGATCACGTGATAGATTTACTACTACTAATTGCATCATCACTCGAATCGACAGTGTGCAAACAACAAACTGAATTCAACTTTGCGTTTGTATGTTCGAATGTTGTGCTCTGTGCGGTGCTGTGTGTGTGAACATCCACGGGTGCACTAATACGCGCCGCTAATGTGCTAACAAGTCTATTTATACATTTCATTACATTCGTGTTGTGAGCTGTTCTGTGTGCGAGTGAGTGAGTGAATGCGAATGCGAATTGGCTCGATCGCGCCAAGTCAGACCACAAACACTAACAAGAACAAAACTAACACACAACACACAGCACTAACTAACTCGAGAGTCGAGACTCGTTGGGCGACACACACACACACACAGACTCGTTGGCATGCGAATGCATCGAATGTATGTTTGAGTTTGGCAGGCCTGCACAGAGTGATCTGATCAGTGAAGTGTAGTAAGCCAGGTGCAGAGAGATACGAGTTCTGTGATGTGTGTCTTGCAATACAGCAATACACGATATACCAATACTGATGACGACGACAACTTTGATCAAGCGGACAGTGAGCTGAGCTAGTGGCGTTACAAAGTTGCCTGACAGCGCACAACCATCACCAACAGCAACACACACACACACAGACAAAGTCGGCATTGATCAGTGTCGGCGCTATTAGTCGAGCAATAAACGACTATACTCTCTACTATCTATTCCTCTCTCTCTCTCTCTCTCTCTCTCTCTCTCTGACGCCGCCAATGCTACTGCTCATGCTATTGATGATGATGTTGGTGTTATCGACTCCGCGACGATGCGAGAGTATACGATTGGAACCAAAACAGCAGCAGCGCCACTATCACAACCAACCAACCGCAAAAGGCATGGCACCTGATTCCGGTGATGATGATGATGATGACACACTTGTGGTAGTGCCATGCAGAGTAGTGCCATTCAATTGCCAATCATAACTCAAAATCGATATACGAAAGTACAAATTGTCAATCGAACCTTTGCCCAGTGCGACGTCTAATCACCACCAACCCTCAAGCACACAACCTTGTGCACTACACAGTCGTCAGTTGTGCCCCTATCCTCGTGTGAGTGTGTTAGTTACTTTTACCCTCAATCTCAGTGCAATCATCATCATCATCAACGCCAATTGGTTATCATTGGCTGAGTTTGACAAACAACACAACCAGTTCAGTTCACTTATCATCATCATCATCGTTCTCTTCTTCTTCATTTCTACATTTCTCTTTATCGCGTCGTCATATTTCCCTTCGTTATTATCACTGTAAAACAATCTCGTCTCGTTTTACTTGTTTTAAGACCTAAAAACATGTTGATAATATAACTTACACACTGAACGCACTCGTTTCAGACTATTCGAGAGATTTGTCGTACAAAGTACTTTTTGTGGTCGAATTTTGTCCGCGCTCTCTGTCAAAAAGCACATTGCTAACACTTTGCAAGTCAAATTGACACAATTGTGATCGTCAACTTTTGTGTTGTGTTGTTCATCTCCGTTTCCGACGTTTCCATCATCTACAATGGGAAGTTCAAAGAAGAAACACAAGAAGCATAAGGACAAAGATAGAGAACATCATCATCATCATCGGGAGAAGAAGTCACGTGATTCTTCACGTCATGCCAGTGCTGGTGATGTTTCGGGTGTTGCACAGGGAACTGCTGCTGCTGTTCCTGTCACTTACGTGGTGGGTAATGGTGGTGCTGGTGGTGGTGGTAGTACTCCTGGTAGCGCTCAACCATCATCGAGCGATCATCATTTGAAGCAAGTTCCGTTGAGAATTGTGCTCAAAGTGCCACCATCATGCTACAGTCCACAGAATGTCAGTTCGAGTTCAGGACAATCAGTGACCAGTGCAGGGCCAATCCCGACGCTTACCATCTCAAGCACCCAACTCTTACCACCACCGCAACAACATCAACTGGACCACAGTCAAACCGTGTACCCAGAACAGACTGCACCACCACCACCAGCAAAGCCGATTGTCGTGTACTCGACTGTGCCACCGCTCAATGCGACCAGTGGACCAGCTTCATTGAGCACTCCGCACCAGGAGGGTTACCCAATGGCTCTGCCTATCAACACCACCACCACCACCACGTCCACCTCCTCCTCGTCGAAGAAGGCGAAAAAGTCGAAGAAGTCGAAGAAATCGAAACATCGCAAGCACTCACACCACCACCACCACTCCTCGTCGTCGCACCGTCACCACCGAAAACATCACCACCAGTCGTCCACATGTTCACAGCACTCGTCAGCAGCCTCTCCGTCATCATCATCGATTACGTCTACTGTAAAGTATCCGGGTATAGTACCAATCCAGTCTTCCGAATGGACAATGCAGACCAATCCTGACACAACTGTGAGTGCCACGTCATGTCAACCTACTGTCAACCAACAGCAACAGCAACCATACGTGGCCACCTCTACGTTGCCTAACTATTCGAGTGATTTAGCCAGTGCTCAGGTTGATGATGATGAAATGTTCGATGATTCGCCAGAACATCCACTCCCAACGTCGACTTCTCATAACAAACGTACTTCGATGGACAACTCGTCACCGACCTTTGGCCACCAACCAGAGAGCCATACCAACTCTCACTGGCAAAGTGACTTTGGCCGTAATGGCTCAGTGGCCAGCGGTAAGTCAGTGCCAATGTCCACTGACCAACCCAGTCATCAATTTGTGCCCGAAATCAAGCTAAAACTGTCCAAATCATCCAACTCGGGTCAGTTCAGTTCGAATTTGAGCCACTCGCCCAGACCACCACCACGATCACCAGCAACAGCCTTCACGGGTGGTCATCACCTTCAACCGCCCATCTCCATCACGAATGCATTACCATCACTGACCAAGTTGACAATCCCCGAGCCAGGTCTCCCAACCAGTACCTTCCCAACCAGTACAACAGGCCACATGCCATCGAGTCTACTATCACCGCGGATAGTGTCACCAGCACCACCATTATCCGCCTTTTCCACCCCCACATTCAATATCTCGACAGGTAAAAGTCATAAAAGCAGTAGCAAAAAGAAGAACAAAGGCGAGAAGAATCTGCAAATGTTGTTTGAACATTTGCTCAAACAAGTCACCCGTCGTGATGCTGAGAAGTTCTTTGCGTTCCCCGTGTCGGACGCCATTGCACCAGGCTACTCGTCCATCATTGCGAACCCAATGGACCTCTCCACCATTAAGAAGAAGATCCCCGAGTACCGGACCCTGGGCGACTTCAAGGCGGACGTCAAATTGATGTGTGACAATGCGATGAAGTACAACCGAGCGGAGACCATCTACTACAAGGCTGCCAACAAACTGTGGCTGTACACCAAGTCGAAACTGTTCAAGAAGGACGCACTGCTCGACTATGCCAAGTCGTATCCAAAGTGTACGCCACTCGAGTTGAGTCTCAATCCAAGTGGCCCGCCTGCAACGAGCAAATCGGTGACCAACAGCACGAACACGTCGTCCAGTACCGGCCTGACCTCCTTCAGTGGAATAATGTCCTCGGATCTGATCAATTCGCCCTTTGCTGGCAGTACATTCTCAAGTCAAAAGAGCAGTCTCGCCTTTGAGCCATCATCATCATCCTCAACTGCATCAGTCTCAGCATTTCCAACCGGTCTAGCGTCCTCCACAAAGCCATTCAACCTGTCGGAACCAAGTCCAAATGTGGTATTTCAACAACAAAACAACCAACTAGTACCCAATCCCAAACCGATCTCCAGTGTGATGCCATTCGCCAAAAGTACTGATTGAGTTACACCTGTCCGACCTGTGCATTACTCCTCTCCTTCTCTTAGTGTTTGGTGTGGTCTCTTTTGGGTCTTTTGTCCTGTGTAGATTGTCCCGTTGCTACTAATTCTCTAATTCATGCATTCACTAACTCAATCTTGTCTCTCTCTCTCTCTCTCTCTCTCTCTCTCTCTCTCTCTCTCTCTCTCTCTCTCTCTCTCTCTCTCTCTCTCTCTCTCCCTCTCTCTCTCTCTCTCTCTCTCTCTCTCTCTCTCTCTCTCTCTCTCTCTGCCTTTCTCTCCCCCCTCTCTCTCTCTGCCTCACCCTCTCTCTCCCTCTCTCTGCCTCACTCTCCCCCTCTCTCTCCCTCACTCTCCCTCACTCTCCCTCTCTCTCTCTCTCTCCCTCTCTCTCCCTCTCTCTCCCTCTCTCTCTCTCTCTCTCTCTCTCTCTCTCTCTCTCTCTCTCTCTCTCTCTCTCTCTCTCTCTCTCTCTCTCTCTCTCTCTCTCTCTCTCTCTCTCTCACTCACTCACTCACTCACTCTCTCTCTCTCTCTCTCTCTCCCTCTCTCTCCCTCTCTCTCTCTCTCTCTCTCTCTCTCTCTCTCTCTCCCTCTCTCTCTCTCTCTCTCTCTCTCTCTCTCTCTCTCTCTCTCTCTCTCTCTCTCTCTCTCTCTCTCTCTCTCAATGTTTGACTCAGTAATCACTAATAGATGTATATTTATCACCTTTGCACAATAGGCAAACCAGTCGTGCAACCAGAAGTAAAGAAGAAAGACATTTGCTGTGATGGAATGACTGCCGAGGAGTTGATCGAGAGTATTACCGCGTCAGCACGAGCCGCAAAACAGAAACTAGCACGAGAGAAGCCAAATGTGGTGTACTCGTACTTGCAACAGACAAGCGAGTCTAACAAGTCGGTCACTGTCAACACGATTGTGTACAATGACAACAAGAACAAGGACAATAACACGAACACAAACAAGGAACTGTCGGACAGTGCATCGGAACTGAGCCGAGAAGTGATCTCAAAACCGTTCTCATTTGAGTCGATCTACAAGCCAAGCAGTAGAATCAATCTCAATTTGTTCAGTAAAATCCGACAGCAGGTCTCGAATGATCTCGACAACCAGAACAAAAACAAGAACAAGGTGGAAGTGAAACAGGAGATGGACGACCATATGAATTCGTTTCCCAACAGACATCAACAGGAGAACCAAAAGGAGAACGGACACGACAGTGCAGCATCATCATCCAAGTTTGACAGTAAAGAGAGCTTGGCATCGCTTCTGGCTCAGTGCGACGAAGAAGAACTGAATCATCATAACCAAAAGTCATCATCACATCATCAACAGCAGCAGCACCAACACCACCACCACCAACAGCAACACTCGAACAGAATGAACCAACAGCAGAATAGGAATGCGGATCCAGTGAAGGCCGAACTGATTGACTGTTACGGTGGCGAAGAGTTTGGCCTCGAGTACGCGCTGAGCATATCAAAGTTTGCACGGAACAGTGAGTACAGCATGAACCTGGTCACGTCACTGCTCGGTGTGCTCACTTCGGGTGGACACAAAAACGTGAGCGATAAGTTGACCACACTGTTGGATACAATGCCAGATTGAATGAATGAATGAAACTTTAAAGTCAATTACGAAACGACCTTACTGCGACCTTCGACCTTCGTAACCTACATAACCCATACATACAACCCATAACATTGTGCAATTCCATTTACTCAATAAAGAACTCATAAGTCAACAAGTCCAAACACTCTATCGATGATGATGATGCTAAGCAAATCGAATCGATCGTTAGTACAAAAGCGAGACGGTTTGATTGAATTTAATAAAAGTACTATTGCTGTTTAGTATAATAATGTTTAAATTGTGTTTGTGTTGTTTGTTTAGCTCACAACCGTGTTCGTAGGTTTGTGTTCGTGTTTGTGTTTGTGTATGTGTAGGTTTGGGTTCTGGTGTTGGTTGTACATTACAAAACAGCTCGGACATTTTAGGATAATGATGATGGTGGTGATGTGATTGGTATTGATGTGGTAAGTGGCATAGCTCGTGGGTTTGGTAAGCGAACTACGAGTGTGAATGTATGTTTGTGTGTTAGTGTTTAGGTGCACTTGTGTGCTTCAAACGCTAGTCTCATCCTCATCAGGATTCTCGTCACCATTGCCCGGATAAAAGACAAACGACTCCTTCTCGATCTCCTTCTTCAACTTTGGAATCGATGTTTGGCTCGACGAAGGCTTGTTGGCTTTGTTGTTGCTGTCGCCAGGCTTGTCTGCAGCTCCACCAGCCGCGGCACCAATGTAGGCGTTCCAAGTGGTGGTGCCCGTTGCCACAGCCTGGGCTTTGTTGCTCAGATTGGTGAACCACGAATTGACAGTGGTGCGTGCACTGTTCAGTGCATTGCTAATCGACTGTTTGTTCAGTGGCTGGTTCATCATCAGATCAGGACGGTTGAAGGACAGTAGACTGAATAGGTAAATGGGTCAATGGTGTGTGTTCGTTTGTATGCATGACTTACTTAGTGATTTTGAATCGAATGTTACTGAGCCGATTGCTCGAGAAGGGGTGTGCCGGGTCAATGTCACGCTGGCACGCAGCAGTGTACGGTCCACTGGACCAGGCCTTGTAGTTGTGGGTGGCCTTCCAGGCGGCCATGAACAGTGGATTGAAGGCTCGATACTCGCGAGAGTTCTCTAAACAAACAACAAAACAGATCAATCAAAATGTACTCAGATAAGCTAAACGAACCTTCAAGTTGTGAACATGTGAGCAGATGTAGAAGGTAGTTCTTGAAGTGACACCGAATCCACTCGTCACTGCCCTCGTAAAAGATGTGCTGACTCTCGTCGAATATGTCCGCCTCAATCGAGGGATCGTGATTGTCCACAATGGCCTTGATCATGAACGACATAAAGTTCATGTCCTCCACGGTTGGACGGAGAATTCGCTTCAGCTGTGGATCGTCAATCTCAACTTGGTTGTCCTATTTGTGGGAGAGTGAGTGAGTGAGAGAGAGGGAGAGAGAGAGAGAGAGAGAGAGAGAGAGAGAGGGCGAGAGAGAGAGAGAGAGAGAGAGAGAGAGAGGAGAGAGAGGAGAGAGAAGAGAGAGAGAGAGGAGAGAGGAGAGAGGACGAGAGAGAGAGGGGGAGAGAGAGAGAGAGGGCAAGAAGAGAGGGCGAAAGGGAAAGAGGGCGAGATAGAGAGAGAGAGAGAGAGAGAGAGAGAGAGGGCGAGAGAGAGAGAGCGAGAGGGGAAAGAGAGAGAGAGAGGACGAGAGAGGGAGGGAGTGAGTGAGAGAGAGAGAGAGAGAGAGAGAGAGAGAGAGAGAGAGAGAGAGAGAGAGAGAGAGAGAGAGAGAGAATCAGTCTCAGTTGGTGTCATTGTACAATGGACTTACCATAACGAACACATCAATGTCACTTTCCCATCGTTTGAAGATCTGATTGGACGAGCCGGCCACACAGGAGCGCACCCGTTCATTGACGAGCACATCAAAGTAAGGCATCGAAAAGTACGGCAACAGATAGGAGCTGCAGGTGAACAGCTGCAGTGGCAGACCGTAGTACATGTGAGGACGAGAGATGATGGTGTCGAAGCGCTTTTGGGTCTCCTCTTCACTCTCCTCCTCTGGCGGTGGTGATGCGTCACCACTCGACGACTGAGCCAAAGACAGAGCGGACTCGCTTTTGGGTATTGACGAGATGGACTGAGACGGTTGAGAGATGGTAGGATCAGTGGCGATCGTCACTTGGCTTAGATCGAGATCGGTTACGGTTACAGATGGTGGTGGTGGTGGTGATGCCGAGGCGGTGGTGGTGGCGATATCACAGAGTTGTTTTGTACTTTCGTTAGTGGAAGTGTTGGTAGAAGTGCTTACCCCAGAGGACACATTCTCCTTAGATCGAATTCGGTTGAGTAGGCCCGTCTCGCCGTTTGCCTTCACATCAAAAGGAATGGCCGAATGGACGAGTCCCTCCTGCACCAATCCCGGAATGAGCGAGCACAGTGTGAGAATGTAGGCAGACAAGTCACGAATGGGCGAAGTGATAAAGATCGTTTTCTTTTCCAGTAGCAGCAGCTTGAACAGTATGATCACCTGAGAGCCGAAGCGGTTGAAGAGGGATCGCACAGACAGACCGGTCAACAGTTCGGGCGAGTCGAGAATGGACGGGCTGAATTGACGGTTTATGTTGTGGAAAGTGTCACGCAGCACCTGAGTTTGGCTAAAGTCACGCTGATTGAAGTAGGCCTTGGTCACTATTTCGAGTTTGTACTCGACCAGACCGTAGAAGGGAAGGCGCATTATGGCTACGACACTCTTCTGTACGGAACTGCGGGTCATGTCAGAGGTGCGTACCAGTAGTTCCTATGAATGATTCACTTAATAGGGAAGATCAACAGTGCAAACTGACTTACCTTGGTGGGAATCTGTCTGTAGCAGGCCACACAGTACGATGTCTTGATGCAGTCCTCGAGCTGTGGCAAGTGGAAAAATACTGTGTCCGAGTCAAAGTTGTGTGCCCCATCGGGAATGGCCAGTGAGGGCAGTGTTTGCCAGATCGATGGCAACCGAACAGACTCGACCTTAGCGCTTAGGCACTCTTTACTGCCTTCTACTGCTACTGCTACTTGTCCAAGTCCACCAGTGGAGGAGCACCCTTCCTGTGACTCGGGACTGGGCGTGGTGGAGGGAGACTTCTCATCCGTGGGTGAAAGGTCACACGGCTCGAGTGCATTTGGACTCAGTGGAGGATAGCAGAATTCGACCTGACGGAGAGAGAGAGAGAGAGAGACAATTAGATTAAATGAATAGATGAGGAAGCAATCAAATTGCTCATGCAGAACGGTGAGCCACAATCAAAGCTTAATTCGCCTCTGAGACACAAACCAAATCAACACTCACCAGACATCCCTTCTTGTGGTGGAAGCCCACAACCATCAAGTGCACCAGGACTCCATTCTCATCGTGCCCGAGTGGTTCACTCATTTGGGAATCGGGAAGCTTCGGAAAGTGGCAATGCTGGCCACAGGCGATGATGATGACGACGATGTGACCAAACACGAAGCTCAGGACAGGACGGCAACCACCACTCTCGATGATGATGAGGCTCACTCGATCGAATCGACACTTCAGGCTGCAGGCAGATTATCGTCGTACACGTACCAACAGGCTTTACGAGAATCAAATCGAAATCATACGAAACGAGTGTGACGATTGAGCTTGCGATGATGACAAATCGAGCTACGATCGCCTTTTGATGTATGCAATCGAGGCTGCTGCCTGCTACTGCTGCCTGTCTGTGTGACTGGATTGGCTTGTTGTTTACCTTCGCATCTACTCACCAACCAACCAACTGACACACGTATTCAGAAAATAATTTTTGGTGCGTACCGACCAAAATATAACATATTCATAAACAGTGTATCTATGGTGAGCGGAAGGGCGAGTGGGTCGCACTGCCCCCAGTGTCCTTTCGCCACTGAAATGCACAAATCGAATCGACTCGATTAGTGTGTTTGGCAGTGAGTGAGTGAGTGCGTGTGTGTGTGCGGCAATCAGTCGACTGTCTGTCAATGATCGCAAAACGCTAAATTGCATTGCACAGTGAAACATCATCATCATCACACTACGGAACGTCACGCAACTCATGACCAACAATGTGATCAGTGCACAGTGGACATTATTGTTGTCGAGATTATTATCAAAGGTCCACTCTATTGCCTGATTGATCACACAATGTGATATGACACATGGCCAGTGTGTGCACTGTGCACCCACATGCCCTCGGTGGCCTATTTACTACTCTCGGTGAGTGATTTGAAATTGATTGTGAAATGATAATGATAAATGCGATTGTGAATACAGACACATCCGATTGGGCATTGCAGTGCAAATGGACATATGACTGTGCGTTACTGTCGAGGATGGGAATGTCGATTTAAGGCAAGTCATCGTCGCGATTTGTTGTGTCAACAGAAGTGGAATTCGACTAATGTTGACTGCCAATGCATTACTATTTGTTGTGACAGTCTAATTAGCATTGGCATATGACTAAGTTTGGTGTTGATTTGAGGGTAATCTTGGCATTACTCAATTGGGCGCGTTCGATGTTTGGCTTCGGCTTGTGATCGATGAACATGAACATTACGCCGATTGCATAGAAAACTTATCAACTATCTCTCTCTCTCTCTCTCTCTCTCTCTCTCTCTCTCTCTCTCTCTCTCTCTCTCTCTCTCTCTCTCTCTCTCTCTCTCTCTCTCTCTTCTCTCTCTCTCTCTCTCTCTCTCTCTCTCTCTCTCTCTCTCTTACGCTCACTCTCGCCTTCTCGACTTCTCGTTTCCTCTCTCTCTCGCCCTCTCGCCCTCTCGCCCTCTCCCTCTCGCCCTCTCTCTCTCTCTCTCTCTCTCTCTCTCTCTCTCTCTCTCTCTCTCTCTCTCTCTCTCTCCCTCTCGCCCTCTCTCTCGCCCTCTCTCTCTCTCTCTCTCTCTCTCTCTTACTGATGTGTTCTTTTTGTCTAATTATCCCACTCAGTAACTGAATTGAACTGATAACTAATGAATTGCTTACTAATGATTTGATTACAGGTGAACACATCCGACTGGAAATGAAATCGGCGATGGTGATGGACAGGCGAGAACACCGTGATGATGATGATGGTGTGCCTCATCGACGATGACTCAAGATGGAATTGTCCTGGTCGAACTGCAATGACTAACTCATCGCTAATCGTAGGTGGAGTCGACAGTCATTCCTTTACTGTTTGCAGGAAGCTATCGTTTCGAATAGCATTTGGCTGACACCACAGATATCGCACTCTGGTGGGGGGCACTTCGTATGGGCACATTTAAGGTATTCATTGCCACTTATTGCCTCGGCAGTACAGCGCCACTGACTAAACTTGCCCCCAAATGGAGTCTCGGCCGGAAGAGAACTCGAACTGTTCAACTAGTTCATTGACGGTTCGGACACTGGACGCATCATCACCGTTATCTCCCATGTGTGCTTACTCTCACAACCATTCCTGTTCACTCATTCAAGTCACACTAATCGAGTTTAACCCAAACAGTCCATTGTTAAGTACTGTCGTTAGTTTCCGGCTCGAGGTTGATCAGAAGACTCGCTTTGGTCCGTGCTCGGCACTGCACTAATAGTCAAATGGCACTCGCAGCACACACTTTGTCCTTCTCCACTGAGCGCCGAATTGAATGGTTTGCTCAAGACTGGGGATTGGTCCGTGCTCGGCTCTGAATTCATATACAAATGAAGATTGATGATGGCCAGGGCCGTTGGTAGTCATTGACCAACACAAAGGTACAGGAGGAGCAAATAGAGTTAGACTGCTTTGCACAGCCAAAGGCAAACATACATTTGGTGTCATTCTTCAAACACAACAACACAAATGCAATCCAAACTGGACGATGAACAGTTTGAATATGATTCTGATTCAACTGTTTACTAGTGAGGTAGCCCGCTCCATCTTGAGCGTACAGCAAGCAAGGCACAACCACTCCACGATGTCATTTCGACTATTCACGGCACCAGTGGCAAATGCAAGTTAGGGACAAACATAGGATCCAAATCGACTCAAACTTATCTTACACTACACCACAGGTGAACGAGATGTGGCTCGAAACTAGAGTTGGCCACTGCAAGCATCCTCAACCAAATCGAGTGGCAAAGGTAGCAAGCTGAAGATCGCACTCAGTCAGTACGTTTGGCCAGCTGGCCTAGTGCAGCTCACACGCCGTCAGACTTCAGAGCTCAAGGACGATCCCGTGGACAAAGTGTTCCGTGTGAGAGACACTCAAGTGACCGATGGCAAGTTGGTGGTGGGTGACCTTGTGTGGGCGCAATTCAAAGATTGTCCCTTTTGACCTGCGATGGTGTCACCTGGACGTAACCGGGCATTGCATCATTGTACTGGTTGATGGGACTGAGACCAGACGAGAAGGCCAGGTATGGTCCGTATACGGCTTGGGGCGAGGACATCATCAGCATCGACTGCCGATTCGGGCCCTGTGAGCCATAGTACATGCCTTCACCGTTGGGCAGGTAGCTTCCAAAGTTGCCCGGATAACCAAGTCCACCGCCGAGTCCACCACCGAGACCGCCACCACCCATTGGATAGTTTCGTGCGTTTGCGCCCAAATAAGGCGACGGTGCCATGCCATAGTCTGGCTCACTACCACCAAACTGAGCCCCAAGTGGGCCAAATGGACAACAGACCATTGGCCAGGCCTGCGTTCACACGAATACCGTCGCCATCAAAGTTTCGTCAATCGGAATAGGAATTCTCCGACAGATACAGCGGAGTGGTGGTCACATAGCTCAGAATGGCGCATAATCGAATAATGCAGTATTTGGTTGAATGGGTTGAATCGACAGTGTCGCACATCACCATCGAACTCAGTATTAGATCCGATAAGACTACAGTGCACTTTGTCCGATGGAAGCATACAACAATAGTCGAATAATGCAGTATATTTGGTTGAATGGGTTGAATCGATAGTATCGTTCATCACCATAGAACTCACTATTAGATCAGATAAGACTACAGTGCACTTTGTCCGATGGAAGCATACAACAATAGTCGAATAATGCAGAATATTTGGTTGAATGGGGGTTGAATCGATAGTACCGCACATCGCTATCGAATGTGATAGAAAATCAGATAAATGATATATATTTTTGACATAGAAAGTGCGCATGAGCAAAGACATTCAACTGATAAGAAAACGCATGTAGGTTTGTTTTCGTTTTTTTTTTGTTCACTTTGGTTTTAGTCTTCATACAGTGAAGACCTCTCTCTGTCTCTAACTCGACAAACCAAAGAACCATCAGACGAATTTGAAATCCACCAATCAAAGACAAATTCTCCTGTCATTCTACAACAAAAGTCTTCTACCAATTACCAACTACCAAGCTACCAACTAACCAACAAAAAATTTTCTTATCTAACGGACTAACCCAAGAACATCGTCAATTGTCAAATCGAGTGCTCACCAATTTTGAGTGCTGCTGGTGGTGGTGGCCTCTGGCCATATTCTCTCAACAATGGAAGGCGACCAACAGCCTGCTCCAGCCAACTTCCAAGTAGACTCCATCGTCGACATCGACCAGAACGCCGAACAACTCACCGTAGTGTGGTCGGACAGCTGGTCAGGGTTGGACGTGGTGGTGAATTTGGCCATTATGGACAATTTCCTAGCCGCAACGGAGAACTATATGAACCTCCTGCGTGCCCACCTTCCCCACCCTGGCCATCCCGACCACCAAGCTATGGCCGATTGCATCGCCTTAGCGGAAGAGTTGCTCTGGCGGGCTGGTCATCGTCGAATGGAACCGGAGCCCGAGCCGGAAGCAGTTGCTTTGGCTGGTCGAGAGGGCGCTCTCGCTCCGGACGATCTCCATCAAGGAGCGATGGAAGTTGAGGAAGATGAGGACGATGACTGGCAGGTGGAGTCCGTGCTCAACGTCCGAAGGAGTGCCACTGGCGAGATTGAATGCCTCGTCCGGTGGGCCAACACTCACTTCGATCTACCGGCTCTGGAGGCTAATGACGAACTGTACGCAGTTGTGTACCGTTTCGTCCACACCGCCATCTACCCGGATCGTCAGAATCTTGACGTTCCGGAGGGCGAGGTCACCAGGCTCCGTCAACTGCGTGAACTGTTGCTGCTCTATCGAGCACAACAGGCCATGCACTAAAGTTGGCGGACTATGACCCTCTTTGGCACTCAGAAGGGATGTTTGCACATTGTGCTCATCCGGTTCGCTTAGATTCCTGAGTGCCATTGAGTACCGATTGTGACATTTCCTATTCCTATTCCTCTTCCCCCTCTCTCTCTCTCTCTCTCTCTCTCTCTCTCTATCTATCTTTCTATCCTTTCTCTATCCTTTCCCTATCCTTTCTCAAATAAAAAAAACTTCAAAAACCCATCTGTATTTGTTGATTTATTTGGAGTGTGTGCGTGTGTAGGGATGAGTTTTGAGCAGACTCGGTGATGTGACCTTTATGCCAAAATTGTCTTCACCTGACATTTGTCACTTGAATGTGAGACATTCACTTGATGACTTCCTTGGCGATGTTCTTCGAGTGTCGTGTCTTGACTGTAACAAAAACTGTCACTGGAACAGGAAATCATCGGAATCGGCAACAGTGGCAACTTCAAGTTAGTGCCATTGCACACAATCGAATCCAACTGGCACAGTGACTGGCACTGGTCGGGCCAAACAAGGCACCACTATTTCACTTGCACTGGTCAGTGCACCAGTGGTCACGGCAACAGTGGCAACTTCAAGTTAGTGCCATTGCACACAATCGAATCCAACTGGCACAGTGACTGGCACTGGTCGGGCCAAACAAGGCACCACTATTGCACCATGTCACTTGTCACGGCACCAGTGGCAGCACTGGACAACTCGAAATATTGTTGTTGCTAAAGGTCACTTTGTTTTTCATCGAATTGAACGTTAATCTGAACAATGTGAACACCACTGGTTGGTTTACTACTTGATCAACTCAGTTCGTGTCGTGATGATGACTACTTTGTACTGTGTATTTGGCTGCATTTCAAGCATCGACAGTGTCGTCCAGCACTGTTTAGTCAGTAGCAACAGTAAGAGATAAGAAACTAAGTTTCGATTCACCTTTTGGTCATCACTCGGGAACGCGAGCGTACAGCAGCAACACACTCAACACTGAACATGCACTCGATGAGTAACCGAAGGGAGAGGGTGAACGATGAGACTGGCTTCTGTGACTGCGGCTTTCACTTTCTTTTTCGTTTGCCTCGCCACGCTGACCAGACGTGCCTCCCACTTCTCCTTGTGCTGTACTTCTTCTCTACTCCAGATCTCACCCGATCTTCTTAGACTTTCGAAGCTATCCCTGCAATACTCAAACATCCAACGTACCATGGCTCCTACCTCCTCCTCCTCATCCTCATCCAAATCAGGTGGTAAGAGACGCCAACCGAAGGTCGCTCTCAGTCCGTACGTTCGGCCAGCTGGCCCAGTGCAGCTCACTCGCCGTTAGACTTCAGTGCTCAAGGACGATCCCGTGGACAAAGTGCTTCGTGTGAAAGACACTCAAGTGACCGAAGCCAAGTTGGTGGTTGGTGACCTCGTGTGGGCGCAATTCGACAAAAGTCCCTTTTGGCCTGCGATTGTGTCATCTGAGCGTGACCGGGCACGGCATCATGACAAGAGAATGAGTAAGTACTTCATTGTATTGCACTTGTAGCTTCGCTTTGAAACCTAATCTAAATGTTTTTTCTATTCTATTCAGACAAACATTTTAACCGCCATGATGACGTTTACCACGTTCAGTACATTGGTCCGCGTGAGCACACAGGTTGGTGCCTTCAAGAACAGCTCATTCCGTTCCTCGGCTATGAGAAGGTTAAAGGGCAAATACGCCAACTGAAACTACGCCTCAGTGGTCAAGGCAAGCCGACCACACTGCTGGACACCAAGTTCGTTGTGAGCCCTGAGTTATTGGACCAATGGACCAGGGCAATTGCCGAGGCTGAGGTGGCCCTCGAGAGGAACATTGAGGAGCGAAAGAAGGCGCTAACGGACGAATACATCCATGATGAAGAACCGGTGGAGATGGTGGTTCAAGATGTGCTACTTGAGTATGGCCAAGGTGTGCAATATGATTATGAGCAAGAGGAAGAGGCTCAAATCTCGAATGGCCAAGCATCGAGCTACCAGAACATTGAGCAACACAATCTCTCTCAACTCAAGACTACACGAAAGCAAGAGGGTACTGCTGCGATTGATCGACTGACTCCCCAGTATGACGAAACCGATGACAACTGAACAGAAGTCGACAAGAAGGATGAAGCCATCTTGTGTTCAATTGGACTTCAACATACTCTCATACTGTACATTATTTGACCAATTGTATTAGAACACTCAAACAAACACACAAACACATTTGTCATTACTCAGATAGCACAGATTTTATTTGCACAAACATACGAACACACCATACTCTACAGTTGATCTCATGTAGTTAGTTTCAATGTTGCATATGCAACTTTAAATGTGATTCTCATGTTTGACCAAAAACACACTCATTGCCACTAGACATTCATTTATTTAATAACTTATCGATTGTATCTCAATAAAGTAACTTACACACCAGATTTGTGTTTGTGTTCACTCAAATTGGTTACATCTCTGTTTGTTGGTTGTGGGAGATTGCACCAAACTCTGTCATATGTTTCGCTTTATATGACAACTTTGTGTAATACTCTCTACGATCAGTAATTGAGGATTGCATGGTTGTACATTATGGATCGTTTTTACAGAATTTTCGAGATATTTACAACAAATTGAACATCACATTCGAGCTCGGGATTGTCTAATGCATTCGATTTGAGTTTTTGATTGATGTAAACGAGAAACTCGAGATTTTGGTTATCTTTTTGTAGATTAATTTATCCAGGGGTAAATGTCACCTCAAGTCTGATGCAACTTTGGTCAAAGTGTCAAATCACTACAATCTACCGTTACGGCTATAACAAAAATGATAAATTTGTGAATATTCACTATCGTTGGATCAAGTTGATTCATGTCCGAGACGTCAACTACTACCTTTGTCCGGTCCAAATCCGACTCAAATAACCAAAAATATGGTATTATGTTGAAATTCAAACATCGAAAGTATCGTTTAGCAGTAATCGATGGCAGTTGAAGATCGAATAGCATTCGATTCGATAAACCACACATTGTCAGTAATGCAATCACGCATGCTCAAAAACTTATTAATAAAAAAATTCGAATTTTGAATTCCATTTTAAACAACAACAAAAAACGACGAACACATGTGTTTGTCTGTTTTTCTTTTTTTTGTGTTTTGGTCTTCGTCCAGTTCAGACGTGTCTTTTAAACCAGTAAAACATCTGAACTAATTCAACGATTCCAACTTCAACGAACAACTGCGACTTTGGACACCAACTTGTCCTTCTCTCTATTCTAAACCGTCAATCCATCAATCATGGATCCACCGATTGGACGACCACAAGGGCAGCCAAGAGCCGTGGTTGGTCGAGATGAAATTTCCCTCTACTTGCCACCAGCTGGTCCTGTTCGACTGTACGCCAAGGACTATACCTACGACCACAACGATCCCGCTTCCTACCTCAAGGACGAGACTCTCGAACGAAGCTTCCTCACCAAGGACTACTTTCCTTCTGACGGTGAGTTTGAGGTCGGCGACCTAGTCTGGGCTCAGGTTGATCGCAATCCGTTCTGGCCCGCGATGGTAGCCGCCGAACCTGTTGGCGGGACATACCACACCAACAAGAAAGGTAAGTTCTATTAGGGTTGTGATATTTGAGAAAATCTTCGTTGTATATTTAGGTCACCAGCAATTCCATGTGCAGTACTTTGGACTCGAACCAAAGTGCGGTTGGGCACCTAGTGAAACGGTCATCCCCTTCCGAGGGTATGATCAAGTAGCGGGCCAAATCCAACTGTATGCTCGCATTCAGGCACGCGGCAATGGCGGTGGCAAGCAAGTTCCAGCTGCCAAGTTCACCGTTCGCCAGTACCGATTGGCAAGCTGGAACTTCGCCATTGCCGAAGCGCAAGAAGCCTTGAAGATGTCCAAGGAGGCGCGTGCCGAACTGCTCACCTTCAACTACGCCACAGTGGGTGAGCAAAACGAACGTAAACTAAAACTGCGTCCTTCCATTTACGTGCAGCACGAAGTGGAAGGACTGAAGAATCCCGATTTTGACCCGAAGGAGTGATAGTCTGTAAAAGACCGTATGTATGACTAGAATAGTCCGTACGGTCAATGTCTCGGCCTTTTTGGCCTTTAGATTTATATTATGTTAATATTCTTTGTCCCTAGTCCCTATCACACACTAACACAACATTCAAATTCGGATTAGTTTTTTAGATTTTTTATTTATTTCTTTTATATCGTATCCCTCAGCATTTAATATTTCAACATGCGACACTTCTAGTCAGCATTCACACATTTGGGCACCACACTTATTTACATTTTCATTTAGATTACTATTTTTACATTTTAATTACATTTAGATATTTATTGTATTCATATGGACTATGCATACAGGGACTTATCACACTTATACACTTACACACTTACACACACATACTTGGTTGAAATTCATGACTGAAACATGGAATTTGTTTTGGACAATTTAATAAATAGCATACAACATGAACATGATTCGAGTTATTTGTACTTTGTACTTAATCGTGATTAAATTTCACTACATTAGAAACTGTTCAAATGGAAAGGATATTGAAATTGGCAAACATGCTCAAATGAATATATTTTATTCCGAAACAATACAAATAAAGACAATTTTGATTAAAAAACAAATTAAATCAATTGTGAACGAAGAAGAAAAATCAAAAAGTTTTAGTAAACAATTAGTTTATTGCTAGGTTAGTTGGTATATAATAGTACACATAAGTAAGAGCACTATGGTCTGGATTATTGGGCATATAGAGTGGGTGACACAAATTTAAAGCCCACGATTACTAAGCACTAAGAAAAAATTTACTGAGTTTTGAAAAAATTGAATTGCTCTTGTATAACTAGGCATTCTTGGACTATTGCATTTGAATATCTGAGCACAGTTAACATGCTCAGATATTCATCGATCATTCCTTTCTTGACCAAAAACGCTTCATTCGGTATCATGGCCAATGCACGTACTGGCTTATGATCGCTCGTATTAACATCATGCAATGCTTGATATTCGGCAACGTCAACATCAACCAAACTTTCCATTGACTTAGATAAATTCTGATACATTCGCATATTATTATATAATATGCGATCAGTATATGCAGGTGTTCTTTTCCTGTAATTAAGTAACAAATTAAATTATTATTTAAAAATATTCGGTAAATATTAACTTACCTGCTGTATGTATCGCTGCCAATGTTAAATTTGAATGTTGGTGCAAAGTTTATTGGTCCTTCCTGAAAGCCCGTAAAAGCGTTCTCGTTTTGCTGTGCCATTCTCAACTTTAAAAAAATAATTTATCAATTGATATTTAATAAAACAATTTAAGGTCTATACCTGATCGTATTCCATCAGAGTAGTCCAGTCCTCCTCTGCAATGAGGTCTTCAACCTCTGCATAACTTAATCCTTCAAGACGAAAATTGAGATCGCCCATCCAGAATTGGTAGCTTAGAATACAAATAATTTAATTATAAAATCATATATAATTATTATGTGCTTACTCATGATCAAGTTTAAAGCGTCTGACAATTTCTCCATATTCCGCGATGCGTTTTTCGTTTCCTTCATCGTGTGCCGATAAATGTGTACCCACAAAAGAGAAAGATACACCATTGTACCGAAAAGTGACGTTGCAAGCAGCTTTGTGCACCAAAGTGAGCTTTAAGATCGAATCAAGTCGCATGCTTTGGTGCTGAGAAAAGAAAAGAAATGCATATCACTTAAGCAAATATTGATTTTACAAAATTTTATAAGACTCAATTACCTTTACATCAGAAAAATTCGAAAGATTATCTCTACGGACGTAAACCTCCAGAGAAGTTCTCATTTTTCTAGTGTAGGCCAGTTGCTCAAAACCGTTCGTTCCAAAGAAGCCCTTCATGTCGTCACGGTACGCGTTGCTCCAGTACTTTAACTCAGTTAAGGTAATAGCAAACACGTCCGGTGTTCGGGCACAACAGAATTGTTTGTCAAACAAATCTGTCATTTCCGAACGTGGAGACTGCTTATTAACATTAAATGCTAATAAACAGACAATGAAGTAGCTGTAAACAAATTATTTTTAAAAATGATGTTTTACAATTAAAAACATTCAAACCTGGATAAACCAATTCCCGGCTTAAATAAGCCATGCCGACAAAGGCGAAACTCTTGATGATATATAATCCAGTATGCCTTATAGAAGGTTATAAAAATCACCAATATGGTGAGTACAAATTGCCAAAATGAATCAAACATTTTTATTTTCTTTCTGGCAATTTTTAGGCTTTATGCGTTGTGCTTATATACCATTGTGGTATAGATTGTTGCACAATGTCAGTTGGCACAAACGTCTATCACCACCCTGGCTATTATCATTAGTGATTATACGAGGTGAGTTATGGAAGGAAATCCAGCATTTCAAATGCATTACATTCTATTGTGATTGTTTCCATTTGCTATTAGGTTAAGACACCCAATACTAATGCAAGCAAATAAGTTTATTTGCTAATCGCGATAGGCAGCACTATGGGTGCTATAGCTACCGGCTATGATAATCGATCAATCTACCATGTGCAAACATGTGTGTGTGCGTGTGTGCAATATGCAGTGAATATTAAGCCCATTACAAACAAGTGGAGAGGGAGAAAAAGCATTATAATGTGGATTGCATTGTGCACTAATTAGTGAACTGATAAACGAGCCCAAGCGTTGATGTTAGCGAGTGCCAGGTGACAATCAATTTCACTCTACAGAGTCAAAGTGCTATTTAATTAAAAAAGATAAGATTTTCGACGCTGAATTCAATAGTGTGTTCAAAATGGGCAAAAAGTGTGTAGCAACAGTTATTTAAGTGAAAATATGAATTTTTAATACATTTCAGTACAGTAAAAGTGTTTTAGGCTTTTGATTATTTGCGTTTGCTTTTGACGTCAATGTTGCTAGCTATGTGTGCTTGTTGGAGTGGTTATTTAACAAACTATTGAGGCTTACGTTTTGCTTATGTTAGGCTTCTGAAGAGCAAGTCTCAATTATCAATGCTCAATTATTTAAGTAATGACAAGACTTTGAGCAGCGTTATCTCCAGCTCATGAATGCCCGAAACCAAGGAAAGACTGCAGTGATTGATCATAGGATGCATTTCCCAGTACGAGTGAACCGACTGAACTGAAAACCGCAATCGAAGGTTAAACTCATCAAGTACAGGACAATCAGTATTCACATATTACCTTACCACAGATATCACAGATTTACTCATTACACGAGCGCACCAACATGCGAACACTCAATAGTTGATCACTGTAGCAAGTTTTACTGTTACCAATGCAACTCCCAAATTGGTTGTTGCGATGTGTATTTCAAAAACTCATTTGATTGGAGTGGAAGCCAACGCATTATAAGTGTGTTTGATATTGCAGATATTGCCACGAACAAAACAGTATTCTAGTAAAAGGCATGCGACAAACGAAAACGATAATGATTTTTGATTTACGACTCGTATCAGCCGTTGATGATGCGCATATGCTTTCATGTGATGAAGTGAAGACATCGATGTGTCGAACACATTGGGCTAAACTCGGTGTTATCAAGGCATTGAGTAATATTACTATCACTATTACTATTACTATCGAGAATGAAAAAGGAAAAAAGATAAAGATTTGCTGAGTATGCAAAATGCATTCGTTTTGGCTCTGAGCGTCCACATATTAAATGTCTTTGCGTGTTTTGACCCATTTGATGTCTACGTTTTAATTTTTGTGTGTGCTTTAAACGTTATGACTGTTTGAATCATCTTCTTCTTCGTCGTCTAAGACATTACATCATCATGAGTATTAAGTTGAGCACTTGTGATGCAGCAACCCAAACTCATCAACCCAACCCTGAACTAATCAAGATTGAGGATGATGATGATAGTGATGACAACGAACTTGTACCCGATGAAGCTGTTCCTGAATTTCGGCACCTCCCTAAGGATTATGATCCAAAGTGCCATTGCAAGACGTGTGAAAGAGTCAAGAAACTTGCAGCCGAATGTGGCTATAAAGTGTGCCGAGGTGAAGAGTTGCTACAGTCAGCGGACAACAACCATGGGAATCAAGTGGAAGATGAACCACCAAAAGTAATACTGTCTATTGCGAATGTCTATATGAATGAAGTAAAGCGACTTCCCAGTTCACGATGTTCAGATTCGTTGATCAATAATGCACCTACAAGTGAACATGCATCTGACAGTGATGATGATAACGAACTTGTACCCGATGAAGCTGTTCCTGAATTTCGGCACCTCCCCAAGGATTACGATCCAAAGTGCCATTGCAAGACCTGTGAAAGAGTCAAGATACTTGCAGCCGAATGTGGCTGTAAAGTGTGCCGAGGTGAAGGTGAGGAGGTACCACAGCCAGCTGACAACAACCAAGTGAATCAAGTTGATGATGAGCCACCAAAAGTAATACTGTCGATTGCGAATGTCTATATGAATGAAGTAAAACGACTTCCCAATTCACGATGTTCAGATTCGTTGATCAATAATGCACCGACAAGTGAACATGCATCTGACAGTGATGATGATAACGATGATGATGACCGCTCAAGAAGCTCAACGCCAGAATATGCCCCACAATTCTTCGATGACGGTGATGAAAGTAAAAATGGAGAATTGGGTTCGAATGAGGAAGTTGAAGATGGCGATTCTGTAAACGATAGAGATGACGGCGATGATAACGACGATGACCGCTCGAGAAGCTCAACGCTAGATTATGCACCACGATTCTTTGATGATGACGATGAAGAAAGTGAAAGTGGAGAATCGAGTTCTGGTGAGGAAGTTGAAGTTGATGGCGATTCTGTTAATTTTCTGTTATTTAATCATCGCAATATTGATTGAGATGTCACTCATTGTACAGACATTAAATGCATAGAAAGATAAAGTTCTGATAAGAACAATAAAATGAGTTCCAGAATAATCAGAATAATTTAGAATGGTTCCCATAGCGAACGCGTCCACAGATAACGTTACCGCTCACGAGCCCCTCCCTTTGAGTGAGCGAGTACAGTTGTAGTTGTTGTTGTTGTGCACTCACTCGATCATTCGCGTACACACACTCGAACACACACAAAGGTTCGAGTTTAGTTGAGTCTCGATCGAGTGTCCCACCGTTGCGCTCCTTATCTACAACTTATCTCTTGACGAAATTTTGTGTGCGACAACATCTTCTGCTTGTGTTAGAGTCGGAGAGGTAAGTTTGCTCACGTTTTGTGGTAGATTTACATTGTAGATCGTTCCAGTTGGGTGTTGCTGCTGCTGCTGCTGCTGCAGCCTGACAGACACAAAGGGATTGGTATCACCTTGACGACGGACCACACGACCCTAACCGGGCTCAACCCACCTTGACATTGTGGTTCACGGTCCTCTTCATTAACGCTAGAGTAAGTACAACACAGTAGTAGTAAGTGTTTAATGCTTTTTAATATCACTCTAGGAACAGTGTCAGTGCAACTGTGTCATACCACCACTCATTGCCATTAACTGATATCAGATCAAGTACGAGTGACTGTTTCTATCAACCGACAAGCCATCGAGTTAGGCACTATCGCTTATTGACCGAGAATATGGAACAAGAAGGCAGTCAAAGTCTTAGTGTGATGCCTGGCGGTGCGTATGATGATGATAAGGACGAGTCTTTCGACAAAGAAGCTTCTCAGGGCGACTTGTCTCAAGCTGATTCACAAAATGACGAGTACGAGGGTCAGCCTCTGGGCGAAGTAGAAGAGCAATATCAGGATGCTTACAATGGCGAGCCTTTCGACAATGTAGCCTCACAAAGTCACTTGTCTCGTACTAATCCACAAGATGGCAATGAGTCTGTTCATTCTCATGATCACGGGGGTCAATCCGAGCTCGATAACAATGAAGAAGAACGACATCAAGTTGCTGAGCACGGGAGTCAGCCAAACATCTCCTTGTATCAAATGTATTCAACTCCAACGAATCAACCTTGCTCGAGTGCATCCATGCCTTCCTATCCATCGCCAAATCGAACTAATAGCCCCAACGCCTTGCAACCATATTCAGCTGGACCTTCTCACGGCATTACTGTGAACCCATCTGAAAAGGGTCAAGTTGATGGCCTGCTAATTGGACTTGCGAGTAGAGTGAATATTCTCAATTATCGCATCTTAGATAGTTACACCTGTGAGCTGACTTGCAATTTGTTGTTAGGCACGTTTGAAGTTAGTTTTGAACCCGCGATGTACTCGGTTAGATTCAATGACAATGAGCCAAACGAGTATTCTGTAAAGAGATTTAGGGGTACCGTGTATGAGGGAAGCTTTGTGGGCCACTTCACGGGCACCATCCAACCCCAACATGATACGTACTCTCTTTGTGGATCGTTCGCAGGGACCCTTATTGGCCGATTTGTTGGCGAGCTCATTGATTTTCAGTCGAATGAAGTCATTACAGTAAACAGTGCTTATTCTTTGACTTCTCATAAACCGTCCACTGTTTACCTTTTGCCAAAACCTTCGCTCACAATTAGAGGCTATTCATCTCTCGATGGAATAGGCATAATTCAAGCACATGGTCTACTTTACACTGAGCATTTTGATCCATGGTCCACTAAGAGCGGAGTACATTTCAACACAAACGGTTGCACATTCATAATCAATGGCTTTACCGTGTTTGATAGCATCAAAGGAAACTCCGTAAAGGTTCCTCGAAAGCAATTCAACGGAACAGTGAATGGCTTCTTTAAAGGTTTCCTTATTGGTTCATTCGTTTTGGACAAACTGAATGGACGCGACAGATACACTCTCAGTGGCTCGTTTCAAGGAATGATTAAGGGTCACTTTAAGGGAATATTTCATGATTTGATTGATCAATCTAGTGGCAGCACTCTATCCCATACTATTGGTCAACTGTACACTTTTGACAACGAGAATAGTCACCAAACTAATGTTCAACCAAGTGATGAACATGCTCTCGAAGACAACCAAAGTGGAACTTCTCCTACTCCTGAAAGCATTGCTGCTGCTGCTACTGCTGCTGCTTACGTGAATGATCGAGTAAATCTAGCTAATTTGGACAGACCTTCAGAATCGAGTGCCGCCTCTAGAAGTGAAGCCAATATCGTCAATTGCCTAGATCCACCAACTCAAGTCGATAAACAAACAAGACGCAAATCACCTAGAACTTCTGGAAAAACATCAAACAACACTTCGAATGACAACAACAACAACAACGAAGTAGAAGAAGAAGTACCGAGCCCACCTGTGAAGAAAACGAAAATCAAACCATCTCGGAGTCGCACTGTTGAACAGCGTGGGACCAGTGGACAGCAACAGAGACCGGCAATTCGAGAACCAATCGATAAAGAAACAGAAGCGGACAAATTTTTCACCATTAAAGGTCTTAAATGTCCGATTTGTGGGGAAATGTTCATCAAAAACGAAGTCTATGCCCACATGTTGAGTGAATACTCAATTAAACGCTATAGATGTTTGCTCAAAAACTGTAGAGATTCTTTCGTTAAAAAGTAAGTTTATACCTTATTGCTTCAAATGCCACTAACTTTGTTTCAGGGAGGATCTAGGGAGCCACAAAAAGGAAGCTCACGGCAACACGGTCAATTGGGAATGTGACAAATGTGACAAGAAATGTCCTAGCTATGAAGCTCTGGCTGCACACTATCACAAGATTCACAAACTTGGCCTATATGCCTGTTCGTTCCCAAAATGTAAAACTGAGAAAGAGTCCTACTTCAAGGCGTACAACCACTACATTAGTTCTCACGCGAAACAACTTGAATGTCAACATCCTGATTGTGAATATAAGTCGCATGATATAACCAGATTTATGAATCACCAACGCAAGCACACTGGCAACAAACCGTTTCAATGCCAATGGCCCACATGTAAATTTGGTTCTTCAGTTCGAGGCAACACATTAAGGCACATTAGAAGCAAGCATTTTGGAGGAAGCGAAACAATAGTTAAGAAGGGAGTGAAACTTACTAGGGAATACTATCTCAAGATAATGAAAGACTTGATGTGAATGAACAGTTGAACATACGAGAACGATTCATTCATTCATGTATCATGTTGATTATCTCTTTTCATGAAACAGTTCTCATTTGAGTTAATCAATCTCATAACATTTGTCACTTAACTAAATACCTTTCTATTAATACATTTGAAAAGAGACTCTTCTTGCAGGTTTGTTAGTCTATTCACATCGTATCCATTCATTGATACAATCACTTCATTATTCTTCTACACAACACAACACATACGAACAACCCCAAACTGTACTCACTAACCATACCAAACACAACATTAGCACCCATTACACTACACT